>OY755238.1:81205013-81770013 GCA_963576725.1 Azorinus chamasolen
TCATCTCTTTGAGACAATTCTGAAGAGTGGTTACCACATAGGGTTTGGTGGAGAAATAAAAGAGTAATTCTTGAAAATGTTTTAACCCTTCTCTTGCTGAATTTTAAAATACATTTCCCCTTCTTTACCCATGCCCTGTTGTATAATTACTCATATCTTCACTGTGTACAAGTATTTCGCTGTGCAATCACAATCTTTGAGACAATTCTGAAGAGTGGTTACCACATAGGGTTTGGTGGAGAAATAAAAGAGTAATTCTTGAAAATGTTTTAACCCTTCTCTTGCTGAATTTTAAAATACATTTCTCCTTCTGTACCCATGCCCTGTTGTATAATTACTCATATCTTCACTGTGTACAAGTATTTCGCTGTGCAATCACTTCTGTGGAGTGCACTGGTTGCACAACCAACTTGTAAATAGTGCAGACCCTGATGAGACAGCTCCTGCAGAAGCTGTCTCTTCTGGGTCTGCACTATTTACAAGTAGGTATATTGACGTGAATAGCAAACGAAGGGTTAAGCATCTTATCTGAACCTCTGCATTAGGACAGCGTTCAGGTGAAGGGCTTTACCTAGATGAAGCATTTCAAATTAAGAGCCCTGTGATTATCTATCAAACAAGAAGATGCTGGCATCTGTCACAGGGCACCGTCACAATGAATTATAAACCTCGACAGAAAAAAAATGTATGAACACTAGATATATAGACAAGGGGTAGAACTTCCTATTTACGTATTTCACCCCTCTCCCAAGTTATGCCTCTGTTGACATTCGATCAAACGGTATATCGGGTAAAGCTTTTTGCCAGTCATTGTGATAAATTAAGTATTTGCTCCGGTTGGTATGGATCCCTATGTTAAATCAAGAAAAGTCCACAACAGAGAGGTGTTATTGTACTTATGTCCCTTTCAAATCTCAGATATTACTTGCCAATACCTAGTCAGATGAGCTTAGTCATACATTTGCACTGCATTATTAATGTTTGTATTGTATGAGGGAAAAATAAACTTTTATTACTCCTGTTTCAGTTTGCCCCCAACGTTGGAGTTAAAATATTCCACAGAATGCCTCGACTTTGGATCCCTGTATCATCGCCTTGCTTCTTCATGATCACAAACCCGGTACGGAGAACTATGTGACCCTGTTTGCAGTCAGAAGGCATTTCTGACTAGAATTTTGTTAAATGCCATTATGAATATTCATTAGCTGATTGTTTATAATGACATCATGAACAAGGAAATCATTTACCATGGCAGAAACTATATTTTGCCATAAGCAAACAGAGCAGACCCTAATCATAGGAGCCACCTGATCTAGGTGTACTTTGTTTGCAAATTTATTAACCCTTCTCTTGCTGAATTTTAAAAAATCCATTTCTTCTTCTTTACCCACGCCCTGTTGTATAATTACATATATCTTCACTGTCTACAACTATTTCTCTGTGCAATCACTGCTGTGGAGTGTACTGGTTGCAGAATCAATTTGTAAATAGTGCAGATCCTGATGAGACAGCTCCTGCAGGAGCTGTCTCATCTGGGTCTTCACTATTTACAGGTAGGTATATGGGCGTGAATAGCAAGCGAAGGGTTAAAAGGTATCGCTATCAGGTACAGGGTTAAATATATACATAATATAGTCATACATATTCGGAGATTCAACCTTTTACTCCATGAATATTCATATATTTTTAAAATAACACGCAAATATTTGACCAAGACAAAAAGTGTAGAAATAGATCTATATTATCTCGTTAGCGAACAGAGCAGACTCTGATCAGATGGCTCTTACAGGTGCTTTCTGATCTGGGTCTACTTTGTTTGCAAAGGCATAGACGAGCATTTTTATGGAGTAATGGGTTAGTGTACTTTTATGCATGTCGCAAAGATGGATTGGCATGTTCGTGTTGTATGGTACTAGACAGTGTTCAGTTATACTCTGCAGAATTGATAACACCGAATTTTTGCACATTACTTGGGTGTCCAACAAAACAACAGCTCCTTAACCCTTTCCCTATTCTGTGTTTGTTACAGATGTCAATACCTACTGAATTTTCATGGACAAACTAGTTTTAATGAAATATTGAAGGTGGAAAAGTGTAGTCATTTTAGAAACTAAAGAAACAGATCTATCAAATTCCATTTGCAGATAGAGCAGACGGTAATCAGACAGCTTCTATAGGAGCCATCTGATCTAGGTCTACTCTGTTTGCAAATGCGTGAAAACATGTTTATACCCTATATGTCATACAAATACAGATGCCTTTGCAAACAAAGTATACCCAGATGAGATTGCTCCTGTAGGAGCCGTCTTATCTGTTATGTATGCTTATGGAATAATATAGATCTGAGTATTGAAATTATGCCATGGCCACAAATGTTTGTACTCATTCAGCTGATAAGTATTTATGTTTCGGGGAGCATATATTGTTTTTGCCCTGTCTGTTTGTTTGTCACCAACTTTAACATTGGTCATAACTTTTGAACCAGTACAGATAGAGACTATATATTTGGCATGCATATGTATCTCATGAAGCTGCACATTTTGTGGGGTGACATGTCAGGGTCAAGGTCATCCTTCAGGGTCAAAGGCATAGTGTTTCACATGATTATTAACTCTTTGCACGCTGGCGGCGAACTGTGATGACCTATGCAACCAGTTTGGATCCAGATGAGACGCCGCATAATGCGGCGTCTCATCAGGATCCAAACTGTTTGTCATCTTGACCATATTTTTGCAAAGAAAAGATGAGAAAGTTCATTTTAAGAATTGAAGGAGACGACAATTGTTGCAGGCGAAGAATTACTTAGCGTGCAAAGAGTTAATGAATTAAAGGGCTAAATTGACTCTGACAGTGTAGCAGAAACATTCTATGATATACCTGTTTCTAATGTTGCAGTTCAGTCTTCTGGTAAGGCTAAAAATGAGACAAATTGTTATTTAGTTGTGATAGACATTCATCTTATTCGAACCATAACTAAACATTACCCTTTGGTAATATTTAGTAACAAATATAATGACTGTATGAATATTAATTAGCTGAGTTATAATAATGTCATTAAAATGAACAAGGGAATATTTTACCAAGACACAAACTAGAATCATATCTTATTTCAGTAGCAAACAGAGCAGACCCTGATCAGACAGCTCCTTTAGGAGCTGTCTGATCTGGGTCTACTCTGTTTGCAAAGGCATGCTGGACAAAGGGTTTATCAAAGTCTTATGTGGAAGTGATATTCTGTTGGTTACATTCCTTCCAAAAACTCGTATTTCAAGTAGCATACCCTAACATTGTCAAATACCAGCCTGACATTTTTTTCTCAATTACCAGGGTTTATCTTACCTGTACCCATACATTGGGAAGCAACTGGTTACTGTCACTAAAGATGACATGCTGTTACTGGCCCACAATGAGAAGCTGAGGATTGAACAACTCAGTGAACAGGCACAAGAAGATATTAAAGAAACAGGTGAGACCTTGGCAATATACTACATTCTCTCTTTGTATGAACGCTGTCAGATGGGCTTTGGATGATACAGTAAAACTCCTCTAAACTGGAAGTTGAATTTAGTATAAACATCGGTCTTGGAGACAGATGGTTGCTTAATGCAGGGTGAAAGTTATGCTCTGGGAGCTTTCTGCATGACTTTCATCCTGTATTAAGCAGCCACCAGTCTAAAAGTATCTAAATTATTCTCTACTAGAATTCTGGTTGAGAGGGGTTTTACTGTATACTGATCCCCAGACCCCCTTGTACACCCTGAACACTGCCATATGTATACTTCTTTTCAGCATATATGCAATAGATTTATGTAATTTTTGGGCATTTTTAAAACACATTGCAAGTAGAGTTTATCAGATCAACCTTTTGCACTATGAGCGTTTGTTGTCTGCAAATATTGTCATCTGCTTCAAAAAGTATGTGTTTCTGAAATTTCTTTTTAACCCTTACTGTGCGGGACACAAGTCACTAATGTGGTTTGCAAACAGTGTAGAACCAGATGAGAGGACTCCTATTAGAGTCCTCTCATTAGGGTCTGCACTGTTTGTCATGTTACACTTTTCTTTAGAAAAAAACCCTAAATATTCACCATGAGTTTGACATCTTTGAATTTTGGAATAGTCCATTTGAAAAGTCAAGGTTGTATGGGTTAAAAATGGTGCCAGAGTGACAAACAGTTTGGATCCTAATGAGATGCTGAGTTGCAAAAGGTTATCACAAAGTTGCCGATAGAGTGCTAGAGATTAATCTGTACCTCCATGAATATTCATGTAAGAAATAATGATGTCATGAATATTAATTAAGTTAATTTATTATAACATGGACACAGGAATTTTCAGCCATGGCAGAGACTATAGAATCCTATCTATATTGTATCATAAGCAAACAGAGCAGACCCTGATCAGACAGCTCCTTTAGAAGCCGTCTAATCTGGGTCTTCTCTGTCTGTAGATGCATGAAAATGCGTTTATATGAAGCTAGGAAAGGGTTATCAATGAATTTCAAATTTATGATAATTTTCGTTGATTATTTGTGATGCTAGTCTAGCCCCAGTTTGTTTCTGCTCACCAGTGAGCAAATGGGGTGACCCAGTGGGCGCAGACCTTCAGAAGCCTAAATTGTTAAAGTAATATCTTAAAACTTTATGAATGAATGGTTTCAGAGATTGACTTTGTGGAACATTCATTGGTTTCATCAATAGTCTTGCCCTTGCATTTGCAAATAGTGTGGATAGACTCAGATCAGATGCTTGAGGAGCCCTCTGGTCAGATTTTGCACTGTTTGTCATTCAAACTCTTGCAGCAAATTTAGCCTTTCATGTTGAGTAGATTTTTGTTAAATACTGAAAATTCAACATTGAAAGGCTTAATTGTTTTACCTTTTAATGTTCAATTTTAATCTGTTTGACTATAGAGGACCACAAGAGAAGGGAGAAAGAGTGTGAGATTTATTTGATACCTAAAAGACAACTTAATGTGTGTTTTTTGTTTTCCAGAACAAGGATGTATTTTGTTCCAGTACAAGGCAGCAAATAGGTCAGTAAATCTACTCATGAAGTGCTCAAAGTGAGCTTTTAAGATAATTGAATGTTAGTTTTTAACCCTTTCTTTCATAAAAATGCTTCTTCATGCCTTTGCAATCAGAGAAGACCAAGATCAGATAGCTCCTACTGGAGCTGTCTGACCAGGGTCTACTCTGGTTGCTTATGGATTGTTACTCATCAGTGTCTCAAAAACGTGAAGAAATCTGCTTGGTTTGCAGTCTTATCATGGATGGGGTTTCAGACATCACTTTGTAATATTGTTTTAATCTAGGATATTTTATAGATTATTAATGCTTCTTTCCTCCATAAATACGCCTGTCTACGCCTCAATAAATGTCACTTCTTGAAACCATTGTGAAAAATAGAGCATTTGCTCCTATAGGAGCAAATGCTCTATTTATCACAATGGTTTCAAACTACAAAATTCTAAAAAAAAAAATCCTTTTCTCTAGTTAATGTTCCTTTTCGGTAGATTTATTCAAAGAGGTTGGATTTGCAAACAGAGTAGACCTAGAGGAGCCGTCTGATCAGGGTCTACTCTGTTTGCTAATAGAATTTGAAAGATCTGTGTCTTTAGTTTCTGACATGGCTACAATGCCAAACCTTCAATATTTCATTATAACTATTTTGTTCATGAATATTCAGTAGGTATTGAAATTTGGACTAAACATGCAACAGGGAAAGGGTTAACCCTTTACTGTATGAATATTCATGAAAGAAATAATGACACCATGAATATTAATTAGATTAACCCTTTCCCTGTTCTATATTTAATCCAAATTTCAATACCTACTGAATATTCATCGACAAAATAATTATAAAGAAATATGGAAGGTGGAACAATGTACCCATTTTAGAAATCAAAGAAGCAGATCTATCAAACTCTATTAGCAAACAGAGTAGACCCTGATCTGGGTCTACTCTGTTTGCAAATGCGTGAAAACACGTTTATATGAGGGAAAGGGTTAATGTTTATGATGGGACGTCACATGAACACAGGATGTTTTGGCCATGGCAGAAACTATAGGATCAGATCTATATTATAAGCAAACAGAGCAGACCCTGATATAGGTCTTCTCCAAATTTCAATACCTACTGAATATTCATGGACGAAATAGTTATAATGAATTATGAAAGGTGGAGCATTGTAGCCATTTTAGAAAGTAAAGAAACCGATCTTTTAAATTAGCCAACAGAGCAGACCCTGATTGGATGGCTCCTGATCAGATGGCTCCTATTGTATGGCCTATGAATTACAAGCACCTTCCCAAGAAACTCCTATGTAGTGAGCTGCTAGATGGTAAAAGCTTCCATGGGGACAGAAAAAGAGGTTCAAAGAGACCTTAAAATCCACCTTGAAAGCCTGCAAAATTGACCACTCTTCCTGGGAAAAGCTTGCACAAGACTGCTCTGCCTGGCGTCAAGTTTGGAGTAGCTCCTTTCGAAACTGGACGTATAAAGGCCCAAACCTCCAAACATTCCATGCTCTTACTGCAACAGACACTTCAGAGCAGGGATCGGCCGTGTAAGCCATCTTCGCTCACACAAGCACAGTTAAGAGATTGGCGTAGTCATGGTCATCTTCGTTATCGAAGGACGAACATTATTATTCTATTTGCAAATGCGTGAAACCACGTTTATATGAAGGAAAGGGTTAAATACTACACTGGTCACCACTCCAACCATATTATGCAGATGATTGCTTTGTAGTGTACGTGTACTGTTGTTTAAAGGTTCAGTTTTTCAGTCCATCTTAGAACAGACAGCAAATGTCTTTTGAATTGATTAACATCATATTATTTGTTTTAATAACCGTATCCCTTTCTTTGATATAAACACATTTCATGCATTTGCAAACAGATTAGACTCAAATCAGATGGCTCCTATAGGAGCCATCTGATCAGGGTCTACTCTGTTTGCTTATGACATGGTATAGATCTGATTCTACAAACTTTGTCAGACCAGAGGATTTTAAATTATGAAAACTTGGCCAATAATATTCATGAAGTGTTTATTTCATACATGTATATTGAACAAATAAAGGGTTATTGCTCTCAGATGGTATCAGATTTTCAGTACCTGCCTGGGTCCATGCTTATAAAGCTTTTAGTTGAGTCTGAGTTTCGTTCGCAGGCTTTTGATTGGTCAGATTTGAGTTCTCAAGCTTTTGATTGGTCAGATTTGAGCCAAAGGCTCAAATCTGACCAATCAAAAGCTTGAGAACGATCTCATACTCAACTTAAAGCTTTATAAGCATGGACCCTGATTGTTCTCCATGGTTATTTTTTCTCAGCGATGCTGTTCCACCATGTAACATAACATATGTAGGAGCAAGGGGAGCTAACTACATCACAGACTTCAGGGACGGCATACCAGGTCAGGAGAAGAAAACTGTCTACAGACTGTGTGGAATGGACATAGAGGATTACAGTATGTATGCTAGGAGTGCAGTTTATGGATAACAGCAGTGCAGTCATTTATGTATACCAGCAGTGCAGTTTATGTATACCAGCTATGCAGTCAATGTTTACCAGCAGTGTAGTTGTATACCAACAGGACAGTTTATGGATACCATTAGTGCAGCTTATGTATACCAGCAGTGCAGTAATTTATGTATAATACCAACAGTACAGTCTTTATGTACACCAGCAGTACCATTTACATATGCCAGTACATGTAGTGGTTTGTTTACCAGCAGTGTAGTTTGTATACCAGCAGTGTGGTTTTTGTGTCACCTGCCGAGAGGTAGTGTGTCATATAGGGATCACGTTTCTGGCATCTGTCTGTCCGTCTGTCTGTCTATTTGTCTGTCCATCACACTTTTTTTCTAACACTTCTCCCAGCAGTTGACACATGTGTTCCTTTGAACACTCTTTTTTATGTAAATCAGCAGTTCAGTCCTGTATGTATACATGTACAAGTAGAGCATTTAATGTACACCAGTTGTGAGTTTATAAACCAATATTGCAGATTGTGTATACCAACAGTACAATCATTTATGTATACCAGTAGGGCATTTTTGTGTCACCTGCCGAGAGGCAGTGTGTCACTTAGGGATCACTTTTCCGTCGTCTGTCTGTCAGTCTGTCTATCCGTCACGCTTTCTTTTTTTGGCTGTCATTTCTAAACTAATCATTATAGAGCTTTCATATTTCACATGTGTCTTCCTTTCATTGAGGACCATTGATGTAATAAGGTCCATCACTCTGCATGCAATACTTTTGAGTTATTCCCCTTTGTTCTTATATTCACACTTCAGCATATTTGCAGTTTTTGTGTCAGTTGCGAGCAGGTGACACATGTGTTCCTCTGAACACTCTTGTTATGTATAGTCCTGTAGTTTATGTAAACTAGCCATGTCACTTATGTATACCAACAATGCAGTGTAGGTATACCAGCAATGTGACTTATGTATACCAGCAGTGCAGTTTATGTAAACCAGCAGTGAAATTTTGTTTAAACATTCAGTGCATGTATACCAGCAGTGTGGCTTATGTATACCAGCAGTGCAGCTTATATATACCAGCTATGCAGTTTATGTAAACCGACAGTGCAATTTTATAAATACAAGCAGTGCAGTTTATCATCCACTGCCAAAAGCGGTTGAATATAGTTTTGATGTTCTCAGTCCATCCATCTGCCCATCTTTGTATAAATCTTTAGAAAGGTGGACCTGCAAGTACTCCTCACATTGACCATGGAAAATCAGGGTCCATGCTTATAAAACTTTTAGTTGAGTCCGAGTTCGTTCTCATGTTTTTCATTGGTCAGATTTGAGCCTTTGGCTCAAATCTGACCAATCAAAAGCTTGAGAACTCAAATTTGACCAATCAAAAGCTTGAGAACAAACTCAGATTTATGACCCTTTGTTACAAGAGTCATACTCAGAACTGGTTTGGAGTATTTCTATCAAAAGTTGTGTAAATGTTCAGTAGCATAAGGAAATTTGCCCGGAAAATATCATGCACATTAACATTAGAAAACCAGAGTTATGGCCCTTTGTTTGGGAAAAACTTTTAATCTTTTTGTCTGGACTGAGTCATATCTCAGAAATGATTTATCAATGAATCTTTTTGCTAATGTTTAGTACTATAAAGAGATGCAGACCTGAAAGTAGCACTTACATTGATCTTTGAACACCAGATTAATGGCCCTTTGCTTTTGAAAATTTTAACCTTTTCTTCCGTCTTGAGTCGTGTCTCAGAACGATTTGGGTTTCTTCTATAAAAGTAGAATAATCATGTAAGAAGTAAGGCTTTAATGAATAGTTTTATAATGACTTATATTCACAGTTTTTGGTGTTGGTAGATTTAATCTAATTAATATTCATGCAGAGTCAAATCTGTTATGATTTCATAATCAAACTGAGCAGACCCTGATAAGATAGCTCTTACTGCTTCTGATCTGGCTCTACTCCGTTTGCAAAGACTTGAAAAGGTGTTTGTTTGAGGGAAGGGGTTAAGTTTCCATTGTACCAACATTTATAAATCTTACTGCAGAACGGAAACTTCAGGAGGAAAAGTTGACCAAGGCATTGGAAAAAGAAAAAGTCCATGTGAATATAGAAATAGGAGAAGCAAAAGAACCAGAGGAAAAAATGGAAACCTCCTAAGTGAACAGTAAATCCAGAAGTGAACAGTTTGTCTGGCTAAGCCGTTTCTCTCAGATGCCATGAATTTGTTTACTCACTACTATGAACAACAGAAATGTCATGTCCATTTGAATTACATTTAATTGAATTTTTAACATTGTGTTTTTTTCTGTTCATTCTTTAGATACTCTAGCTGTTTAACACTTTTAACCCATTACCTCATAGGCTATTTTTAGATACAACGTCTTTGAATAAATAAACCTATAAATGCTCTATTTATCACAATAGTTTCACAAAGTGACTTTTACAGAGGCATCAAAAGTCGTCAACATGAGGGAATGGGTTAATCTGAGAAACAGGTGTACTGGCATTTGCAAACAGTGTAGGTCAAGGTCAGAGGGAACCTAAAGGAGCTGGTCATGGTCTGCACTGTTTGTCTTTCAGAATTCTCTAGTAAATGTAAGTATTTCATTTGAATGGACTGCAGTTATTAAAGATTGATATACCTTTCCAGTTTGATAGTGAGGGCTAAAGAAGTTGTATCATTACAAACGTTTTTTTATGGCTTGGAATATGATACAGACTAGGACCGCTGTGTTAGAGATTTTGGATCTGACCATAGTGATTAGCTTGTGTTAACCCTTTACTTCATAAATACACCTTTGCAAACAGAGTAGACCAAGATCAGACGGCTCCTGTAGCAGCTGTCTGATCAGGGTCTACTCTGTTTGTTTATGATATATATATGATTCTGCAGTTTTTGCCATGGCCAAAATTCTGGTTGACCATGTGCTATTAAAACAACATTTAATCTAATCAATATTCAATATGTCATTATATCTTTCATGAATATTCATGGAGAAAAGGGTCAAAGAAGCTGTATCATTAAAGTCACTTTATGACTTTCAATAAGATGTAGACTGGGTCATAGATTATGGATCTGAATCTGATTATAGTCTACACTGGTTTACATGAAAACCTTTAGCATGTATTAGCCCTTCGCTTGCTATTCACATATAATAATATACCTACCTGTAAATAGTGAAGACCCAGATGAGACAGCTCCTGCATGAGCTGTCTCATCAGGGTCTGCACTTTTTACAAGTTGATTATACAACCAGTGCACTCCACAACATGTTTAATAATGTTTAACAGAATTATGGCCTGTTGGTATTTTCTTAATCAGGTATTCTCTTTAATACACCTATACATGTCATACTCATCATAGTAAACGAGTTCATAAAAGCAATTTGTAATGAACACGAATGCAAGATTCCTTTTATCACATAACCATTAAAAGTGCCATAGAAAATGAAAGAGGCTATATAGCTAACACCATTGCTTACAGCATCGACGCAATTGCAATGCAACAATTGGATAACAATTAAATTATGTCAATTACGTCATGCATTGGTTCTGGGGTGTTCTCTTTAAGATTCATTATCGGCTGGATTCCAACTGCTCATTTGAATAAAGTATGCACTAGTGCATTTCCGCGGTTTCGGCACTCCCACACCGAAGATTATGTGATAAAGTTTGTTTATTGGTAAGTTTATTGTTTGAGCTATATGTTAAGAAGGGACTCTTTCAGTTTTATAACCGGTGTAGACCCGAATTAGCAATCAAGAAAGACCTGGTATAGGATCAGGTCCTATGCTGTCTATAAGAATAAATGTATAGATAATAAGGTGTACATATTATGTAAGTGTCAAGCTGTATAAACCCATATCAATATTAACCCTTTCCTTCATATTGATGCCTTTTGACAGCTCGGTAAAAGTAATTTTTTGAAACCATTGTGATGAATAGAGCATTTGCTCCATAAGATCGATGCTCCATTCATTATAATGGTTTTACTACTGCACAATTCTAACAAAAATCTTTTTTCCTAGTATATGCTCCTTTTCTGTAGATTTATTGAAACAAATTGAGTCTAAAAATAGCCTTTGAGGTAATGGATTAATTTTTTACCTGTTCAATATTCATGTAAGAAATAATGGCATCATTAATATTCATGAGCTGAATGTTTAGAATGTTACATGAAGACAAGTTGTTGTTTTTACATTGCCCGAAACTGTAATTTTCTTTAATCCATTCCCTCGTAGGCTGTTTTTAGATCCTACCTCTTTGAAAAAATCTACCGAAAAGGAGCATTAACTAGAGAATGAGTACATTTCAGAATTGTGTAGTTTTGAAACCATTGTGATAAATAAAGCATTTGCTCATATGGAGCAAATGTTCTATTTATCACAATGGTTTCAGAAAGTGATTTTTTCAGAGGCATCAGAAGGCGTCAGTATGAGGGATGGGTTAACCATTTCCCTCATATAAACATGTTTTAACGCATTTGCAAACAGAGTAGACCCAGATCAGACGGCTCCTAAGGTCTGCTCTGTTTGCTAATAGAATTTCATAGATCTGTTTCTTTAGTTAATAGAATGTCTACTATGTTCCCCTTTCCGTATTTCTTTATAACTATTTTTTCCATGAATATTCAGTAGGTATTGAGATTTGGAATAAACATAGAACAGGGAAAGTGTTAAGCAAATAAAGCAGACCCTAAAGGAGCTGTCTGATCTGGGTCCTAAAGGAGCTGTCTGATCTGGGTCTGCTCTGTTTGCAAAGGTGTGAGAAGGCATTTATAAGATGGAAAGGGTTAATCTGTAATAAATCAGCTTGTCTTGAGAGCAATAGAAATAGGTTGCTATTGAAATACAGTAAAACCCCGCTAATGCGACCACCAAAAAGGAGCATAATTCTGGGTGGCAGAGGCAGGTGGTAGCTTAATGCAGGACGAAAGTTATGCATATTATAGGAGCTTTCTGCATAACTTTCGTCCTGCATTAAGCGACCACCTGCTTTAGACGACATCAGTGGCTGTTTATTAAGTGGTCGCATTAGCGGGGTTTTACTGTACTAATGTCATCATTCCTCCTTCAAACCCTATGGTGTGACCGCTCCTTAGAATGGTCTCAAAGAGGTGATCCTATAGAGTGGTCATAGCATAGGGTTGTTTTTTTTAAGTAAAGGAGCTATTTTAAACCAAATTTTCCACAGAAAATCCGGTTATTGAAATGGTGATGTACAGATTGCCCTACAGATTTTCATAAAACCTTGCATGTAGCAAGGACACAATATGTATTGGTGGGGATTTTTGAACCATTATAGATAGAGACTTGATATTTGGCATGCATGTGTTTCTCATGTAGCTGCACATGTCAAGGTCAAGGTCATCCTTCAGGGTCAACAGTCAAATTTGGCAGGGGGCATAGTGTTTCACATAGACATCTTGTTCTTTCTGCAATTTTTCTTGGAGTTATGGCCCTTTTAACATAGAAATCACTAGTTAATACTACATTTCTTGTTAAAAAAAATATTTATACATTTTGTCTGGGCCCCTATGATTTGTTTCTACACTGTGTATATCATAACAAATTATGAGGTATTTTTTGCTAAGAATAAGAGATTATCTGTCAGTCCAAACATTGATGTCTTATTGATCAGTTCATAAACTGATGTCTGTTGAACAACTGCAGAAAAAAAACAACTTCTGCTTTACCCCTCCTCGTGCTGAGCGCAACCAGCCCTGTGTTCAGTAATGACACATGAGCAACCAGTTGCAACCAGGGACTTGCTACTAGACTGTATGCCATGTTTTATACACACCAAGAGTGTACTGCAATGTAATATTATGTCATTCCTTCTAGGCCTAGTAGCTAGTCTAAAAGCTGGCAGCACATGGTGGCCACTTCTGAACACACCACAGACTGACATTTGCAAACAGTTTGACTCCAGATCAGACGCAAAGTAACTTGGCTTCCCATCAAGATTTAACCCTTTCCTCCATAGGCTATTTTTAGATCCAACCACTTTGAATAAATCTACTGAAAAAGGAGCATTAACTAGAGAAAAGGAAAATTTTAGAATTTTTTAGTTTGAAACCATTGTGATAGATAGAGCATTTGCTCCTATAGGAGTAAATGCTCTATTTATCACAATGGTTTCTAGAAGTGGCTATTACAGAGGCATAGAAATGCGTATTTATGGAGGAAAGGGTTAAATTGTTTGTCAAAAGCTCGAATGAATTGGAAGAGAATAAAAATTACAAGAGATTGTAATTTAACCCTTTCTCTCATATACGCATTTTCAAACATTTGCAAACATATTAGACCCTGATCAGATGTCTCCCGATAGGAAACGTCTGATCAGGGTCTGCTCTGTTTGCTTTTGACAGTATTTAGATTTGATTCTACAGCTTATGTCAAAGCAAAACTACCTTGAAAATGATACTAATAAAGATTAATGATGGCATTATTTCTTACATGAATATTGAACAGGGAAAGGGTTAAGCAGACGTCATTTTTACAGTAGGAGAAGAGTTATAGTTGATATAACGCAATATTACACTTGCTAGATGGTTGTTGTCAAATAAATACAAATATGTAACACCGGGTGTTCTTATAAAGAAACATACCCACTCAGACCAGGGATCGAACCCTGGTCGCCAGGCTCGCAGTCATGCACTCTACCACGTCGCCATAAATGCGCTTTTGTCTAGCAATGCCATACACGTGATGATAAACCATACTCCCCAGCAAGTTGAAATTTGTCCCGAATTTCTATGGGAATGAGAACGACTGGGTATCGAACTCAAAGGTCATACAGTCACAGCCCCCCGTTAGGCGCCAAATATAAGTGGGTATTCTTATAAAGCAACATACCCGCTCAGACCCGGGATCGAACCCAGTTACATATATGTTTTCATTTTTGTGTTCTGAATCATGCTTGTAATTCTCATGTATTATCACACTTTATCATTGTCAAAATAAAATAACTGTCAAATGTGTTTCTTGTGTGTGAGTTTTTGTTAAATCCTTTAATAGTCATATACTTCCCAAACTACAGTAAACCCCCTCTAAACCGGCATTCTAGAAGAGAATAAGGCAGGTACTCTTTACCCTTTCCCTCATATAAACGCATTTCCATGCATTTTCAAATAGAGTAGACTCAGATTAGACGGCTCCTAGAGGAGCCGTCTGATCAGGGTCTGCTCAGTTTGCTTATGTAATTACATAAATCTGATTGTACACTTTGTGGCACTGTCAAAAATTCCTTTCTTGATAATGCCTTAATATAGTTTGACTCATTAATATTCATGATGTCATTATTTCTTACATGAATATTGAACAGGGAAAGGGTTAAGGCAGGTGGATGTTAATGCAGGCTTTTGGTATCCATCATTCAAACCACTGCTGTGCAGTTGAGTGCTCAGTGTCTGCTGGCAAACTTGAACCCTTCGCTTGCTGAATTTTAAAACATTTCTCCTTCTTTACCCATGCCCTGTTGTATAATTACATACATGTACATCTTCACTGTGTACAAGTAGTTCGCTATGCAATCACTGCTGTGGAGTGCACTGGTTGCACAATCAATTTGTAAATAGTGAAGATCCAGATGAGACAGCTCCTGCAGGTATATTGACGTGAATAGCAAGCGAATGGTTAAAGGTATGGACACACTCCCACACTACATGTATATGCAGTTCCAGTTGAGGGTGTACTAAGATCGTGTGTATGAATATTGAAATAACTGCAAGCTAGACGGTCACTTTTATGCCCCCATGTTATTCTGCAACTTTTGACATTTTAATGTGGTTTTTTTTATTTTAATTTTAAGTATTGATTTTTATCACTGAAGCGTGACACTGGCTGGATCTAGATACGGGTGACTTTTTCAAGGTTTAAGTGCATTCGTGTCAGAAGTGAAATGATTTTAAAAGCTAGCCAAAAGTAAACGGATCTTTTCAATATCCTATGTGGTGCCCATTGGCGTTGATTACTGCCTGGCATCCTCTTCTCGTGCTGCTGATAAGCCTGCGGATGCTGTCTTATGGGATTCGAACCCACTCCTCAAGGAGGGCTTGCCAACCCCTCTGTTTATTTCTTCCACGCTAAGACAATTGTCTTACACGACAATTAGCCATTTCAAACAAATTTCAAGAGCAATAATTGAGCTTCAAGTGTACATCTGAAGCATGTGTACACACAAAGCACATGTCAAGCTTCACCCCACTTTTTCATGGGTATTGCTTTTCCCGCCTGTATAGACAGAGCCAGTAAGACAGGTTATTGTTTCAGTAAGACAGGTTATTGTTTATGTAGAATACACGCATTCAAATAAAAAAAATACAAGCCTCTTTGTGTGTAATCACATACACTTCAAATTACATTAACTTTAAAAAGTGATCCTTATCAAATTTTTAGTAGTATACATTGGTGGATTTCAAAATAACTTGGTACAAATGTTTACCAACTTAAGACGATAAAACAGGTTCCTATCGCAACAGACAGAGTCACAATCGGGGGTCAAAATTAAAAAATGGGGACGTTTTGTCGTGTCCGCTCTGTAACTCCTACACACATGAGTGGATTTCAAAATAACCTAGTATAAGTGCTCACCACAATAAAACGACGTGTCGCGAAAAAGAACAAGGTTCCTATCTTAAAGGTCAAGGTCTCAATCCGGGGTCACAGTCGGTGGTCAACGTTAAAAAATGAGCATATTTTGTCGTGTCCGTTCTGTAACTCCTACATATAATTATGAGTGAACTTCAAAGTAACCTGGTACAAATGTTAACACCCTTGAGACTAGTGTCGCAAAAAAGAAGCAGGTTTCTATCTCAAAGGTCAAGGTCAGAATCTGGAGTAAAAGTTAAAAAATGGGGACATTTTTCGTGTCCGCTCTGTAACTACATACAGGAGTGAATTTCAAAAAAACCTGATACAACTGTTCACCGCTTTGAGACGATGTACCGCGATAAAGAACCAGGGATCCTATATCAAAGGTTAATGTTACAATCTGGGGTCAGAATTAAAAGAAAAATGTGGATTTCAAAGTAACCTGATACATAATAACGACTGTTCGCCACATTGATACGATGTGTTGCAAAGGAGAACTAGGTTCCTGTCTCAAAGGTCAAGGTCACAGTCTAGGTGGTGGTGTCAAAGTAAAAAATGGGGGAAATCTGTCGTGTCCGTGTTACTTCTACAAACATACAAAATAACAAATGGCCATCATCTTGAGACGGTGTCATGAAAAAGAACCATGTTCCTATCTCAAAGGCCAAAGTCACAATCCGGGCTCAAAATTAGCAAATTGGGGACATATTGTGGTGTCCGCTCTGTTACCCCTACATACATGAATGAATTACAAAGTAACCCGGTAAATGTTCACTTGAGACGATGTGTGTTGTGACAATAACCGGGTTCATGTCTCAAAGGTCCATGTCACAACCTGGGGTCAACGTTAGAAATATATATATTTGTGTTTACATAAAACAATTTTGAAAAAGCTTAGAACAAATGGGCTTCTACAAAATGCGATATGGTCTAGGCATACACGTGACCAAGGTTTTAATGTAGGCGATATCCTTTGGCGGCATTTGTCACATAACAGCTCTTGTTCAGTTGTGGGTTGGCATTTAGCGATTGTTGAACTCGCTGCTGGCTGTGTATTCTTATTTGGCAATACTCATTTTGAACTCACGGGTGGCTGTATATTCGAGATCAGCAGTGTATTCACTTTGTTTCATGGCTTTGTGTTTGTATGTTGAACTCACTTCCAGTAATATATATTCGCTTTTGAGTGGTAGATTCGCATTTAACGATTGCCTGTGTAACGAAATACCGTTGAACGCCGATATCTTGAACTCCAGTTGACCATACAAATTACTTCGAGATAACAGAGGTTCGAGTTATCCGATTTCTAATCTGAACAATTTCTCAAGTCCACCAGTTTCATGCAGGTCTAAAGTTTTGCTGAAAGCTCCTTCATTAACCCTTTCGGCGCCAATTTTCTAAGTGTCGTCTGCAATCCAATTTGTTCATTCAGTAAAATAAGGAAATGAGATAAATAAATGCAAATTTCAAAGGAATAAAGCACATATATAGAAATAGAGATTGAGACAAATAGTGAAGTCTCTGATCAGACGCCGCCTTGAAAAGGCGGCGTCTGATCTGGGACTGCACTATTTGTCGTGGTGCATTTACTCGACTGTGGCGGTGAAAGGTTAGGCTGTAAACGTGTGTTTCTAGATATGCGCAGTGATATTCTACATTGTAAATTTTGGTAGGACCGAATTTTTTCTTTGAGTTATCCGATGTGCGAATTATCCAAGTTCGACTATATAGTGACCCCCGTAATATGACTTCCCGGTCATAATATTACGACTAGGGTCATAATATTTTGAACCTCGGTCATAATATATAGACTCTGGTCAGCTGCCCATTGGAAAATACAAGGTCAATTTGGGTGACTCCTTTTTGTTTTCATTAGTGATTTCAAACCTTTAATCCAAAAATCGATATTTTCATATTTTTTGACAAGGAAATATAATGCTAAAATCTAATGGAACTTTAACACTTCCAATGGTGAATAATTTTCAAAGTGAAATGGCCCGTATCAGTATACCCATGTCCTACACTCAAAGGGTTAATTGGTTATACAGGAGCTATTCAGTAATTCCCCCTTTAACCATTTCCCTGTTCTATATTTATTCCAAAATTTGATACAAATTGAATATTCATGGACAAAATAGTTATAAAGAAATACGGAAGGTGGGGCATTGTAGACATTTTAGAAAGTAAATATACATATTTATCAAATACTATTAGCAAATAGAGCAGACCCTGATCAGACGGCTCCTCTAGGACCCGTCTGATCTGGGTCTACTCTGTTTGCAAATGCGTGAAAACACGTTTACATAAGAGAAAATGTTAACATTCTAGCTTTGAAATCAATGGAAGGACTTTAGATCCAGCACGCCGAATAATTCAACATCTCACTAGGACCCAAACTATTTGACATTTGGCCATGTTTTTAAGCAGAGAAAATACATTTTAAGAAACTGTAGCCGATGACAACTTTTTCAGACTATAATTAGTCAGGTTTTTTGGCCATTTCAGAAACTTTAAACTCGCATGGTTATTATTCCATAAGCGACCAGAGTATTCCCTGTTAAAATGGCTCATACAGTAGCTGTCTGATGTAAAGTAAAGTACCTAGTTATAGTCTACTTTCAGTCCGAATGACCGCTCAGCCGACTGTACATTTACTCCCCTGGTCATTGAGTCATTCGCCTACAATATTGAGCACTGCTAACATATGTCGCAATCATGCAGCCGCAGTACCGGCGAGTGACCCTCACAGGTACCCATTTAACCTTTGGGTGGAGATGATGTGCAGATGGGAGACACGGAAGAGCGTCTTTGAAATTTCCGGGTGGGACCGGGATTTGAACCCCGGACCTCCGGACTGATAGTCAAGAGCGTTACCACTAGACCACCGCCACCTGCTGTGGGTCTACTCGGATGGCAAATGTACCAAGAGCCATCTACATTGGAGAAAGGATTATACAGCATATATGTGATTGCAAACTCCCAGTCACGTGAAAATATTGTTTTAAACCCTCTACTCCATAAATACGCATTTGCAAACAGAGAAGATCCAGATCAGACAGCTCCTAGAGGAGCTGTGTGACCAGGGTCTGCCCTGTTTGCTCATAACATGATATAGATATGATTCTACATTTTCTGCCACGGCCAAAATATCCTGCGTCCATATGTAAAAATGAATCTAATTAATATCCATTACGTCATTATTTCTTTCATACATATTCATGGAGTAAAGGGTTTATGCCATACCATGTTACTTAGGTCCCCAATTAGCTCTTTACCTGATGAATATTCATGTAAGAAAAACAGGCATCATGAATATTTATTACCTGAACTTTTATAATGTTGCATGAGCACATGTTTTTATCTTGGCAGAAACAGTAGAATCGTACAGTGCTCCATTTCTACAACGACACCCTTTGGGATACGAAGATTGTATGTGTTGTTCAGAGGGAGTTGTTATAGGGAGGGAAATAAAACATAATTAGCTTGTTTTCAGTTCCCCAGATAAGGTGTATTTCGAGAACTAAAACCGTTATGCCGCTATCAAACCCTATGTTATGACCACTCTTTAGAATCGTCACAAAGTGACGATTATGAAGAGTGGTCACAACATAGGGTTTAATGGAGGCATAAAGAACGATTGAAAAAGTTGTTTCTGGAGCCTTGTAAGGAGGGAATCGTTTTTGAGAGGGCCGTTGGAGGGAGTGAACACTGTATCTTTATCGCTCCATACGAAAACAGAGTAGATCCTGATCAGACTGCACCTACAAAGACGTGAAAAAGACATTTACATGTAAACAGGAAGGGTCCGCTATCTGAAACATATTGATGTCACAAATAATGATCATACTGTAATACTGTACGAAATACTCATTTTTCTCCATATTTCTTCGTTTACAATCCTAACAATTCTGTTTAACTTTTTACTCCATAACTGCGCTTTTCTACACCTTTGCAAACATAGTAGACCCAGATAGGAGCCGTCTGATCAGGGTCTGCTTTTTTGTTTATGATATGATATAGATATGATTCTACAGTTTCTGTCATGGCTAAAAATTCCAGTATCCATTATTTCTTACAAGTCTGTTCCAGGTGGAAAGGGTTAAGTTTTCCAAACTGCAACCACAAATGAAGTAACATGTCATATTATTCTCTCTGTTCTCTTGTGAACGATTGAGTACATGATTTCAGACAGAAGCCTGACCATGTTCTCAATCCTTTATTTCTCTGCCTGATTCTACTTCTGGTTGTTCTAAAACAAACTCATGTAGTTTTGTTGAAACCATACAACTAGACCTTTCTTGTTCTTTTCTGATAAATACGCCTTTAGATTTGCTGCAATAATTCCCAAACCACCACCCACACACCCATACACCCACACTCCCATTCAACCACCAAATTAATCATCAAACCACGTAACCACCCAACCATTTCAGTATTGACGCTTTACGTTCTACCTTTCCATGCTTAACCTTCATCAATATTTTCGGTATTGGTAGAAACGGTACAGTTAAAACTGTTTAGTTTCATAAGCAAACAGAGCAGACCTTGCTCACACGGCTCCTACAGATTCTGCTCTGGGTCTACTCTGCAAATGTATATACAGCATTTATATGAGAGATTTGTTCAAGTGGTGGATATATTAACAAAACATAGTTTGAAAGTTAAAACTCAAACATTTTCATGAACGTCAGACACTTATTTAATGGTAAACTGGTTTGTTAGTGATCATTGCTGCTGAGTGTGCTGGTAGCTCGAGACCTTTTAGTCAAGATAACAGATAAACGGTCATTTTTCCTGGTATTTGTAGGTACATGTTTTAACCCTTTCCCTCACATAAGCGTGTTTTCACGCATTTGCAAACAGAGCAGACCCAAATCAGACGGCTCCTAGAGGAGCCGTCTGATCAGGATCTGATCTGTTTACTAATAGAATTTGAAAGATCCGTTTCTTTGCTTTCTAAAATGTCTACATTGTTCCACCTTCAATATTTCATTATAACTGTTTTATTCATGAATATTCAGTAGGTATTGAAATTTGGACCAAATATAGAACAGGGAAAGGGTTAAGCTGTGATAGTTAACCCATTCCCTCATATTGACGACAGCGTAGTCGTCACTTTGTGAAACCATTGTGATGAATAGAGCATTTGCTCCTATGGGAGCAAATGCTATATTTATCACAATGGTTTTAAACTACAAAATTCTAAAGGTGTCCTTTTCTCCAGTGAAAATGCTCCTTTTCGGTAGATTTATTCAAAGAGGTTGTATCTAAAAAATAACCTATGAGGGAATGGGTTAAATACACTATCACGTATAGTATCGCGAGTTAAGGCAATTATCCGAATTTCAGGAAAGATTTTGTATTTTCAAAGTTTGCTCCTATATAGAAACCGTCTGATCAGGGTCTGCTCTGTTTGCTTATGAAATAATAAAGACATGAATCTACAGTTTCTATTATGGCCAAATAGTCCCTTGTTCATAGTGACATTATCAAAAATCTAAGTTTAATAATATTCATGATATCATTATTTCTGTCATGAATATTAATGGAGTAAGGGGATAATTAAGGAAGATTATGGATATGATTAACTTTTTACTTCATCAATATTCTTGCTAGAAATAAATACATATTAACCCTTCGCTTGCTATTCACGTCAATATACGTACCGGTAAATAGTGAAGACCCTGACGAGACAGCTCCTGCAGGAGCTGTCTCATCAAAATCTGCACTATTTACAAGTTGATTGTGCAACCAGTGCACTCCACAGCAGCGATTGCACAGCGAAATACGTGTACACAGTGAAGATATATGCAATTATACAACAGGCCATGGGTAAAAAAGGAGAAATGTATTTTAAAATTCAGCAAGAGAAAGGTTAACTAGACAAAATATTTATAATTGAACATAAACATAGGGCATTTGCAAACGGTACAATCGAATCTATATTGGCCAATAAGCATACGGAACGGAACAGATCCTGATCAGATAGCTCCTATTGGAGCAAAGGCATTAACAGGTGCATAGTTAATCAGGTGCGAATCCAGGATTTCTGATAAGGGGATGAGGAGGGGCGTAGAATGTTTTTGGAAGTGGGGGGGGGGGGGGTAGACTTTTATGTTTGATAACATAAATAAATACAGTAAAACCTCTCTATAACGGCCATTAAATAACATCAAGTACTGTGTTTTAAAGACAGGTGGCTGCTTAAAGCAAGGTGAACGTAAACATCTAGCGTTCTGTTTTACTTTCAACTTGCTTTAAGCAGCCACCTGCCTTAAGTACCAACTAATTAACACAATTTAGTGGCCGTTATATAGAAGTTTTACTGTAGTGTGTTTGTAAAACATGTTGACAAAGAGCGTAATTGGGCGAGGGAAAGAACAAAAACTACGATTAAATCAACGTTTTATTGATTTTTAGTAGACCTAGATCTAAAATATTACTAAAAAAGTTTGTTTGGGCAATTTTAGGTGGGGCTTACGCCGGTGTAACGAAGTAAAGTGACCCCAACAGAAAACTGACCCCCGGTCACTATTCTTCAGAAAAAGCGACCCCCTTTCTGAAAAATATCGACTCCCCTCTGAAAAATAGTGACCCCCTCCGCGATATCTATAAAATATTGACCCCCGCCCCAACTATTACTAACAAATTAGTAACCATTGCAAATACTTGAATACCTAATATTGTTGCGGCTGCAGTTTTGTTTTTGTTGTTGTTGCTGCAGCATCGGGTGGGTGGGTATGTGTGTGTGGTTTGTGGTAGCGTGGGGGTGTTAAACGAAATTTAACGGATACACTTTATTATTTAGAAACTGTCAATATTTTGAAAAATGTTGACACTAGCAGAAGAGAAACAGTGAGTGTGAAAGTAGTAGTTGTATTAGTAGAATTAGTGGTAATATAACTTATTTTAAGGGGACATTTACAATGTATTTTGAGTATAACAACCTTTTCTGTGCGATATAATAAATGGTTCTATACTTCTAACAGTGACCGACCTTACTTGTCAAATCAGTAAGTAAACTCTTCTTTTTATAAAGACAAATACTACTACTTGTGTATTTTATTTTGTACCCTTGAGTAATAATTCACAATATAAACGAACACAAACGCAAATTAAGTTCAATTGAATATAAAAGGATAAAAGTTGACGATTAATCTCAGTCTGATTGGCAAACTATTTTGAAACTCAACAGGTGCTGATATTTTCGATGGCATACATTTGACTTACTAAGCAGCCACAAATAGGTGACGAACACACAAGGAAAACTATCTTCTCTAGGTTATGTTATGAATAGAATATAAGACTCGTGTTCATGATTTATTGGATCTATTAAACTCGTCCTTTTAGACAAAAATAAACATGCAACACATCCTTGCTGTGTGGTTTTCTACAAAGCTCGTTTAAAATAAAAGTTAAAACATTATGAACAATTAATCTAATGTTTATTATCTGCAGAGGAAAATGGCCTGTTGCAAATGTACACGCTATATTGCTATTGTATATGTCACACGTGCTTGACCTTTTATATAAGAAAATCAACAGCATCTCTTCGACAATAATTGACACAATTCTCTATGAATGAAATTGTATTCCGATGTTGTGTAGGGGTGTGTGAATGTGTGTGTGTGTGTGTGTGTGCGCGTGCGGAAGGGTGTTTATTTATAAGTGATTGTGTACGTGCATATGCGCGCGTGTGTGTGTGCATGCGCGCGCGTGCGTGCCTGCTTGCGTGCGTGTGTGTGCTATTCTGTACGAACAATGATTACAATTCGTATTACTTGGCGTCCATTGCGCGCATTGGTCATGATAAATTAAACGGGGCTCAAAATGATATTACTAGGGGTCACACATCTGTAACAATTATGACAAAGGTTAAATATTTTTTTCGAAATACGTGAAACCCTTTCTTTAAAGTATATTTGAGGCAAATTAAAGTTGCTGGCGTTGTTCAAAATATCACGAATGTGGGCCAAAGCATTATTACCGGGGATCACTATTGTTTAAAAAAAATGACACCCATCCTTTCTATTAGTTCAATTAGCATTGGGTGCATCGGTCATTATATAATAAACGGGGCTAAAAATAATCTATGAAAGGGGGTCACTACATCTGTAAGAATTATAACCAAGGTTAAATATTTTTCGAGTAAAGTTAAACCCTTTCCTTAAATTATACTGGAGACAGATTTCAGGGAGTTGTTTAACATATCATGAATGTGTGTCAAAGCAATATGACCGGGGTCGCTATTTTTTTAAAAAAATACTGACCGGGGTCAGTATTCTTCAGAAAATGTGACCCCTATGTACAAAATGCTTTGGTTCAATTAACATTGTCTAGTATAATAAACACGGTCAAAATGCAATGACTGGGGTCACTACATCTGCAAGAATTATGACAAAGGAAAGGGTATTTTTCGATTAACGTGAACCCCCTTTTTAAAAAATAAATAAATACTAGAGTTGTTTAACATATCATGAATGTGAATCATAGAGTTATGACCGGGTTCGCTATTTTTGACAATATACTGGCCGGGGTCGATATTCTTCAGAAAATGTGACCCACTATGTACAAAATACTTATGGGTCACTACATCTGTAAGAATTATGACCAAGGTTAAATAAAAATCGAGTAAAGTTAAATCCTTTCTTAAATTATACAGGATGTAGATTAAATGAAAAAGTAGTAAAGCCAAGCAGGAAAAGCCACACACATAAGTTCGCGGGAGCTGTTCAACATATCATGAACTCGTGTCAAAGCACAGTAACCGGGGATCACTATTTTTCTAAAAAAATAAATACTGACCGGGGGGTCGATATTCTTCAGAAAATGTGATCCCCTATGTACTTTGGTTCAATTAGCATGGCGCGCATTAGCCACGATATGATAAACACGGCTGAAATTGCTATGACCGGGGGTCACTACATCTGTAAGAATTATGACTAAGGTTAAATAGTTTACGAGTAAAGTTAAACCCTTTCTTTAAATTACACTGGGGGGAAACGTATCCCGGATATTGCTAATAAATGAGCTGTATTTTGACGCAACGGAGAGAACAGGAGTGCAACGAGGGTAAGTAAATGCGTATTTTCTCTTAATTAGTTCTTTTTCGGCAATTGACAGGTGGTGCTTTAGATTCACCATACTCATATTATACACGCTATATACATGATTTGGAATCAAACAATGTAAACGTTGGGGAAAATCACAAAATGAACGCCGTGCTCGCGAAAGAATGCATAACCCTCTCCCAGATTTTTTTATGTTACTGAAAGATGGAATCAAAATATAACATTCTGAATTGAGCGATCGCTTTGAATATCATTCAACTATGTATACTGAAAATTTCAGTCATATTGGTTCAAGTTTGACCAAAATATGGCCACAAACGAAAAGTCGGTTAGTCACTATTAGTGTACTGGGGATTGATAAACGGTGTACTGGGTATTGCATATTGTCAAAATTTGGTGTACTGGGGATTGCACATTACACTTTAGTTGTTTTTCTGCTTATTCACCAGCATAATAATTTAAAAAGACCTCTGAAAAGTTTATTCAGGCAATATTCTTCTATTTACATCATAATATTGATAGTTATTGCATCATATTAACCCATATCCTCCAGTACTTTCGTCTGCTTTGAACTTGCCGTCTGCAAAACAATATTTAGATCTAAATACGATTTGTACATACATCAGATGCTCTATGCTATGCTACCTCTGATCTGGATCCAAACTGTTTGCAAATAACAGACAAGTGGCCACCAGCAGGATAAGTATAAATTGCAACTAACCCTTATCCCGCTGGTCGTGTCTTGACTGTTATTTGCAAACAGTTTTGGATCCAAATCAGATGCTGCATAATGCCGCGACTGATCTAGATCCAGGCTGTTAGATTTAAAATACATTTGTCTCTGAGACCTTTTGAATTAAAATATGCACATATATTGCTGCATGATATGGGTTTAGCATCTATCAATTAGAACCCTACTGTGCTAACTGGCTTGCGGTAAAGGGGTAGTTATGAACCCCTATAATAGGTATTTAAGCGTTGTTAAAATATGCCCTATCCATCGATGTAATTCAGCAGGGATCGGATAGCCTGAAAACGTTAGTTGTAATATTCTAGCAATACATATTCTTTATGTAAAGTGTCATATTGAGACAGAAAATGATTTTCAAACTATTTCATATGAAAAAAATGCATTAAAAATTGTTTGTTTATTTGTTTCAGATATTACGTCTCTTTAACAGTTTTTCAGTCATATTGCGACGTCCAGCTAATTACTGGTGGAGGGAGACACCAGATACCCTTTATACACCTTTTCAGATACAAATCAGTAACTGGGTAGAAGTAACTGGTATCGGAACATCAATTAGCCGCAAATGCCCCATGGTGTAGTCAAAAGTTACAAGTCCACTGAGAATTAGTGTCAAATATTTTGCCTCAAAATAAAGTAGCACTGTTTTCATGGGATTTTCATCATTTTATGTTTATCATGTAGATATACATGGTTGTCAGAGAATAGATACAATGCTTGTCTGTTATTCTAGAAAGGGTTTGTGAAGAACTTGTGTGAACCTAAGTAACATGTCCCTGTTTAGTCAGTTCCTCTGTCAGAAGTGTCAAGAAACTGGAGTGCAAGATATTTTTCTTACATAACACATGACACCCCAGTGTTTGCATTTTTCAGTTATGCATGAACTTATCTTTGGGGACAATACAGACGGGTTCCTGTGTTGGGTATAAAAGTTGACATTTCTTTACCTTGTACTGTAGTTGATGCAGTTTATATGAATCATTCAATGATTTGGTGGGGACCCATTCTAAAAAAATGGACAATCAATGTCGCCGTTATAAGTCAACTGATATTTCGCCAATTAAAAGCAATTAACGTCGTGTCATTGTTTTTCTCTATTTTTCATTATATTAGGATTATTTCATAAACATTTTTATGGTATAAAATGTTGTTCTGAATGGCTTTCCAGGCCTTTAAATCTGCATGGGGTGGCGGAATTTGTATGTCGCCATGGACATTTTTAGTTTTCATTGTACCCATAATATAGTGTAGAATGTAATCATTCCCGATTTAAGCCCCTGCATTTATTTATTATTAATGGATGTTTTTCACGAAGACAAAACGGCGCTAAAGCAACCAAACATTAAAATACACTGACATGCTAATGCAATGTCGCCAAACCTGACCTAATCTATGAGGCTAAACTATAACGGTAAATAGAATATCACATACTGCACGATAAGTATGCAATGCCTTATTCATTCACCCTTTAATAATGTATATCATGTGTATGAAAAAAGATTTTTACCAAATTCATCTATGGAAAAAAATTCAGAGGCCAAGTTTCTAAATTACACTTCGGGAATTTAGCTTTCTAATCTACGAGTCATCACAAATACGCATATTCGTTTCCCCATGAAAAACATTTTTATGTTTGTTTTGCCAATTTTGTGTACTTAATAACATATTGTTTATCAAAATTTAATGAAAAGTACTTTGAGAAAGCATATAAAATTTTGCTGGCCAATCAAATACAGCGGAAAAGAAAAAACAACTAATCTACGAGGCCTAATTTACGAGGCAAATATCTTTCTTGAGTTGCCCCTTCCATCATTCCCGAGTGTCATGCCACTCAATTACATCTTATTCAATACTTAAACCACAGTCACATGTAAATAATTCATGGAAGATGTCAGTCTGCTACATAATTCGTCTACACAATTCCCTAAGAAAGCGGTGAGTTATTTGACATTTTGCAGAAATAGCTTACAGGATTGCCTTCTTGAATTTGTATACATATTATTTCATAATTATGATTTGAAGACCGAATTATCGACGTATGAACAACATAACTTTTCGCACTGTTTAAATATTCCACATGAAAGTTCGGACTCGTAGCTTAGATTAAATTGTCCCGTAGATGAGGATGCCAATATCAAAGTTTTTCTACACAATTTTTCAAACGTAAAGTAAGTTTAAATTATGCCATCATAAAACAAATCCATTCAGAAATAAAAAATGGTTCAATAAAAACAAGATTGGCAATATATTAATGGCAATTATTTGTAGAATTTTTCAGATTTTTTTTTCACTACTATATTTCCTTTTATTTTTGTTAAGTCACGAACATGTTTACTTGGTATTTCTTCTACAAAAAGAGCAAACATTCACTTCATTACATTTATTCCTATTGCCCAATCTAAATACAAATATAGTCAAGTATGTCTCCTTTCAAATAGGCATTTACAAAGCCACACATACAGTCACCAAAGTGTCCCGTAAAATATAATCTCTTTTGTCCCGTAAATTATAGTAATAGTTTTATTCACATCAACAGGTTTGAATCCCATTAAATAGCTGATTTGTTTTGTTCGTCCATCCCTACTTTCGTCTGTCTGTCAGTATGTCTGTCTAATCATATGTTGTGATAGTGTTTATCCGTCTCGAGGTGTTGTGTGACTCATTACTCAAACACTAATTGAAGCGGACTGTTGAAACGTGCATTATTTGAGCATGTGTACCTTAAGTTTCGGCCCATGAGTTAGCAAAACATTGGTGACAGTGTGATAATTTAGAGCAGCAATAATTTAAATAAGAAAGTACAGCCAGCCTTTGATAAATGTATACTTGTCATTGAAAATATATAGCGATGTATCATCAATATGAAAGATATAGATTCAATGACAGCTGGGAGGAACATATATCTGTTTCAAATGACTCAACATGAGAATTTATTCGCACTTTGAGCTGTTTGAAAAAGATAATATAGACTCGCCAATAAAGAGGTGAACAATTAAGTGTAGTTTTAGTTCTAATGGAAACTTTGAATTACGAGTATGTAGGAAATCGTGTTAATAGACTTATCAATGTTTGACTGTACTATAAAATATAACAAACTTAAGGCCATCTAAAGCAGATGAAATTGATTGAAAAAGAAAATGTAATGCGCAAGACAGGCGTCCTGGTACCTACAGGAAATGGGAGAAGAATGTTCACTGTCCCTGAAAAAGTTTTCAACTTCACGTAATAGTCCTTAAACATAATTTTATGATTTACGGGACAATCCAATGACACACTTTTTCCCCAGCAAATGGCTGGTTCTGGGTTATGTGAACGCAAGTAGTAATCAGTTTTGTTATTTTTATTAGTAACTCTTGCAAACAGTTAACAATTGATTGTTCGACTGAATCAAACTATTTTCATTACATACATTTGTCAGCGGTCAGTGCATAGTTCAGTCAAAAGGGATGTTTTAACTCAGACAGTAAAATTACAGAGTTGAACACGACATACAGAGTTGAATTTGAAATTTTCGGTCTATTTGTATACTCCTAAATGCTCGTTTTGATGAATGCTGCTGTTTATAAAGCAATGTATATCATATCATTTGTCAGTCTAATTTACAGGACACATTCCTATAATTTACGGGACTGTGACTTTCGAAAGAGAAATGTTCTTACAAATTGTCTTAACGATTTTGTGTACTTATGTATGAGTTTATAATACATCGGGAACGTTTCTTGACCCTCAAATTGTTTTGTTTTGTTTTGCACTAATTTTAACTGTGTAAAAGTTCAAATACAACATTCATGAAACTATATTTTTATGAAGTTGAGTGTTGTGTTCAACTCCTAATTTTCATACTTTATATCAAAATGTTTCATCAGAAATGGATAACTGCATGCTATATAATCTCAGTTCATACACATCACCCGATTCTTTGAATTATATAACTGTCCGAGCTCTATGTATAACTGTTAAAAATCAGGTTATGGGTACTGTGAACACAAGGAATAAATTTCTATAGCTTATACATTAACCACTCATTTTACATAATTAATTGTTAATAAATATTAGAACTATTTCGGAATAAGGTCAAAGATACATTAAACATTTCAATTTTCACAACTTTTCAGACATACGACGTAGTTGAAATTTAACGTTTTCATTCGGTGAATTGACCAATTTATTTGTGAATGGGTCGTTAAAAACACGTGCCCTTAGCTATATCACTTCTTATATCACAGTACTATTTTGACCACTGGGCTAAAGCCGCTGTTATGTATAACAGCGTTCATTAGCATTTTTGGAAAAACTGAGTGATATAGATCTAATATTTCTGAATGTTTATGCTATTAATAAAAGCCTATTACTTGTATATGTTTATACAGTACTATTATATTTACATATTGGCTCGACCTTTGATTACAATATGTTTTGCATCAGTCAGTACTCAATATGGTACTGAGCCTGTTAACTAGAGCTACACATAGATCAACATGTTATGTCATATCAATTAACTGAAGAGTAAACAACAGATCTATTAAGAAATATGTAAAAAGACTATTATGATTGATGGATGGATGAGTTGGATTTTACGGCACTGCTACACAAACACTATTATTAACAGGTACTTATAGATAATGGCTTTTAATAAGTCAGTGATCATCGAGTATTTAAATACAGATGCATATAGATCTATCTAGAATGTGCGATTGACTAGAAACAGTATTTATCACGACAGAAATATATCTGAAATATCTAACAACGTTCAATAAAACGGAAAAAAGAGAACAAATGAAATGCAATACCCAGTACACTATCATGCAATACCCAGTACACTAAAATCTTTGGAGCTACCAATCCCCAGTACACTAACAGTGACTAACCGACTATTCGTTTGTGGCCATATTTTGGGCAAATTTGAACCAATATGACTGAAAATTTCAGTATACATAGTTAAATGATATTCAAAGCGATCGCTCAATTCAGAATTTTATATTTTGATTCCATCTTTCAGTAACATAAAAAAATCTGGGAGATGGTTATGCATTCTTTCGCGAGCACGGCGTTCATTTTGTGGGTTTGCCCATCGTTTGCATTGTTTGATTCCAAATCATGTATATAGCGTGTATAATATGAGTATGATGAATCTAAAGCACCACTATCAATTGCCGAAAAAGAACTAATTAAGAGAAAATACGCATTTACTTACCCTCGTTGCCATCCTGTTCTCTCCGTTGTGTCAAAATAAAGCTCATTTATTAGCAATATCCGGGATACGTTTCCCCCCAGTGAATTAAACTGGAGGTAGATTAAGTTCGCGGGAACTGTTCAACATATCATGAACGAGTGAATGTGTGTCAAAGCACTATGACCGGGGTCGCTATTTTTCAAAAATACGGACCGAGGTCGATATTCTTCAAAAAATGTGACTCCCTATGTAAAAAATACTTCGGTTCAATTAGCATGGCGCGCATTAGCCATGGTATAATAAACACGGCTGAAATTAGGTAGATTAAGCTCTCAGGAGCTGTTCAACATATAGTAAACGTGTGTCAAAGCACTATGACTGGGGGTCGCTATATTTTGAAAAATAATGACGGGGGTCGATATTCTTCAGAAAATGTGACCCCCCTATGTACAAAATACTTGGGTTCAATTAGTATTGTGCGCTTTAGTCACGACAGGTAGATAGGTAGATAGTTAGATAGTAGTAGTATAAGTAGTAGTATAGGTAGTAGTAGTATAGGTATTAGTAGAAGTAGGTAGTAGGAATAGTAGTAGTAGCAGCTGTAGCAGCAGTAGCAGCAGCGGCAGTAGTAGGTGGGTGGGTTTGTGGGTGGTTGGGTTTGTGCTTTGGTGGGTGGCTTGGTTTTGGGTGGGTGGGTTATTGGGTAGGTAATAGTAGTAGTAGGAGGAGGAGTAGTAGTAGGAGGAGGAGATTATTGAAATTTTATCAGCTATTTACGTCAGATAGAAGTCAATACAACATTTTAAATTTGTTAAGTGATCTCTTTATATATGCATGCTGGTACATGTGCTCCTGCGTGCGCGTGCGCGTGCGTGCGCGTGAGTGCGTGCGTGAGTGTTTGTGTGCTTGCATGTATGCGAGTGTTTCTAAGTGTATGTGTAAGTATCGGTATATGTGCGTGCGTGCGTGCATATGTGTACCGGTATGTGTGCGTGCATGCATACGTGTGTGTAATTGTGTATGTACATGCGTGTTGTGTATGTGCGTGCGTGTGTGCGCAGGCGTGCGGGCGTATGTTTTGTTGAAACAAAGACAGGGAGTCACTATTCTATGGGGGTCACAATTCTTCGTAAGGGGTCAGTTTTCTTCATGTGCAGGGGTCGTAATATTATGACCGGGGGGTCAAAATACTATGACCGGGGTGTCACTATTTTTTAAAAAATACTGACCGGAGGTCAGTATTCTATGGGGTCAATTTACTTCGTTACGCCGGCCCCGTCCTTCTAAATCCGCGCCTGTTAATGAACTAAGAGCAGTGCTTCAGGAACATTTATCGGCGTCACGAACATTCGTTTATGTGTAAACAATTTCTCCTATATGACATTTGAGATATACTTCTAAATAAATTAAATGGTCGTAGCGCTGTCTGCTCTGGTTCTGCTCTGTTTGCGAAGGTGTTGGGAATGTGCATCTATGTAGTAAAGAGTTAATCATCTACTCCATAAATATGGGTTTCTGCAAACAAAGTAGACAAATCAGACGGCGCCTATAGGAGCCGTCTGATCAGGGTCTGCTCTGTTTTATATAGTATAGATATGATTTTACAGTTTCTATCATGGCCAAATTTTCCTGATCTAATAAATATTCATGATGGCATTATTTCTTACTCATCGACACATTCGGGTTTCATCGTGCACATGCACATTCATGCGTTTATTTATAAACGAGCTTACCTATGCTATTTTGCAGACTTCTCAAAATAAAGGTCACGAGAAGTATGTTTCTCCGGGTTTAATGAACCTTTTATGGCTTCGTCAGGGCCAAGTAGTATTGTAAAGAGACGAGAAATCTGATCTATACAAGGTTGCATAATCTTCTGCTTAACAATTCGTCTGCCTGCATTCAGAAATACAGCAGAGACAGTCTTAAGCGGCCATTACTCTATTGTACGCTCGTACAAATGGGTCTTAAAAAGCAGGGGTCCCTTAATGCAGGGCAAAAGTAATGCAGAAAGCTCCTGCAGGCAGAAACTGCAGAATCAGATCTACAGTACATGTATATTATTCCACAGCAAACATATCACACCTTGATAAGACCAGGCTCCAATAGGAACCGTCTGATCTGTTTCCAAAGGCGTGAAAAGTCGTCTCTATTATACAGGGATATGTTTAGTGTACGAATCAGACGAAAGAAACTTATTAAACGATATATAAACTGAAAAAAAAATGAAGTCGGCTGAAATTTTGATTCCCTAGAATAATCTGTAGTATTCAGTAAGCTGAGAATTCCGACATATACAGTAAAACCTCTCTATAACGGCCACTAAACTATGTTAATTAGTTGGTATTTAGGACAGGTGACTGCTAAAAGCAAGGTGAAATTAAAACAGAACGCTCCTATAGTAGCGTTCTGTTTTACTTTCATCTTGCTTTAAGCAACCACCTACATTTAACACAAAATACTTCGTGTAATGTAGTGTCCGTTATAGAGAAGTTTTATTGTACATAGACAAATAGTAAAACCCCAAATCACACGGCTCCTGAAGGAGTCGTTTGATCAAGGTTTACACTATTTTGATGCTATGTCAGTTTAAGTTAAAGCTATTAAAAATGCGCCAAATTGAAATATTCAGATTTTCAAACCAGGGGAATGAGGAGACAAGGTGTCTGATATTTTACAACTCTGATGTGGACGTATGAATGATTACCTAGGCAAATAGTTTGGATCAAGATGAGACGTCAAATATCTCGGCGCCTCATCCTGATCCAAACTGTTTGATACCCAGGTCGTGTTGTTGAAATGCAAGATATATCAACTATGAATCAACCGTGACAACTAAAACTAATGATGCATTCTGCCAAATAAAATTTACCCTGCGGGTTTAAAAGTTAAGGCAAGCAGCATACTGATATATAACAGCACTGTACATCAATATTAACCCATTCCCTCATAGGCTATTTTTAGTTCCAACCTCTTTGAATAATTCTAACCAAAAGAAGCATTAACTAGAGAAAATGAAGAGTTTAGAATTTTGTAGTTTTTAAACCATTGTGATAAATAGAGCATTTGATCCTTAGGAGCAAATGCTCTATTTATCACAATGGTTTCAAAAAGTAACTTTTCCAGAGATGTAGAAAGGCGTATTTATGGAGGAAAGGGATATATAGAATATCCATATGCACGATGGAGTTACAATGCAAGATGGAGTTACAACACGGTGTAAATCCAGACTATGTATAGCGTCTTAACGTTTTCCCTGTTCTATATATATTCTAATTTTCAATACTGAATAATCATGAGCAAAATAGTTACATGTATAATGAAATATGGATGGTGGAATATTATAGCCATTTTAGAAACTACAGAAACAGACCAATCAAATTCCATTAGCAAACAGAGCAGATCATGATCAGACGGTTCCTATAGAAGCCGTCTTATCTGGGTCTACCCTGATTGCAAATGCGTGAAAAAGCGTGCATGTGAAAGAAACAGTGAAGTCTTACTAAATACGACCACTCAAAAGAAGTATAATTCTTGATTTTTAAAATAGTTAACAGCTTAATACAAGACCCAGCTATGCAGAGCTTAATGCAAGACACAGCTATGCTGAGCTTAATGCAAGACACAGCTATGCAGAGAGTTCCTATATGATTCTACTGCATTACCTTTGTTCTGCGTTAAGCAACCACCTGCCTTTACAGTCTTCTGTGTTAATTAATCATGTAGTTGCATTATTGTATGAGACTTTATTGAGTCAGTCTAATGGTGTGTTATGATTTTGCACGGTTACATGATTCCATTGAAGGTACTAGTCGTGGTACAAGAGAAACGTTCTAAAGTGTACGGGAAACGTAATTAGTCTTTAAAAGCAGGTGGTTGATTATGGCCAAACGAAAGTTATGTAAAATGACCTGTCTATACAAACATGTGTCCTACATTAGCGAACCAACTAGCTTTTACCCATTCCATCATATTGACGACTTGAGTTAGTTGAGTGGATGTGGTAGAGCGGGTTTACTGTATACAGTAAAACCCCGCTAATGCGACCACTTAATAAACAGCCACTGGTGTCGTTTAAAGCAGGTGGTTGCTTAATGCAGGACGAAAGTTATGCAGACAGCTCCTATAGGAGCTTTCTGCATAACTTTCGTCCAGCATTAAGCTACCATCTGCCTCTGCCACCCAGAACTATGACCCTTTTTGGTGGTCGCATTAGCGGAGTTTTACTGTATATGTTTTATCGATATCATGCGTTTATATACATTGACTAACATATTTTGTTGACAGAGCGGGTAGGCTATTGAAGAGACGGGACAGAACCGTCTAGACAGATAGACCAGTCAGTGCCAGACAGGGAGACGGATCATTGATAAATCGTCCAGACAAGTAGACATTTTAGTGACAAAACCGTCTTTCGTTGAAAGGTATGTTTCGACTATTTTTGAAATTTTATTTGTAGCTGTTTTTTTTTTTTTTTACTATTTTGCTCTCCTGGTATCACACATTGGAAATTTAAAACATATACGTATAAGCAATGCCATGACAAACCCAGTCTGAATGACAAGCTAACAATGTATACCCAGAGTAAACTAATTGTCATATACACAGTATCTGATTAGTATAATACTGTTCGATAATATGCTTCATATAAAATAATGTAGCTACTGAGGCGGTTGATCTGGGTCTACACTGTTTAACTGTCACTAAAGCTGTTTTTTGGCACGGTTCATCTATTCTTTCTGAAAGACAATTTAGCTGCATTCGAATGAACTATTGGGAGGTTGCCTAATGTTTCGACTTCTCAAACGCGAAATGCTTGGAATTAAACCATTACCTATTTTGTCCAAACACACGTACGGACGGACGTGATTGAGACGCGCTCGACCTAAATACCAAGAGCCCCAGGTTCGATCCCCCGCCGTACCAAGTCCTTCGGATAAGACTTTATGAACCGCGGTCCGATGTATCAGTGCTTTACACTGGAAATCTATCGATACTGTTAGTTAGGCATCGCGCCCGGATTTCTTAGTATTCGCCCCACGCTCAGGGGCTTCCAGTTAGCCCATAAGTGGCCGAAACGGAAGTTAATCAATACAGTCAACCAACAAGCCTACAATCTATCAAACCGTTTGTATTCTCGTAGAGTTACCGAGTTATTTTGTGCCTCATCTGGATCCAAACTAGTTGCATTCAGACAGTCACCAGTTCGCCCGTACATCTTTAAGTGTTAAATGATCATATGATTAAATGGTCATATGATTAAACTGACCAACCTGAATATTCATGCAATAATTTATAACTTCATTAATATCAATTAACTGAATTTTGATAACTGCAGGAAAATTTGTGTCACGCCAGAAACCGTATAATTATACCCATATGTATTATTCCGTATACTACAGGAGCTACATATAACTGGTCTGAATCTGCCCTGTTTGCAAATACAGCAGAACCCATATCAATGCGACCACTTAGTGAATAAACATGGGTGTCTTTATAAGCAGGTGGTTGCTTAATGCAGGAAAAAAGTAATGCAGAAAGCTCCTCTGTGCACAATATTCCGTGTTAAAATTCAGCTAATAAATAATTTTACAGTCATTATTATTAGCTCGTCTGTTTCGAAGAAAAGTCGAGCTATTGTGATCACTGAGTCGTAGGCGTTGTCGTCGTTGTCGTTGTCGTCGTCGCCGGCGTGCAAAAACTTTAATGTAGCTCATTACTTGAAAAGTATATGAGGTATCATTACGAAACTTCATAGTTTAGTATATCTCACTGAGGGGAAGGTCCCTACATACGAACCATAAATTATGATTTCAAATTTGGAGTTATGGCCCTATATTTGTTTCAAACGTTTTTAAATTAGCTGGAAAAACACCAAATCAGACGAGCGTTGGTGCCGCACGCGGCTATTGTTTGCTGGAATATTCACAAGGGAAAGGGCTATCATAGTCTATACCCAAATGTTGACCACAATGATATTTGCGTACACAATTTCATATCTAAAATTTTAGAATTTTGTAGTTCTGAAGCCATTGTGATAAATAGAGCATGTACCTCTTACAGGAAAATGGTAAAACAACTGTCTTGTGTTATGATACTTTTATGGCAAAAAGTAGAATGGAATGTCCATTCGAAATGAATATTGAATTATTTAAATTATTTGTTGTAAATGTGATATTTTGGTTGCAGGGTTATTTTCATTTACACAAATACAGATAACCTGTACACAGTGACCCCACCCAACCCCACCCCACCCCATTCCCAGCCAGCCAACCATCCCCTCCCCTCCTCTCACCACCCATCCCACCACCCACCCCACTCAGGACCACCTACCCCTCCAATCCACCATGATCTTAGACTCAGAAGTTGTATAACATTGGGACCTGGGATCTTTCTGTATGACTTTCACTCTGCATTTATCATTTATCTGCCTACAAAGTTCCTTATTGTGTGTACGTAAATTTCCAACTAACAAGGTTTTACTGCATAAAAATTGCTTTGAATAAGGAATACGATAATGGCAAAATGCCATGTATAAATTATTATGCCATTAGGCATTTACGGAAAGATCAGTCTATTAACCGTTCAGATATATTCCGCTTCAAAATATTTCAATCAGTTCAAATTTCATAAATTACATACACTCTGTACTCAAAGGATTTGGGAACGAATATACTTCTAGGGCGGTCCCCACAAACAGTAGGTATTTTACACTGTCGCATGGGAGAGTTCTTAACTCGGCAAGCATCAAACCCATTTAAATCGAATTCTACGAACGTATATGTATACCTTCTCGTGTATTTAACGCTTTCGGCGCCAAATTTCTAATTGTCGTCTGCCATCCAATTCTGCTAAAATATTCGGTAAAATAAGGAAATAAATAAATGAAAACTTCAAAGAAATAAAGCACATAAATAGAAATAGAGTTTGAGACAAATAGTGAAGTACCTGATCAAACGCCGCCTTAAAAGGCGGCGTCTGATCTGGGACTGCACTATTTGTTGTGGTGCCGGAAGGACGGACAATGCCATTGCTGTATGACGTTGGGGGCATAAAAATCCGGGGACCGGCAAAGTAAATTCAACACAGGATTTGTGCAACCCACGCATAAAAATTGCATCCTGATTCATGCATGCACACTTGTCCAGACATTAAGCATTTGTAAAGAGCAGGTCGTTTTTTGTTCAAAACGCATTAGCGTAGTGAAGTTTTGAAAAACTGTGGTTTGGGTGGGCACGTTTGTATGCTCGACGTTGTGGGTTACATGCTGTCCTCAATTTACTTGCACATGTCCTTGGAAAACTCTTTCTTAATGTCGTATTAAACCCATTCTCCCCTACTGGCGCCTTTTTGCGCCTCTGTAAAACTATTATTTGGAATATTTGTGATAAATATTGCAAATAACAAACAGATTGGATCTAGGTCGCGTTTTGCATCCGGATCCATACTGTTTGTTACCGTGAGTATAGATTAAAAACAAATGAGGAGATGTACAAATGTATGTATAAACACTGAAAATTGTAGCAGATGACAAAGTTTGCAGACGACAAAATGTGGCAGCGAAATCGTTAAAAGCAAGAACTTTAGAGCAATTAACCGTTGACTTAATACACGAATAACATTTGCTGTATATTCTGCGCTATAAATAATTCCTGACATTAAAAAGCAGAACAAAAATGCTTTAAAATTGACTGCGTGTAAATGCATACAGAACAATTCTATCACATTTTGCAAAGGAACCAGAATCTGAGGCAGCAGAGGTCAATTATGTGGAGAATTGGAAGTACACCATGTAGTCAAAATTTGCACAGGCACACGTTTAAGCAGACATTATTTTTCCCAGGGGGATAAGAGCTAATATGATGTCAAAACCGAATTACATGAAAGAAAGACGGGGAAAATGGACGGACGAAATTATGGAAAACGAAGGTCATATATGGGCAATACCATTTCCCCGATACATATTCTGTTAAGAAATAATGACATTATACATATTCATTAGCTATTTGTTTATTATGTCGTGCATACAGAGGATTTTGTGGTATTGATAGAAACCGCAGACGCAGATCTATATTATTCCATAGGCAAACAGAGCAGACCCTAATCGAACGTCTCCTATAGGAGCCGTCTGATACGGGTCTACCCTGTTTGCAAAGGCACGGGAAGTGTTTATTCGTGTACACATGTAATTATTAACCCCTTCCGTGCCACAATGACGGGTTTATGATATCACATGCAAACAGTTTGAATCCAGATGAGACACCGAGTAACACGGCGTCTCATCAGGATCTAAACTGTTTGACACTCTGTTTACTGTTTTATAAAGAATATGGAAGAAGTGCACACAATTACACTAAAATAAACGTCACTATGCCGAGCAGACGACAATGCTGAAACCGAAAGGGTTAAATAGGATTATTTAAACAGATGAAATACTTTGGCCCAGAAAAACCTTTTACGTCGGATCAATGTTTGCGATGTTCTTTGTCAAGAAACAAATATTGTTGTTCTATCGCGTTCTACACTGTTCTATAATGTACAACTGTTCGAGCGTTTCCATTCTGCAATCCATTGATCCCAGGACCTAATCTGTATGACACTATATTAATACTTTGGAAACATTTGAACGCATTGAGCATAAGAATAATTGCTTATACATGCATCATTAACCCTTACAACGTTGAATTCTCAAATGACCTACAGAAAAACCTCTCTATAACGACCACTAAATTACATCAAGTATCCTGTGTTAAAGGCAGGTAGGTGCTTAAAGCAAGGTGAAAGTAAAACAGGACGCGTTCTGTTTTACTTTCACCTTGCTTTAAGCAACAACCTGCCCAACATACCAACTAATTAACACAATTTAGTTGTCGTTATAGAGAGTTTTTACTGTAATTGAAATATTCAAATGGGTCAAGGTTATGGTGAATATTTGGGGATCTAAACAAAATGTAAACAGGATAGACCTAGATCAGACTGGTCCCTGTTGCAGTCGTCTACTCAGGGTCTGCTCTGGTTGACACACATGTACATGTATCTGATTCTACAGTTTCTACCATGGACAAAAATGCCTATGTACACACATGCACAATAGAACCTGCTATAAGTGGCTATTCATTTATTGAACACACGAGTCTTAAAAAGCAGGTGGTTATTTAATACAGGGCAAATGTAATATAGAAAGCTCCGATATGAGCTTTCTGCATTGCTTTAGAGACTTGTATTCAACTATCGTCTGCTTTACAGATCCATAATCAGTCCTCTTTTTATGGTCTTAACCTTTCTCTTGCTGAATTTTAAAATACATTTCTCCTTCTTTACCCATGTCCTGTTGTATAATTACATATATCTTCACTGCAGTGTACAAGTATTTCGCTGTTCAATCACTGCTGTGGAGTGCACTGGTTGCACAATCAACTTGTAAATAGTGCAGACTCTGATGAGACAGCTCCTGCAGGAGCTGTCTCATCTGGGTCTTCACTATTTACAGGTAGGTATATTAATGTGAATAGCAAGCGAATGGTTAAAATATCGTCTGCCTTACAGGCCCATTATTAGATATCTTCTTATGGTCGATTAAGACAGGTTCTACTACAATTATTAACTCTTCATTTGATGTTCATGTCGGCAATATTTCTTACATGAAAAATTATCAGATTGACGCCTTTCTAATACGTCGAAAGGCCGGATATTGCATTTATGTACCCATCTCTTTTTATGGTCGCTTAACTCTTTCGCTGTCAATGTCGCCATGCGATTACCAATGCAAACATTTTGGATCCAGATGAGACGCCGAGTAACTCGGCGTCTTGTCAGGATCCAAACTGTTTGTTACTGTGGGTATGTTTTTGAAAGAAGATGGGAGAAAAGTAAACAAACGAAACTTGTAACAGACGATACAATTTGCAGACGAAATATTTGGCAACGAACGTGTTATGATATCTCGTCATTAAATATCAATGACATCAACATTTCTTACATGAATATTCATCAGGTTGTTGTCTTTTTAAGAATTCGACAAACCGGATACAAATCGAGGGCTTGGTGCAAAACTATTCTAACTCCTTCACAAAGTGAAGGAGTTAGAATAGTTTTACACCAAGCCCTCGAAATGTATTGCGTTCATTTACTCATCTCTGATTCACTGTTTTCATGCACGTGCAAACATAACGGTCCCAGATCAGACGGCTCCTATACGAGCCGTCTGATCAGTATCTGCTCTGTTTGCTAATGGAATTTAAAAGATATGTTTCTTTACTTTCTAGAACGGCTACAATGTTCCACCTTCAATATTTCATTGTAACTATTTTGTCCAAGAATAAGCAGTAAGTATTAACCCTTTCGCTGCCAATGCCGGATCTGTGTTTACCTATTCAAACAGCTTTGATCCAGATGAGACGCCGTGTAACTCGGCGTCTCATCAGGATCCAAACTGTTTGTTACTGTTACTGTGTTTTTGAAAAAAATGATGAAAATCAAAAGAATGAAATTTTGTAGCAGACGACAAAGTTAGCAGACGTCAGAGTTTGGCAGGGAAAGGGTTAAAATTCCACTGACTTCCACTCTTCATGTATCAGTTATCTGCCTACAAAGTTCCCATTTGTTTTGTACTTGAAATTCGAACTAATGAGGTTTTACTGCATGAAACTCGCTTTGAATTAAGGAAGGCGATAATGGCAAAATGCCATAATTACACAGATTAATATGCTATTAGGCATTTACTGAAAGATCAGTCTATTATCCGTTCAGATGTATTCCGCTTCAATTCTCACAATAATTCAAATTTCATAAATTACATGCACTCTGTGCTCAAAGGATTTGTGCAACCTAAGCATTATAATTACATACAACTTCATGCATGTACACTTGTTCAAACATTAGGCATTTGCAAAGAGCAGATCTTTCTTTGTTCGAAACGCAATATAGCGTACCGAAGTTTTGGCACAATGCGGTTTGTGTGGGCAGGTTTTGTTAAATATTCGACGTTTTGATTACATGCTGTCCTAAATTTACTTGCAACATGTCCTTGGGAAACTCTTTCTCAATGCCATATTAAACCGTTCTCTCCCATTGACGCCTTTTTTTGCGCCTCTGTAAAATTTTTTTCATTGAAACCATTGTGATAAATAGAGCATTTGCTTCATAGGAGCAAGTGCTCTATTTATCACAATGGTTTCAAAACTACGCAATTCTAAAATCACATTTTCGATAGTTAATGATCATTTTCGGTAGATTGATTCAAAGAGGTTGGGTCTACAAATAGTATATGATGGAATGGGTTTAACATTTGCTCGCTGAGCACAACCTGAATGCAACTGGCAAACATATTGGATCTAGGTCGCGCTTAACATCTGGATCCATACTGTTTGTTACCGTGACTATAGTTTTAAAACAAAAACAGAGGTATTCATAAAACAGAAAAGTGTAGCAGACGACAAAGTTTGCAGACGGTAAATGTGGCAGCGAAAGCGTTAAAAGCAAGCAAGAATTTTAGAGCAATTAACCGTTGACTTAATACACGAATATTTGAAATATATACTGCGATATAAATAATTCCTGACATTAAAAAGCAGAACAAAAATGCTTAAAAAATTGACTGCGTGCAAATGCATACAGAACAATTATATCACATTTTGCAAAGGAACCAGAATCTGAGGCAGCAGACAATAAATTAATTAAACCACTTCAATGCAGGATAGATCTGTAGTCTTACTTTCTTAAATCAGAGCATCTCCATGTTTGTACCATGTGACTATACATAATATAGTTTAAACACGGTAATATAGTATAACAAAAACAGTACAATTTTCCGTATCTTTGTAGATCTATTGTGTATTTAATATACATGTATGCAGTTTACAGAAACTGCCTTTCAATAGAGGAACACATGGGACTTTATATCCCATATTTCTAGATAAAAAGCTCATCGTAATTATATATGATGCCACGCATTGCATAATTTGCATATATGTATCCCATGATGACACATATTGCATAATTTACATGCAAATATCCTATGATGACACGTAATGCGTACTTTATATATCTATCCTATGATTACATGCATTGCATAGTTTACATAATTATGCATCCTATGATGGCACGTAATGCATATCTTTACTTATCCTACCTCCTACAAGTTTCTAGCTATCCGACTGGTTAGATGACGTCACGTGAAGTCTTGTTTTTTCCATCCACTGCCTTCAGTAACCTAATATAAGTAATTTGGTGGTAAACATGACATCATTGGCGGTAAGCATGACGTCAAACATTGATATTCAGATAAAGATGACGTCATGTTATCATCTTCAATGGCAGCGATCGCCTTAAATCTATTTCATAAAAAAAGATATTCGGTAGGATAAAGTTCAAATCGTTACACAGTGCTCAGGTTACCTGGTCAAACAAAAGGTGGTCGGTAGGATAACAACGCCACACAATTTTCAGGTTAATTAACATGGAATATACACTGCCAGTAAATTTCACATGGGACTCGAGCTTCGCTCACTTCCCATATGGAATTTACTAGCAGTGTATATTATTAATTATACAGAACAATGGCGAAGTATCTGACTCTTTATTCCCTGATGAGGAAAATCATGTTTCCCAAATGCATGTAACAAAAATGTATGTAACAAAAATATGACGTGTATTTTGTCATGCTAATCTTTGAAAAAAGACCCTAAGTGGTCGAACTATTAGATCAGAGCTAGTCCAGTATTTATGTATAGCAAAAATATTTCTCAATGAATAACTTTGTTCCGCTCCAAACTCTTGTTATTTTGTTTGGATCGAATCGATGAAGTGAAGAAGCCGGTCAGTCATTTTTTGTTGTCAGGTCGGATTCATTTACGCATTTCTTTTTATGGTCGTTTAACTCTTTCGCTGTCAATATCGCCATGCGATTACCTATACAAACAGTTTGGAGCCAGATGAGACGCCGAGTAACTCGGTGTTTTATTAGGATCCAAACTGTTTGTTACTATGGGAATGTTTTTGAAAGAAAATGAGAGAAAAGTAAACAAACGAAAATTGTAACAGACGATACAATTTGCAGACGACACTATTTGGCAACGAAAGTGTTATTATATCTCGTCATTAAATATTAGTGACTTCAACATTTTTTACATGAATACTCATCAGGTTGTTGTCTTTCCAAGAAGTCGACAAACCGGATACAAATGTATTGCGTTCATTGACTCGCCAGAAGACAAACACTCTATCTGGGAAAGGACTCAGAGCGTTAAACGCACTCTTTAGTATTACAAACGAGATTCAAGTCCCAATTAATATTATGTGTAATTTATTGGATTCTTACGTTATATCAATTTTAAATTATAGTTTTGAAGTTTGGGGGTTTGTTAAGGTTGATAACATAGAAAGAGTGCATAGAACGTTTTGTAAATGGCTGCTAAATGTAAAAAAATCAACAAACTCACTGGCACTGTATGCCGAATTAGGGCGTTACCCATTACATATATGTAGAAATATCAGAATCTGGTTAAAGATTTATACGCATAAATATGACAATTGTATTCTAAAAGCTTTTCTCGATAATCAGAGAAGGGATATTAACAATAGTACTAATAAATGGTCAACTAAGATAAGAGATATGTTATGTAGTTCGGGGTTTCAGATGCCTGGGCATTCCCAGAATCTGTCTGCTTAGAAGTATTTTACTTGTTGTTAGACTCGTTTGAAAGATATTTACATTTCTCAATGGCATGAGAGGGCCGATAACTGTACATCTTTGGTTTTGTTTACCCATTCTCTTGCTGAATTTTAAAATACATTATCCTGCTTTACCCATGCCCTGTTGTATAATTACATATATCTTCACTGTCTACAAGTATGTCGTTATGCAATCACTGTTGTGGAATGCACTGGTTGCACAATCAAGTTGCAAATAGTGCAGACCCTGATGAGACAGCTTCTGCGGGAGCTTTCTCATCTCAAGTAGGTTGACATAGGTAGATATCGAGGAATGAAAGATTGTGTCAAATTTGTGAATTAAATGACATTGAAAACGAATACCATTTTATACTAGTATGTCCTAAATATGATAACCTTAGGAAACAATATATATCAAATAAGTTCTGGCGAAGACCTAGCATGTTCAAACTTAATAAATTGTTAAAAAGTACAGAGAAAAAATGTCTGAAATAAATTAGCTACATACTGAATAAAAAGTTTTTAAATGTAGAGATGATGAATTAATCTCTTAGTCGCATTCGTTATACAAAACATTAAGTAATGTTTTGAATAATAATGCATGTTTATGTACATGTCTGAACAATGTATAGTATGTATATACACGCTAGTGTACTCATATAAGGCCTTAAGCCATACAAGGACACGTACAAACCAATGTCTATGAAAAACTTAATTAATAACACTCTCACAAAATAAATCTTGACTAAAACAAGATAAAGATCTACACAACACCAATCTGGGGGTCTATATGTACTATATAATAACAATTGTTCCAACTAGCAGAACGGATATCCGTGTACCACGAGTACAAATATGACTGTAACTCTTGCAATTTAAATGATAATTTCGTAATTCTTTCGGCTATTGAAAGCCAATATATTTTTCTATCAAATAAATATAATCTTATAACGGTTACTCATGAACAAGTATCAATCCAAAAAATGATTTTCTAAAAATTTCACGTGTTTTTTTTTTGGTCATTGACAAACGTTCGTTCACCCCGGTTTCACTATATCACAGCAATAACCTGGCAATTTGGCGTGGTTCAATAACACGAGTCAATTCTACCACCCACCTCCATTTCTTTAGTCCCCAGCATCAAAAGAATGATGTAAAACTAGTGTTTTGTCAGTTAGCTTCAAATCGTCGGGAAAGGAGCCATTGTACGTGACGTCACAGATTTCCCAACTTTTCCTTCACTCATTCAATGAAATGGCTCCATTCAAATTTGTTGGAAAATGGCACCATCCGAAATAGAAACAAAACGACAGACAGGAAGGCCGCTGTTGCTAGTTGCTTACTTATTTAGAGGACAAAACAAATGGAGATTGGTGTTATAAGTGGGGTTGTTTTATTGAACCACGCCATCTTTTGAACTGAAACTCGCCAGGTTAAAGCTGTGATATAGTGAGACCGGGGTTAGCGAACGTTTGTCAATGACCCAGAAAACACGTGAAATTTTGAGAAAATAATTGCTGCATTTATAATTGTGCATAAGTTACCGTCAGAAGATTATATTTATTTGATAGTAAAATATATTGTCTTTCAATAGCCTAGAGAATTACAAAATTATCATTGAAATTGCAAGAGTTACATTCATATTTGCAGTTGTGGTACACGGATGTCCGTTCTGCTAGTTGGAACCCTTGTTATTATATACACATGTGTGGGATATTGTACGGTCTTATATGTCCGTCGCGATAGCGACGGACACGACCGTACAATATCACACTTGTCGCCAATTAACCTTACTAATAGGTTAATCCTTACAACTCTACACGATTTAGATAATATTCTCCAGAAAGAAGATAAAATGGCGGAGGTTTTAATTGCTACTGACAAATATAGATAAGAGACTCGACTGCAGAAAAACATATGCCCATTTTGAGAAAAATCTCTCTTCACAATAAACTGTTATGAACCAGATCACAGACACTGTTCTCAGTGCTAACCAAGAGTGTTAATCAAGATAAGTTCATACAAAAACGTTTATACAAATTTCGTTAGTATACATGTTTATATCATCCCATTGTGAATTTGTCACATCTTATACTCTCATTTTTAGCAGACATCACGTAGGTCTCACTTTAAACCTGTAACTGTTTTCACTTGTAATTGGCTTGAAAAATTAATTACCATGACCATATGTCGTCTACATAATCTGAGTCTTATCCATTTTATCATTGTTTCCAATTAGGGGGTCAGGCATAACTGACAGGTTGGCATTAGATTTTGGTGTACATGAATTTAGACCTAAAAGTTATATCAGTTGCTGTATATTGGCGACAAGTAGTACATATAGACCCCATGAAGCGGTCCAGACCCCTGTGGTGAAAACTCGTTTATAAACTTTATATGAAAAAGGGTTAAGCAGTGATTATTGGTGAGAGATTGCCGAGATAGTGGCATGTCTGTTAGTGATATGTTTGTACAAACCACAAGTCAGGATAATAAGACTTTATCTGATCTTATATCAACTGCCATGACAAAATACTGCACTATCTGCACTTATTGCACGTTGCATTGTATTATTGTAGTAATGGCGTTTATATGATCTATAAACTGCCTCTATATATCTACACTGTGTACAAGTATTTCCCCGTGCAATCACTGCTGCGGAGTGCACTGGTTACACAATCAACTTGTAAATAGTGCAGACCCTGATGAGACAGCTCCTGCAGGAGCTGTCTCATCTGGGTCTTCACTATTTACAGGTAGGTATATTGACATGATTAGCAAGCGAAGGGTTAACTACTACTCATGAACAGAATCAATTAAACCGAGTTTTCTCGTTTGCATTTCTACTTAGCTTTTGAAGGATCAACCATTTTCAGAGTATATGTACTTCACAACAGCAGGTGTTAAGTGCTTGTGTGGCGGCCGTAAAAAGTCGCCCCGTACTTCATTCTCAGTGTTGTTAAATATTTTGGTCATTCGGGATTATTAGTTTTAATGTCATTAGTTTTAAAAATTGAATAGTCCTGAAGCTCAACCATTTTTAGAGTTATTACAGAAATATATCCCCCGCCGAATTATTTCTGATTGATTTTAAACCTTTGCCTCATGAATATTTATACACAATTCATGGCTCGTATTACCTAATTTTTCATAATTCAAATTAATAATTCAGAGACTATAGTATCACATTTATATGCCATAAAAAGGCAAGCAGAGCAGACTCTGATCAGACTACTCCTACAGGAGCCGTCTAATATGGGTCTACTCTGTTTGTAAAGGAGATTGTCAAAAGGTGTTTCTATCATGGCAAATGGTTAAACCATTCCATCATAGGATATTTTTAGATCCAACCTCTATCGAAAAGGAGCATCTACTAGAGAAAAGGAAACTATTGGAATTGTGTAGTTTTGAAACCATTGTGAAAGTTAGAGCATTTGCTCCAGTGAAGCAAAGTGGTTATTATTTGTCACCGAAACTATTCACACATAGCGTGATTGTCGTCCGCTATTTCACCTAAACCAACCACAACAGAGATATACCGTGTGTCAGCCATATACAAAGTAATAACATCATTCGTCACAGTATACATGATGTAGGGTTTGGTGGAGAAATAAAGGAGCTATTTTTGAAAATGCTTAAATAAACGCATCTTTATCTGGAGCTCCGCAACAGATGAGAGTTTAGGCAAGCATCACTGCTTCTGTGTACTAAGGCTTAAACCCTTCGCTTGCTGAATTTTAAAATACATTTCTCCTTCTTTACCAATGCTCCCTTGTATAATTACATATATCTTCACTGTGTATAAGTATTTCGCTGTGCAATCACTGCTGCGGAATGCTCTGGTTGTACAATCAATTTGTAAATAGTGCAGACCCTGATGAGACAGCTCCTGCAGGAGCTGTCTCATCTGGGTCTTCACTATTTACAAGTAGGTATATTGACGTGAATAGCAAGCGAATGGTTAACTCTTTCGCCGCCACAGGCCAAAAAGTGATTACTATTACAAACAGTTTGGATCCAGATAAGACGCCGTGTTATTCGGCGTCTCATCTGGATCCAAGTTGTTTGACCCTCTCAGTGTGTTTTAGATAAGTAGAAGGCAGTTCCAGTTTGGTACCTGAAACAGATGATAATATTTTTAGCAGACGGAATTGTGATTGGAGTCGAAAGGGTGAATGGGTCGATTACGCTAGCATTCTATTCTTTGAAATTTCTCTCTGCATTAAGCTACCACCAGCATTTATAATCCTGGTAATCCTGGTAATAATAGTTCTGGTGGCCGCTCTAGTGGGCTTTTATTACAATGGTTAACGTGTATTGTCGTCTGCAAAAATGTCGTCTGCTTTGTTTTTATTGTTTTTATTCAAAACAAAATGTATATAGTAGAAACTGTCTTAAGCGGCCATCAAACACAGGTCTAATTATGGGTATATAAAGCAGGTGGTAGCTTAATGCAGGTCAAAAGTAATGCTCCTATAGGAGCTTTCTGTATTACTTTTTGACCAGCATTAAGCAACCCATATTTTAATGGCCGCTTAGGACATCTTCTACGGTAACCTCAGTATTTAAAACAGTTTGGATTCTAAGGAAACGCCGATTATATAATCAAAACTGCATTGGTAAGCGACAGTGAGCCTTCTTCTAAAGAGCTGTACTTTAGGTTTCAAGGACAGGGATAAATATACCATAATGTCGCTGGTTACGTCTTTAGGTTTCAAGGACAGGATAAATATACCATAATGTCGTTGGTTACGTCTTTGTGTTCTTTCTTTACAAAACGATCCAAAGTAAGTTTGCACAACTATCACGTTACAAAATTGCTGTTATTAAGCACTATATATATAGCCTGACCCTTCGTGCATGTAGTGACAGCATGGGCAAAAGAAAAATAAACCTAATTGAAATCCAGCCGAGTGCAAAAAAGTACGGTGTTTATATCATTGCAATCTAAGACTGCCATCTGCTAAAAAGTGTTATTTTGTTTCTTTTAATTTTTCTCTAGAACACACTGCAGCCGGATTGTCAGCCGGGTTGGATCCTAATTAAATAACCAATAGTAAGAACCCAGACCGTTTGATACCTTGATCCCAACCGGTTGATACCTGGATCCAAACCGTTTGCAAAGGTTATCACATACCCGTCAACAACGTGCAAAAAGAATGAACAAGATTTAGCAGTTTACATGATATAATAAGCCCTCTCTAAATCAACCACTCCAAACGAATTTAATAGCCAATTATCAAGATGGGTAGTAGCTCAATATGGATAAATAGTAACACAAAGCTCAAAAGGAACGTTAAACATTACTTTCGTTTTGCATTAAGCTACCCCCATACCATATATTCATGATATTTGCATGGAAACTGTAAAATTTAATACTTTTAAAAGGTCTGCGTTTTTTTCCGTATTTTTGCGTATACTCGTAGTTGCTAATAACATGACTTCAGAATCGGAATCTTTGTGACTAGAAACTAACTTAGTCATGAACTAACTAAGGAGCATTGTAATGAAACATCTGTTTGTTTTGAAGCAAAAAAATAAGAAAGAACTCTACGAACACCAACGGAAATGCATCCGCCTTTCACCGGAATTTGTCATAAAAATGTGGATGTTCCCACATCACTGTACATTGTCCTCGTACATATAGGTTAACTTGTACTTAACCCTTCGCTTGCTATTCGCGTCATTATACCTATCTGTAAATAGTGAAGACCCAGATGAGACAACTCCTGCAGGAGCTGTCTCACCAGGGTCTGCACTATTTACAAGTTGATTGTGCAACCAGTGCACTCCGCAGCAGTGATTGCACAGCGAACTACATGTACACAGCGAAGATATATGTAATTTACAACAGGGCATGGGTAAAGAAGAAGATATGTGTTTTCAAATTCAGCAAGAGAAGGGTTAAGTAGTTGCTTAATACAGGACGAAAGTAACGAAGAAAATTTCTACAGAAGCTTTCTGCATATCGTTTTCCTGCATTAAGCTACAACCCACCTTTTTCAACCAACAATCAGATCTCCGTTCGGTGGTCACCTCAGAAAGATTTTACTGAAATTGTCGGTTTATTTAGGTTCATTTTTAAACTCCGCTTAACCGGACATTAAAACTAGTATCAACGCCTGTCTTTCAGACAGGTTGCAGTTTAACACAGGTTGAAATACATATAGAAAGCTCCCAAATTAACATACGACTTCTGCCCTGCATTAAGCTGCCACCTGCCTGAAATGACCTTAATTCTGCTTTATCAAAATTCCAGTTTATATGGGTGTAGTGTACTGTTTTAACCCTTTCAATATTCTATGTTCATTTCAAATACAATACCTATACTGCATATTCATGGACAAAACAGTTACATTCAGTGAATATTTACATGGAAGGTTGAACATTATAGCCATTTTAGAAAGTAAAGAAACAGATCTATCAAAGAAGGAGAAATGTATTTTAAAATTCAGCAAGAGAATGGTTAAATTGTGTGCTGCAATGATTTACGGACCCTCCATTTTATTGTGGACAAATACAAGGCATTACGTTTCGTTTGCCCCAACAATGATATAATCTCCTTTACAATATGCAAAGTTAGCTATAATGGGCACTGGCAGTCATATCGAATTGCCTTTGTCAAAAACACGTAAATATTATGTTTACGACATTTTACACTGTCCTTGAGGTTTGGGAAAAATAAGCTGGATAGGAGTCAACTCTATAAACATGTTCTGGTATGCGCAGACAGAGGTATCAAACAGACTTAACGTTTTCGGCGCCAAATTTCTTATTGTCGTCTTCAATCCAATTTTTGTTAAAATGTTCGGTACGTTAAAGAAATGAGATAAATAAATGCAAATTTCAAAATAATATATAAAGCACAGATATAGAAATAGAGATTGAGACAAAAAGTGAAGTCCCTGATCAGATGCCGACTTGAAAAGGCGGTGTCTGATCTGGGACTGCACTACATGTATTTGTCGTGGTGTATTTATGCAACATCGGTGTTGAAAGGGTTAACCGATTCCCCGATATTGATGCCTTTTGACGTTTCTGTAAAAACACTTTTTGAAAACATTGTGATAAATATTCTAAAATGTTTCTTTTCTCTAATTAGTGCTCCTTTACGGTAGATTAATTCAAATAAGTTTTATCTAAAAATAGACTATGAGGTAATGGGTTAATGGTGTCTATACGTGTGGTACAGTGGTAAATACGCTATTCCTACCCATTTACCCGTTTTTCTACGCGTAAGAAACGGGTAGTGAACGGTTAACGAACGGTTAACGAACGGTTACGCGATAAACGGTTTACACGCGTTAAACGCGTAAAGAAACGATTATACCAAAGAAGTTGCGGTAGGTGCATAAATTTTCCGTTTCATGCGGAGATTTCGGATCTTATCGATGATAGCCGTTTTCAAAAAAGTCCGAATGAAACGGGTTAGCCAAAATAAGAATCGATTCGTCACTCAACGAACGTTTAGCGGTTCAATCCCGGCAAAGACCTATGATAACACAGTCTTTGATCCCGGCTAGTGTCGACGATTTGCTCATTTAGTTAACGATATGTTTGTACAAAGCTATAATATCAGATATCCAATGTATATCAAACAAATGGATTGAAGAATTAGTCCTTTTTGAGTAGGTTTCTACATTTTAGATAAAAAAAAACAAAGTAAACCACCAAATTTTGGATCTTGAATGAAGAAACCAACCAAAATAATTCAGATCTATTCTATTTCTTAACCCTTTCCCATTTGAATATTTCTGTCAGAAAAAAATGACATCATGAGTATTTATTAGATCTTGCTGAATTTAACAACGGTATAAGTGCACACGCCTTTTTGATATTTGTAGAAAATATAGTCAACTCTATTAATTTAAAATTTCATAAGCAGAGTGGGCCCTAATCCGACATTCCCTACAAGAGCCTTCATGTCTAGGTTTACTCTGTTTGCAAAGGCGTTGGAGTGTTATATCCATGTGTATGTAATGGGATAAGCAAATAATTCAGACCCAAGATCAAACGGCTTCCACGCGAGAAATCTGATCTGAACCTATTACGTTTTCAAAGGTGTTTTCATCATTATGAGGTAGATCTAAAGCGTTTTATACAAATAAGCATAGTTCATGCTCACATATAACTATGAAAACGTTCTTATCATTTTGTTACTTTGTGAAGATTAAACCTTTGTATGCCGAAATTTAAAAGTGGAATGGCCCATCATTGTTTAACTGTATATTCCATTCACTATTACCAGGCTTCTATTTGCTAGATAATTTTTAATTAGGTCTATGCAAATACTAGTGAAGACCCTGATCAACACACTGATGTTGTAGCTATATTGTCTGTGTTTACACTGCTTTCAAATGTCAGTACTTTTATTCCCCGCATTCGAATATTTAAAAAATACTTACTCTATAATTGTTATGAATGCATGAAAATAAATTGTCTTAGTTGAAGACTTTATTATTTACCCAGCCTAAGTATACGATCAAAGCTGGCAGATGGTCAGTAAATCCCCTAGCTATTTTCTCAGCAGGGGACAATGGTCTTGACAGTGATCACGCCGCTGCTTTCTTATCAACAAAGTTGTGAACTATTACGTAACAGAAATACCAAATAATGTGTCCAATGATCTGAAAGTATGTTTTTTAGCTTCTCCAAATACAAGAAAACTATGTATTTGTTTTGTATAATTGTAGATCTATGGCTCAGCACAAAGTTAAATCCAAACGTTTAGACCAATTAAGATTAATATAAATTCTAGTTTTAAAGATAGTTTAGATTGATATGATCTAGATCTATTGTAAAATACTTCTACTATATCTTATACGGTACTGTACGTACAGTAGCAAAAAAGACATTTTACAACATATAGATGAACGCAATGAGAATGTAGATCTTTATTTTAATATAGATCTAGATCTAGCTAGATCTTATGGAAATGAAACGAGAATTAAAAGTTTAAATACTGTTAACCCTTTCGCCGCCAGTGTAGGATCTGTGATTACCTTTGCAAACAGTTTGGATCCAGATGAGACGCAAAAGGTTTTGGACCCAGATGAGACGCGGGGTAACTCGGCATCTCATCGGGATCAAAACTGTTTGTTACTGTCACTATGTTTTTGAAATCTTAATTTTACATATCAGGAGTGTCTAACAGGTAAATGAGAATGTCTCCCCAATTCAAGAAAGGCCATATCAAGGATTACCCCCCCCTTTCGTCCATGATTACTCCCCTTTCATCCGGGCTCTTAAACGTTTAGGAAACGCGTTAAGATACGCGTAAACAAACGGTTAGAAACCCGTTTAACGAAACGGCTAAGAAACGGGTAACGAACGGTTAGGTAACGCGTAAGAAACGCGTTAAGTGGGTAGGAATAGCGTATTTACCACTGTAAATCATACAGGCCACTCCTGAACTGAAATAATACTATATATAACAAGATTAAAATTCTCCAAATTATCAAGGCAGAATCACTGGGGTGCATTAAATTTTAATTTATTCCTGATCAAAATTGAAATGAAACTCAATTAACCCTTTCCCTCATACAAACGTGTTTTCACTCATTTGCAAACAGAGAAGACCCAGATCAGACGACTCATTAAGCAACGATCTGCTTTTTTAAAGACTCCTACGGTTAATAAATGAATGTTCGCTTCAGACAAGTTCTATTGTATATATGGAATGTTAAAGTTCAGCAGAGTTTCCATATTACAGTAAATCCTCTCAAAACCACCTAAATGATGCATAATTCTTAAAACTTTATGCAGAACGAAGGGTATGAAGAAAGCTCATACGAATGCTTTATGTATTACATTTGTCTCGCATTAAACAACCACTGGGACTAAATCGATAAAGACTATTGTTTATTTATAGCACCTAGGCAATAGTAAGTGTTTATGAAGCGAGAATTTAACGATTAAGAAGCCAAAACGAGCGTAACTTGGAGTTTGGCACGCCCTATTATTACTTCACACTGCCATAAATGAAAGCCCGCACAAACACTCGTAGTATGACTTTCAAATTTAGGCCGTATTTCCTCCCTTTCATTTTGTTGTGGAAGCAGAAAGTTACATTGATTTTAATTTGAACAGTTTCGAGTAAGATTGTTCGTGTAAATCTATTTTGAAGATTGATTTTTAGAAGGAGACTCCATCGTCAGTTATTTTATATCAGCACTTTGTGGCTAATAAACTCTGAGGAGTAATAGGGCGTACCAAACTCTAAGTTAGTTATTGTTTATTAAGAGAGAATTTAACGATTAAGATCCCACAACTCGCTACGATCGTTCTGGCTTCTTAACCGTTATATTCTCTCTTAATAAACACTAAATATTACCTAGTGACAGTGTAAGCAGCTACCGGCTTTAACACTTTAGGTGCCAAATTTCTGATTGTTGTCTACAAACCACTTTTGTTTAATCATTTGGTAAAATAAGGGAAATGGAATGAATAAAAGCAAATTTCAGAGACAAAAGGCGAAGTCTCTAATCAGATGCCACCAACAGCTATTTACAAAATGATCTCTTCAGAAATAATTCTACTGAATAAACTCGGTAGTTCGAGACCGCTTAGGCATCCGTGTATGTTTTAAAAACTGACTAGGATCTATTTATACAGTAAAACTTCTCTATAACGGCCACTAAATTGTGTTAATTAGTTGGAATTTAGGACAGGTGGCTACTTAAAACAAGGTGAAAGTAAAACAGAATGGAATTTAGGGCAGGTGGCTACTTTAAACAAGGTGAAAGTAAAACAGAACGCTCCTATAGGAGCGTTCTGTTTTACTTTCACCTTGCTTTAAGCAGCCACCTGCATATAACACATTATACTTGATGTAATTTAGTTGACATATAGGCAGAGTTATTATCTAACCCATTATTTTAGGCGTAAAATGCACTTTTCGAAACCATTGTGATAAATAGAGCATTTTCTCCATATGTGCAAATGCTCTATTTATCACAATGGTTTCAAAACTACACAATTTTGAAAAAACACACCATTTTCTCTAGTAAATGCTCCTTTTCGGTAAATTTATTCAAAGAGATTGGATCTAAAATAGCCTATAATGGAATGGGTTACACAATAGCCTTTACACAATAGAGTCCTTTAGACGCTTAACCCTTTCTCTGTTCTGTATTTAGGCCAAATTTCAATACCCACTGCATATTCATTGACATATAGTTATGAAGAATTATGAAAGGTGTAACATTGTAGACATTTTAGAAAGTACAGAAACAGATATATCAAATTCTATTAGCAAACAGAGCAGTCCTAGATCAGACGGCTCCTCTAGGAGCCGTCTGATCTGGGTCTGCTCTGTTTGCAAATGCGTGAAAACACGCTTATATGAAGGAAATGGTTAAATTGCGATTAGAGCAGACCGGATAAGACGGCTTCTGTAGGAGTTGTTTGGTCAGAATCTACTCTGTTTGCTTATGGGAGTAAAACGCACGACCCTACCAAGGGAAAATACTAAATTTTTCGTATGTCATTATGAAATTCAGCTGATACAAATTAACATACAGTCAAACCTTTCTATAACGGCCACTAATTTGTGCTAATTATTTGGTATTTAGGGCAGGTGGCTGCTTAAAACAAGGTGAAAGTAAAACAGAACGCTCCTATAGGAGCGTTCTGTTTTACTTTCACCTAGCTTTAATCAACCACCTGTCTTTAACACAAATACTTGATGCAATTTAGTGGTCGTTATAGAGAGGTTTTACAGGAGCGTTCTGTTTTACTTTCTCCTAGCTTTAAGAGGTCACCTGTCTTTAACACAAGATACTTGATGTAATTTAGTGGTCGTTATAGAGAGGTTTTACAGGAGCGTTCTGTTTTACTTTCTCCTAGCTTTAAGAAGTCACCTGTTTTTAACACAAAATACTTGATGTAATTTAGTGGTCGTTATAGAGAGGTTTTACTGTACATGTATTATTTTTTACATGGCTATTAATGAAGTCAATAGTTAAATCTAACTCTACAACTGTCATCATCAGCAATTCATTTTATTTCAAGGGCTTGGTGCAAAACTATTCTAACTCCTTCACTTTGTGAAGGAGTTAGAATAGTTTTGCACCAAGCCCTCGATTTATATATGTCTAATCCTTTACTCCATGAATAATCATATAAAAATAATGATATCATGAATATAAACCACATTAATTGTTGCAAATTGCACATGGACACGGGAATTTCTAGTCCTTAGCAGAAGCTGTTGAATTTTATCTATACTATATCATAAGCAAACATGGCAGACCATGATCAGACTGCTCCTGTAGGAGACGTCTGATAAGTGTTTAGTACTGTTTACCCTGTTTGCAAAAGTGTAGAAGGCGTATTTATAGAGTAAAGGGGAAACTGCCTTAACCATTTATTTTTCGCTTTTTACCTGATTGAAGGACAATCCACTGGGAAGCAGAACAACGCAGCATTGAGCTATGTCGTGTTCCGTTCCCAGACGGGCTTATTTTGACGAAGAATACTGGAAAAAGTTGTTCGGTAAATATTACTATGGTAGAAGGAAGAACAGGCGTGGAACCAGGAAAAACACCGAGAAGCCAGAAGCGCCGGAACCGTTGTCAAAGAAAGTAGCGAAAGTGGAGGGGATCGATGAAGAATTTGAATTGAATTCGAATTTGAATAAGTATGTAATATACACATAGCCCAATAGATCCACAGTACACTCTATCTGTATAGCGTCCACTAAATGGCCCAACACTGTGTTCTTCAGAAGCATTAATGGCTTGAAAGTATAAGACCTATGATATTATTTTTACATAAGTGCGTCATTACCGGTTTCCCAAGGATAACGTTCCTCCTATATTAACCCTTCGCTTGCTATTCGCGTCAATATACCTACCTGTAAATAGTGAAGACCCAGATGAGACAGCTCATGCAGGAGCTATCTCATCAGGGTCTGTACTATTTACAAATAGATTGTGGAACAAGTGCACTCCTCAGCAGTGATTGCACAGCGAAGTATTTGTACACAGTGAAGATATATGTAATTATACAACAGGGCATGGGTAAAGAAGGAGAAATGTGTTTTAAAATTCAGCAAGCGAAGGGGTAAGCCTTCGCTTGCTATTCGCGTCAATATACCTACCTGTAAATAGTGAAGACCCAGATGAGACAGCTCCTGCAGGAACTATCTCATCAGGGTCTGCACTATTTACAAGTTGATTGTGCAACCAGTGCACTCCACAGCAGTGATTGCAGAGCGAAATAGTTGTACACAGTGAAGATATATGTTATTATACAGCAGGGCATGGGGAAAGAAGGAGAAATGCATTTTAAAATTCAGCAAGAGAAGGGTTAACCCTTTCCCTGTTCTACGTTTGTTCCAAATTTGAATACCTACTGAATATTCGTGGACAAAATAATTATAATGACATACGGATGGTGGAACGTTGTAGCCATTTTAGAAAGTAAGAAACATCTCATTAAATTCCTTAGCAAACAGCAGACCCTGATCAGACGGTTCCTATAGGAGCCGTCTGATCTGGGTCTTCTCTGTTTGCAGATGCGTGAAAACACGATGGTTAAGCTACAATGTCCTAACCAGTTACTCAAGAAATACTCATTTTTACGCGACTGCAAACTTTATACTTAACCCTTTCCCTATTCTATGTTTATTTCAAATTTCAATACTTACTGAATATTTATGAACAAAATAGTTATAATGAAATATGGAAGGTGGAACATTGTAGCCTTTTTTTTTGGAAAGTAAAGAAAATGGTATATTAAAAATTCCATTAGCAAACAGAGCAGACCCTGATCAGACGGCTCCTGGATCTGGGTCTACTCTGTTTGCAAGTGCGTGAAAACACGTTTATATGAGGGGTATGGTTAATAGACCTAGAAATAGACCAGAAAGCTTTGAGCCATAGGAGCTGTAGGAACCGTCTGATCATGGTCTGCTCTGTTTGCTTAATGGGATGATATAGTTCAGATTCTTTCTGCTATACAGTTGAACTTCGATAACTCGAACTTCAAGGGACCATATTAATTAGTTCGACATAATAGAAGTTCGAGTTATCCAATATCTAACCTGAACCATTTCTCAAGGCCACAGCTTAATACAGGTCTAAAGTAATGCTGAAAGCTCATGCTATAGCTTTCAGCATTACTTTAGACCTGTATTAAGCTGTAACATGTGTTTCTAGATATCTGTAGCAATGCATTTTAGAACAATTCTGTAGTGTAAGTTTTGGAAGGACTGAACTTTTTGTTATAGTTATTCCGAAGTTCGAGTTATCCGAGTACGAGATATCGAAGTTCAACTCGAGGGCTTGGTGGAAAACTATTCTAACTCCTTCACTTTAGTGAAGGAGTTAGAATAGTTTTGCACCAAGCCCTCGAACTGTAGTTAACATTTCTCGTGTTGGTGTGCAATTATCAAAATTAATCTAATTCAATGATGTTATTATTTCTTTCAGGAATGTTTATGGAGACAAAGGTTAATCACCCCACCCACACACAAACACACACAATAATTCGACTTGTTTTGCGTTTTTGTTACAGAGGTTTTATTGCATATAATTTTTTAAATTACTTAATATGATTACAGTACAGCTGCGAATGATCACTGGGAATTCATTTTACTACATGTACATAATAATTTCAAATCAGTCTACTCATTATGATTACAGTACAGCGGTAAATGATCACGGGGAATCTAATTCACTACATGGACTGGGGGCCAACTACGTATTATCATCAAAAGGTTTGCCACGACAATTTATATTGGTATTTTAGACCAATTGTTTTCCTACGAAGCCAGTGTATATATTAGGAAATGTTTTCCTAGGAAAACAATGTTGCCTTCGTAGAAAAACAAATCTGTTATAATACCAATATAAATTATCGTAGCAAAACATTTGATAATAATACGTAGTTGGCCCCAGTGACATGTACATATTAATTTCAAACCAGTCTACTCATTATGACTACAGTGCAGCTGTGAATCAACATTATCCGGAATCAGTTTAGGGCATACTGCATGTAGCCTAAATTGTAACCTAGTTTACCAGACCTATAGATAAATGTGCGTACCCAAATATTAACATAGTCATTTCTCCACAAACCCTCTACTGTGACTACTCTTTAGAATCGTCTCGAAGGGACGATTCTACGAGTGGCCACAATACAGGGTTTGGTGGAGAGATAAAGGAGTTAGTTTTGAAAAAGTTTGAATTTACGCATATTTTCTGGACCTCTGTTTACGCATTATGATTACAGTATAGTCTCGTCAAGTAAAACCTCTCTTAACCGGCCGATAAATTAGTATGCATATCGGTCTTGGAGACAGGTGGCAGCTTAATGCAGGGTGAAAGTCATGCAGAAAGCTCCTAGAGGAGCTTTCTGCATAACTTTCACCCTGCATTAAGCAGCCACCAGCCTAAAAGTATCTAAATTCTTATCTAGTAGAATTCCGGTTAATCGAGGTTATACTGTACTACAGGGGCCAACTTTGGTGTGACAGTCTCTAATGCAGTCACCACAGACGAAAGCCGAGCTGTCCTGCTTTTGAGTCTCTGTTGTCTTCGTCTTTCATGTCTCTCTTCCTCTTCTCTCTCTTGATACCTGATCTTACCTCATGCTTCCAGTGCATGCGATCATGCGCTTTCGTTTCCCACGACTCGATGCATGTACGTGTTGACATAAGGTATCTTTGATAGACATCAGAGTACCTGAGGTGTGGCCGGCCACCCGATCGGATGCCCTCCTCAAGTTAGCCATACAGCAGGTCCTTAGGAAGGCGATCTCTGTCCACCAGACTTACATGGCCTTGCCGGTGCAGGCGTCCTTGACTCAGCATGGCGACGATAGAGGTTGTCTTATCCCTGCTAAATATCTCAAAGTTAGCGACCATGTCTTTCCAGGTGATACCTGGAATTCGGCACAGGCACCGCATGTGAATGGCATTGAGTTTGGCTTCTTGTCTTGCGTACGTCGTCCAAGTTTCGCTACCATATAGAAGGGTGCCGAGGACGCAACCCTGGTAAACTTTAAGCTTTGTGCTTAAGGCTAGCTTTCTGTTTTTCCAAACTCTCTTTTAGGCTTTTGATATCACCCAAGCCAAGGTATCTGAAAGTGTCGACCTTTGCCGGTTGTGAGCCGTTGATTGAGATTGGTGGAGGAGTTGGGGGTTCCAGTGCCACCATTTGTTTGCTTTGTACTGATTGTGATTGCAAACTCTCTACAGGCACCTGAGAAGCGGCCCATGAGTCGTTGTAGGCCGTTGTGAGTGCGGATTGCAAGAGCAGCATCGTCAGCAAACAGCATTTCTCTGAGTAAGACGCGTGTGACTTTTGATTTAGCACACAGTTTTGAACAGTTTGCCATCATGTCCGGTATAGTGGTAGACACCGTCAGTTGAAGATACAAAAAGCTTGGTAAAGGAGAAGAGAGAAGCTGTCTACGAGTATACGGGCGAGGAGGTATCCTTGTTTGACGCCGCTGCGAGGCCCAGATGTATCCCTATCAAAACTGACTCTTCATTTCATGTCTGTATGTACGATAAGGCTGAGCAACCTTGGTGGGCAGCCTATTCGTTGAAGTAGGTTGAACAGTCCGCTGCGATTTACAAGATCGAAGACCTTAGTGAGATCTACAAAAAACAAATACATATATAAGGGTTGCCGTTGCTTTCTGCACGTTTCCTGTAATTATCTCACGGAGAAGATCATGTCGATGTTGGAGCATCCTGATCGGAAGCCGCACTGTGCTTCAGGGTGCACTCGTTCAGCGATGACTTCCGATTTCGTGAGCAAACCCCTAGCAAATACCTTTCCTATAATCGTTAGGAAAGGGATCCCGCGGTAGTTGTTGCAGTCTGAATGTTAACCCTTATTTATTTTTTGTATAAGGTCATTGTCTTACAGAAGATACAGAGTAGTTCATTGAAATGTCGAAGTAGGTCTGGCTAACTTTCTTCGATAACTTCAGGTGGAATCGCATGCATCGCCTCCTTGTGTTTTCCTGCTGGGTAAAGCATATATTGCCTTTTCAATATCAGATACTTTGTTCTCGGTAATGTTCCACCCATCTCTCCATCTATTTGCTGTGATCACATATGATGTGTCCTTCTTTTGTATGAGGGGGGGGGGGGGGGGGGGGGGCTGTTTTCTTCATGATTTGGCCCGTTGTTTTCTTGATACCTTTATACATGACTCCTGTGTTACCAGTCGATTTTGTTTTTCATTGTTTGTTACAAAGTAATTGTTTGCACATTTCCCAGCTTTCTTCTGGCATTTTGCTTTGACTTCGCTCAGGAGACGAAGCTTTTCCTTGATTTGGCTTTCTTTTCATCTTATCAGAGCCAGTCTGTTTGTATTGACGGGAAGCTCCAGTGCTTGAAGATTTGCTTCATACCAATTTGCCATACGCCTCAATGACACATATTTTATTTCTAAGAAAGAATCACCTATTTTCTGCAAAAAATTCACCATTGACATTGGGAATTGTGTAAATTGAAGAAAGGAAGTCACTGGTTATGTCTATCTGTCTTTTGTGCGGGCAGTGTTTATTTTTGGCAATCCTTACAGTTTTGCATAAATACAGTCTGTGGGTTCGACGCAATTCTGCTGATAACAACGGAATGGCCTGTGCCACAGTCAGCAGTATGTGAACGTCTTGTGTTGTGTACATAAGTATGTGTATTAGCGATTTAGGTGTTGGTCATACAGAGATGCCTGGTACAGCAGAGTTCCAGCAACACCTGACAACTTTCGTTCATCTTCCCTACTCCGTGATTGCCGATACAAGTGGGCCAGTTGTTATGTGAGGTGCCAACCCGGATGATGAAGTCGCCGAGTAGGTAAATGTCCTCTGTTGGTGGCAACTATCCAATCAGAGAATCAAGCTCATCGTAGAATGCATCTTTCACATCAGGACTCGAGGTGATGGTATGGGCGTAACATGCTATGAAATTTACAGTGCCTGTACTGAGATTGCCTCCAGTTGGTGGCTCTGTCATGGGTAGAATTGACATTTTCACTACAAACCAGAAACCATGATGATCACATCTTTCCTCTTGAACCATCACTCTCCAGAAGAATGTGTAGTTCTTCTCTTGCAGAAAAACATCCTCAAAAAGTATAGTCTCCTGCAGTGCTGCAATATCCACGTTGAACCTTTCTAGTTCGGTGTCAATGACTGCTGTTTTACGTCAGTCGCTGATTTGTTGAAAATCACTTGATAAGCCTGGCATAATTGTTCTTATGTAATAGCTTGCCAGGCGAAGTGTTGGATACTTCGTTTTCCTTTTATGTTTCCTAAATGCCAATGTCTACAGTTTGCTCGTCTGACACACACCATAAGCTCCTTGCATCCCATGAAGCAGGTAGACTGGCGGAGCAACATCTTACTGGCTTGGGGCTGTCCAGCTTTAGGCGGGCAGTAGCTGATTAGTGGGACACGAATGCCCCTCCCTCATTCTGTGTCGCCTTCCATTTCGGCAATCAAATTGACTTATAACCCGTAACTGCTGTCTCCTGTGTTTTGTTTTTGTGGGTGGCACAAAGATGGAGTGTCGTCTCCATGGCTCATGGCCTAGGTAAATATATGGAGACCCTGGGCTGTCCCCTCTCAGCCGCTCTGATATGATCCAGAGGAAAGCTGCGCAATACATCAGGTATCAGTTATGTGGCAGGAGCTGCAAGTAAGATGGTCTGTGAAATTGTCTTCCTGCCTATAGGGCTCCACACCGATATTTTCTGTCAGGGTTGTTTCCTTTAGACCTTATACTATCCTTGGTGGGTACTAAGGCATGTCCACACGCCAGTGAACCTACATACCTCTCTGGGGGTCAGATCACCTCCGAGTCCTTGCAGGTTAGCCTGGGCCACAGGGTAACCAGTTTCCATGTGTCGCCACGGGGAGACACTGCATAGGTCTTCTCTACTGGGAAGCTTTGTCACACCGTGGCGTGTGGTGACGCAGGATGTATGCGCACAGTTAATCCTTTTCACCTCATAAAAGGCTAGCCCGTTACGCACCAATATACCATTTGACACACATCTGGGTCTTCTCTATTTGCAAAGGCGTAGGAAGGCGTATCTATTGAGTTAAGGGTTTAACAATTACTAAGCTCCGACAGAAACTTTCTGCATAACTTTCGGCCCGCATTAACACTTTTGGCATCAATCAATTTTAGCTGCATACAATGTCGACTGTTTTAAGTTTCACAGTGAACTTTCAATTTATTCTCTAAAACTTAAATGATGTGTCAAACAGTAACTCTGGGTCTCAACTGACCCGACGCTGTTTGCATATGTCATCACAGAGTCGCTCAATGCAGCAAGCTGTTAGAGTTGCTTTCTGGCAAAACCGGTTACCAGTCGCCGGAGACTGGACATTCATTATGGCGCCCAATGGTTCCCAAATGTAGATATCGCAGAATTGGGATGTTTTGCATGTGTTCAGGATGTTCTAGAACTCTCTCGCGTCTTTCCTGAACCCTTCTGGGCACTTCTGGGGATGATCAAGATCGAAAAAAGATTTGGTATCCAAGTTTTAAAAATTGGGCGCCAAAGGTTTTATTTGGGAGGGATTCAGGACCTAAGCAAGCTTTCGGGAACCCTTCGGGTGTTCGGCAACCCTTCGCGGTTTCGGGAGCATTCTTCAAGGCTTTGGAATTCATCCCGAGCAGTTCCCGAATGAAGCCGAATCGACGTGGAAGGGTTCCCGAATTCATGCGGAAGACGAACAGTCGTCATATTGCCGAAAATCGTGTCCAATGGTTACGCTACTAGTGACTGACAACTAGATAGTAATGCGGCATTGTTATATTCTCAGACTCTTAGGTCGGCAACCCATCTGCATTCTTTCAGTAACGATGCGGCACCCATTCGGCATGTTCTGCATCGTTTCCGCGACGCTTCCACACGATAAGAAACCATTAAGGAAGGGAGGTAATTCTCTAGTTTCCGCAATACTTCGTTAGCCACTCCCCGAATACATGCGGCATGCATGTCGAATGACCCCGAATACAAAGCTGATTCCGAATGGTTCCCGAATCGAGCAAAATTTATTCTGCAGCTCTTCGGCAAGGCTTAGCATTTAAACCCCTTTTGGCAGTCACGTTTGCTGCATTTATGTTAAAAAATACAATATATGTCCATTCACATGTATTTGTCTTGTACAAAACTGAAGAGGTTATTACATGGGTGGCTAGGGCCGCCCGCCACCTTGATATTGGGCCGATGGCTTTAGCCCGAGGGTCTATGTCAAGGTAAGGGCCTATATCACTCTGCGGCTCTAGTAACTCGTGTAATAACCTGTTAATTACATTTGTAAAACATTGTCGAACATTTCAAGAGATAGAGCAGACATGAAAACTGTCATCCTGGATGACGTCAAAATAGCGTTTTACACTATTCGAATAATGGGCGATGGAACTAGTGGCTTGCCTTCACTTTACCGGTACGTGTGGATCTACTGTGCATGCGCATAAATCTGAATTGACATTTTATGGTATATTTGTTACTATAAATAGTAACATTTTTACACTCAAAATGGTCAGATATTAGTTGAAAAATTGAGTCGTATTGCCCGAGCGGGCATATACGGACCTAACGGTTGTACTGGCCAATAACCGATATATGCCCGCTGCCAAGATAATTGTATCTATAGTAACATAACCGGATACGTGGCGAAGGTCTTATTATGCCCCGCAGCTGCAAATGTTGTAAAAGTGCTCATACATGTACCGAATAGCCCTAATTTCCACAATCCTCGCCCGATTCGATTTAGATTTATGCACACTACACGTACCGTTAAATTGAAGTCTAGCCGCTAGTTCCATCGTCAATTATTCGAATAGTGTAAAACTGTCATTTTGACGTCATCCAAATGACGTCAGAATAGCGCCATTCCTTCAATTGATTTTTTTGCTGAGAAATAGTGTATGTTCTATCTCTAATCTGCTAAAATGTTCGACAATGTTTTACAAATGTAATAAACAGGTTATTATACGGATGATTAGGGCCGCAGAGTGAGATTGGCCCTTACCTTGATATAGACCCTCGGGCTAAAAGCCCTCGGACCAATATCAAGGTGGCGGGCCAACATCACTCTGCGGCCATAGTCACCGTGTAATAACCTCTATTCATTATACAGTATACAGAGCATTATTATAAACATATAAAATTGGGTTATAAAAGCATACATGAGAGTATAGAGCTATGCTGGTCGAATATTAAGCTTAGATTTACGGACTTTGCTTGGCAGGACGAATCTGTATGATGTCACAGAACCCAGGAAAAACGAAGATGGGGAGGAACTGCCAGCTAAGCTTGTGCTACGTAGGGGCGGCTGTTTCTACATCACAATCACGCTTGACCGTCCATACCAAAAGGATTTTGATGATTTGACCATAAGCTTTGAATATGGTAAAGTTATTACTGATACTTTTGCTTTTACATGTATTACATTTTTAACTCGAACTACTGTTTCGAAGAAATCACGAGCTAATGTCGTAAATCCGGCGTCCCCGTCGTCGTTGACGTTGTCGTTGTCGTCATCGTCGTCCGAAATCTTAACATTGACCATAACTTCTAAAGTTTTCATTTACAACCTTCATTTTTGCTATGTATGTTCATCTTGTCAATGCCGACAGACGAGCGTTCGCACCCGCTTGCGGTGCTCTTGTTATGTAGCGATCGGTTGTAAATCGATGTCTGTAAACTGGGATAACCTAAGTTACTAGCATCCATTCTAATTAACTCTTTCCCTGTTCAATATTCATGTAAGATGTAATAACACCATCAATATGTATGTATTACTAGAATTTGTTATAATGCAAGTTTTTCAACTGAGTTTATACTTTGACAAAACTAGAATCTGGGTCCATGCTTATAAAGCTTTTAGTTGAGTCTGAATTTCGTTCTCAGGCTTTTGATTGGTCAGATTTGAGTTCTAAAGCGTTTGATTGGTCAGATTTGAGCCTTTGGCTCAAATCTGACCAATCGAAAGCTTGAGAACGATCTCACACTTAACCAAAAGCTTTATAAGCATGGACCCTGATCTATGTCATATCGCAAGCAAGCGGAGAAGACCATGAGCTGACGCCTCCTACAAGAGCCGTCTGATCTGGCTCTACTATGTTTGAAATGCTTGAAAAAAGCATTTATAGAAAGGAAACGGTTATATAGTGGTACTTAACCTTTCCCTCCATGAATATTCATGTTCTAAATAATGATGTTAGAATATTAATTATATTTATTTGTTATTATAGTAAACAGACTCAGAAATCAGTGGTCAAAGCAGAAACAGTAGACACAGATCTATATAATTTCGTGAGCAATCAGAGCAGACCCTAATAAGACGGTTCCTACGGGAGCCGTCTGATCTGGGTCTTCACTGTTTTCAAAGGCGTAGAAATGCTGGAGGAACGGGTTAAATATTTCCTTGTTCTACATTTAGTCCTACTGAGTATTCATGAAAGAGGAGAGGTATGAAATATGGAAGGTGGAACATTGTAGAAAAGCAAAGAAACATATTTTTCAAATTCCACCAGCAAACAGAGCATACCCTGATTAGATGGCTCCTGTGGGATTTAAATTAAAGTAGAAACAAACATGTAAAGATATCTAAAATCATTTTATTTTCTAAAGAACTTACATGTACATAATATTTTGTTCAATGCCTTATATATCAATACAGTAAACCTTCATTATAACGACCACTAAATTACATAAAATATTTTGTGTGATAGGCAGGTGGCTGCTTAAAGCAAGGTGAAAGTTAAAAAGAACTCTCCTATAGGAGCGTTCTGTTTTACTTTCACCTTGTTTTAAACATCCATCTGTCCTAAATACCAACTAATAAACACAATTTAGTGGCCGTTATAGAGAGGTTTTACTGTATTAATAAGAATCATATATATATAATCTCTTACTTATCCCCACAATATTCCATCTGTTGTTATTGTGGAATACCCCTACCTGATACAGACACGTTTATGTGCCTTGCAAGCAAAGTAGACACAGATCAGACTGCTGTCCGAACCGCGAAAACACATGACAAAAACCCATCAAACCAGTACTTTTCACCATAAGATTTGAAACTGTCATGACATTGCTATGCTCCAAAACACAGCATGCTGTGGACCCATATCATGGTAGCTTTAACCCTTCGCTTGCTATTCGCGTCAATATACCTACCTGTAAAAACTGAAGACCCAGATGAGACAGCTCCTGCAGGAGCTGTCTCATCAGGGTCTGCACTATTTACAAGTTGATTGTGCAACCAGTGCACTCCACAGCAGTGATTGCACAGCGAAATACTTGTACACAGTGAAGATATATGTAATTATACAACAGGGCATGGGTAACGAAAGAGAAATGTATTTAGAATTCAGCAAGAGAAGGGTGAAAATAATCAACAGGGACAATGGGGTTAACCAGGGTTTTTTTTCCATTATTTATTTGATTTCTTACCTCATTCAAAATTCCCGCTGTAAATCTGGTGGATTTAGCCGATACCATTAGTTTCGCATTCTACCCTCTAATCATGCTATACACTATGAGAGGTCATGACCTTAGGGTCCAGTCTATTGAAAACAAGTCACAAAACTCACTTTTGGCACATAACTTCCTGTCTTTTTTGTTGTTATCATTAAAACAGCTTTCAAACATGGACAATGACTAGAATTAAGGAAACTGACCGGGGCCAATTCGAATATTTCGCTCCTCTACTGTTTACTGCTACCTTTAACACAAAATATTTGATGTAATTAAAGGGCCGTTATAGAGAGGTTTTACTGTATATTGTGTGTTTTTATATGTCATTATTCTGAAAATGGGTGATCCTTTGAAAGCAAAAGTAGAAATGCTAAAAGAGAAAATTGCAGACTCGGTTTTATTGAGTCTGTTCATGAGTAGTAATTAAAAGTGCAACACTACTCACGCCCCCTAGCACCGGCTTAAGCAGTATTAAATTTTCAAAAAGGAATAAAATGGGGAGATATTTTGTTTTTGCCTATGTTGTCTGTCTGTATAAATGGGGGAGACATATTGTTTTTGCCTGTGTTGTCTGTCTGTCTGTCTGTCTGTCCGTCTGTCTGTCACAAATGTGTCAAGCGTATCTCTGAAACCAGTACGACTAGAGTCACCAAACTTCACAGGAATGTTCACCAACACGAGTTGTTGTGCACCTTTTTTTTCTAATTGTCTCTCCCTGATTACTTTAGAGTTATTGCCCCTGATGACTTAAAATTAGATAAACTTTGTGTCGCGCGTATCTCTGAAACCGCTAGTACTAGTCATCAAACTTCACAAGAATGTTCACCAGTATGAGTTGTTGTGCACTTTGTTGTTTTGGAATTGTCTCCCCTTGATAATTGTTGAGTTATTGCCCCTGCTATGAACACTTTAATTTAGACAAACTTTGTGTCGCGTGTATCTCTGAAACCGGTAGGGCTAGAGTCACTTAACGTCACAGGAATGTTCACCGGTAATTTGTTGTGCACCTGGGTTTTTGAATTGTCTCCCCCTCATAACTTTTGAGTTATTGTTCCTTATGACTTAAAATTAGACCCTGATAACTTTGGAGTTACAGACATTACACTTGTGTATGGGAAAGAGGATGGGAGGTGGAGACATCTGTTTTTTTTGACAGAAAACACACCTCTAGTTTTGTTTTAAAGTTATGATTATGGCCCTTGCACTTTGTGCATTCGTTACTTTGTTCGTCGGTCAACTTTTGGTTTGTCTGTTGTGTTCTGGGAAAACTATTAAAATGATATTAATGAAACTTCGCACACATGTTTGTGCAAAAAAATCTGAAGCTGAGTGGATTTTGAGGTTCATTCAATTTGTCATTACAGAGTTATGGCCCTTGTACTTGACAAAATCTGCAATATTGGGATGGTCGTAACTTTTTTTTTATTTAATAAGAGACATGCATTCGCTTCATTTTTATATATTTTATCAATATGGAGATCAATATCTGAAGCACAAATTAGAAAATGTGAACACTTTTAAAGCATACTAAATCATAGAAACTGCCATGGAGGCTATTTAAAATTAGGTAATGTTAAAGCAGTTATTTGAAACACCCCCATTGGACGTATCATGTACCGTATGCGGTGCACTTGTTTATAATTATATATGAACACAAGATTATTTGGCCAAGGCAAAAACTTTAACTCATATATGAATTACGTATCTATATCATTTCAATAGCAAACAAAGCTGTGCCTAAACAGACAGTTTCTACAGGAACCATCAGATCTGCGTATCCCTTTACTCCTTCATAAATATGGTTTTCTACACATTTGCGAATAGAGTAGACCCAAATCAGACGAGCCCTGTTGGTAGTGCAATCGTTTCCCGCATTTAACCCTTCGCTTGCTATGCACGTCAATATACGTACCTGTAAATAGTGAAGACCCAGATGAGACAGCTCCTGCAGGAGCTGTCTCATCAGGGTCTGCACTATTTACAAGTTACAGTCTATTCAATTAGGACAACAGACAAACAAATTACATTTACAATTTTACAATTATAGGTGATAATCCTAGTTTGTCGAATAGCACTCTGGTTGAATGTGAACTGGACGAGTCCGGAAAACAAGAGCCCAAGCACGATGAATGGGGAGCCAGTCTTATTGAAATCGATGGCAATAAAATTAGAGTGAAGGTAAGATAGGGAAATGCATCCTTTCGCTTGTAATCGACACCTTAAACCTTCGCTTGCTGTTCACGTCAATATACCTACCTGTAAATAGTGAAGACCCAGGTGCTGTCTCATCAGGGTCTGCGTCTGCACTATTTACAAGTTGATTGTGCAACCAGTGCACTCCACAGGAGTGATTGCACAGCGATATACTTGTACACACTGTAGATATATGTAATTATACAACAGGGCATGGGTAAAGAAGGAGAAATGTGTTTTAAAATTCAGCAAGAGAAGGGTTAACGTTTTACTCCGTGGTTACGCCTTTGAACACATTTGCAAATAAGGTAGACCCAGACAAGACTCATAGGAGTCGTATGATCAGGCGTGTTCTGATTGCTTATTGAATCATATAGGTTGGATTGTACCATGGCCAAACATTCCTGCATTCATGAATATTCTGTAAGTAAATGGTTGAACTGAACACTCACCATAAACAAGAATATTTATGTCCCCCAAAAAGAAGTAGTACAGTAAAACCCATCTAATGCGACCACCAAAAAGGGGCATAATTCTGGGTGGCAGAGGCAGGTGGTAGCTTAATACAGGACGAAAGTTATGCAGAAAGCTCCTATAGGAGATTGAATTAAGCAACCACCTGCTTTAAACGACACCAGTGGCTGTTTATTAAGGTGTCGCATTAGTGGGTTTTTACTGTAGCAGCAGGTGGTGGTGGTGGTGTGTGTGGGGGTGCATATTGTGTTTACTACATTTCTTCTTCCTCTTCCTCCTTCTTTTTCTTCTCCTCCTTCTTTCAGAACTTGTCCGACACATTTCTCTAATTTGTCAAAAATTAGATACTGTTCAATATTGTTAAAAGTTGGTATGTAGGGATATTTGGGTATGCTGAACCAGGTGCGGGTCCAGGATTTCATATAAGGGGCTGGGGTATATTTTTTGTTGAGGGGAGAGCGTAAATGAGTGAGGGAAAATAAAAACTCAAATTTAATCATTGTTTTATTGATTTTTATTAGATCTAGATCGAACAAAATTACCCAAAAGGGTTTGTTTGAGTAATTGTAGTGGGAGCGTACGCCGGTTTAATGAGGAAAAGTAACCCCTTAGATCGACCGGGTGGGTCGATATATTATATAGTACTATGACCGCCGGTAATTTTACTATAAAATATAGTGACTCCCTTGTCAAAATGTAAATGACCCCGTATGATATTGTGACCCACTCTTTTTATAGTAGTAGATCGACCGAGGTGTCTATATATTTTATAGTACTATGATTCCGGTCATTTTACTTTGAAATATAGTAACTCCCTTGCCAAAATACATCCACCATGTGTGTGTGTGTGTGTGTGTGTGTGTGGGGGGGGGTCGAAATATAGTACTGCGACCCCCATGCCATTTTACTCTAAAATATACTGACCCTTTTCCAAAATACATCCATCACGGGGTCGATATATCATAGAATACTATGACCCCAGACTATTTTACTATAAAATATACATGTAGTGACTCCCTTGATAAAATACAACCACCAAGGGTGGGGGTTATATATTATAAAATACTGTGACCCCAAGGCCATATTACTTATAAAATATAGTGACTTCCTTGCCAAAATACATCCACCAAGGGGATCGATATATTATATACATGTAGTACTATGACCCCATGTCATTTTACTACAAGATATAGTGACTTAATTCCCTGCAAAAATACATCCGCCACGGGGGTCGATATTTCTCACATACCTTCCCTTATCTCCAAGTTAGAACAACGGGTTAAGATTTCCTTCTCTGTAACACGTGTAAGATCACTTTAGAACATATGACGTCATACGTCATATATATGACGTCAAACCATAGAAACCGATGTTGACATGTCATTTAAACAGCGAAAATGCACTTTTTTTGATATGCGAGAAAAAGAATCTGATGCTCGTTGTCTTTTAAGATCACATGTTCCTAAACTCACCAAGAAAATGTTATTATTCCCGCCAAGGCTCGCTTAATGATATTTTCTAAGGCTCGTTTAGGAACATGTGATCTTAAAAGACAACTCACAACAGATCCTCTATATCATATAGTACTATGACCCCAGGCCATTTTACTGTAAATTATAGTGACTCACTTGATAAAATACATCCGCCAGGGGGTCAATATATATTATAAAGTACTATGATCCCAGGTCATTTTACTATACAATATAGTGACTCCCTTGCCATAATATAATAAATCCACCTTATGATATTTTTACCCATTCTGTTTGTCGTAGGGTGTCTCTTTTTCTCGTAGTATAAAGTCTCTATGGGCGGATCCAGCGGGGAGAGAGTAGGTGGGTGGTCCGGACCGCATCGATTTTCTCTACTTAGGAATAATATTTTTTTAAAAAATGGAACATAATGGATATTTTGTTCGTTATTTCATACAGCCAGACCCCCGCCCTCCCTTGGGCACACGACGATGATTCAACGTTTATCAACGTTGAAAGAACTTCTCGTGCCCACTGGGCTGAGATTTGTGGGTATCCCTCTCTTTCGAAAATAAATATGGATTTGAAAATTGTGTCAAAGACTAACTTTGAAATACATGTACATGTGTATCACTCCCATCGACATTTTTTAGCATTACACTAAAAACACTTATCTACAAACCATACTCAAGAACACAACATTTTCCGTTGTATCAACACTTATCCCAAGAAGTTTGGTTTCAAATGTTGCTGTTGTTAGTTTGCGTTCCCCGAGGAGAATGGTATGTACTGTGTGGTGCTGCGGTTTTGGGTAGAAGGCACCTGTGAGGCCCAGCACCGCCGACTTCGGCTCTCTTGGGGTTTCTTTCAGGGCCCCATATACATTTGGTGGAGACATTTAAAATGATAACTAAGTAGGAATTTACACACTTTTAGGGGCAGTTATTGATCTCGTATGTAAGGTCAGTTTCTTATACGTAAGAGATGTCATTGTACAAGGACTCACTGGGTAATAGTACTATAACCGGGGATCATAGTACTATATAATAACTCGACCTCGGTCAATCTACGATGGGTGCCATATTACCGAGATTCCCCCGGTCATAGTACTATTACCGGGGAGTCATAGTACTATATAATAAATCGACCCAGTCGATCTACTACGGGGTCACTTTTCCTAATTACACCACCCAATGTCCTTTTAAACCCGCGCTTGTATCATAGGTGTTTTGAAAGAATTGATTGCCATGAGATAATCAGCATTGGCTGAAAATTGGTATGACTTAATGGCAGATTTTTCAAAGGCGTTGGTTACCATGGTTACCTGGTGGTGGCCTATGATTGGTTGACATTTAGGTTATTGTTTAATTTTGCTGAAAAGTGCTATTACAGGGCTATTCAGGTACCTCAAACTCAATGGCAGGTGTTTTGAAATGGTACAAAATTAACCATTCTCTTGCTATTCACGTCAATATACCTACCTGTAAATAGTGAAGACCCAGATGAGACAGCTCCTGCAGGAACTGTCTCATCAGGGCCTGCAATATTTACAAGTTGATTGTGCAACCTGTGTACTGTAATGCAGAAAGCTCCTCTAGGAGATTTCTGCATTACTTTTGTCCTGCAATAAGCAACCACCTGCTTATAAAGACACCCATGTGCATTCATTAAGTGGTCATATTAGAGGTGTTCCATTGTATAAATAACACAAATTATCAACGATTTTCTACTGTATTCATGCCAGTAAAACACATGGTACAATTTGGGAACTGTTATTCACTACAGAAACTTATTAGTTTTAATCGTCACAATCTGGCAACAAGGTCCATGTTACCCAATATTCTTTTAACCCTTTCTTCATATAATCTCTTTTTTCACACATTTGCAAAAGAGTAGACCCAGATCAGGTGGCTCCTATATGAGCCATCTGACCAGGGTGTGCCCTGTTTGCTAATGGATTTTGATGTATCTGTTTGTTTAGTTTTATTAACCCATTGCGTTATATTGACGACTTTTGACGACTCTGTAAAAGTCACTTTGTGAAACCATTGTGGTAAATAGCTCCTATAGGAGCAAATGCTCTATTTATCACAATGGTTTATAACTACAAATTCTAAACTTTTCCTTAACTCTAGTTAATGCTCCTTTTCGGTAAATTTATTCAAAAAGGTTGAATCTAAAATAGCCTGTGAGGTAATGGGTTAAATGGCTACAATGTTCCATCTTCCATATGTCATTATACCTATTTTGGCTATGAATATTTACTAGGTATTAGAATTAGGAATTAACAAATAATAGGGATAATAATTGTTGTTAAATGTGGCTTATCCGAGGAAATTTACACTGCTGCCTAAATTATTATAATAATCAACATTCCATAAATAAAAAAGTATTTTTTTACATGAGGATCAGTAACATAAAGACACATATAAGATATGTATTAAACTTTTGAAAACAACCCTGAGAAAATGAATGACATATAACTGAACATACTCCGGCAACTGTGAAAATGAAACAACAGTATCGTCCTTACGTACTGTAGATCTGGTGTTTTAGGATTGCTCCGCCACAGGTCATTGTAACAGTTTAGTGTTTGGTCAGTACAACCAAGATATCATTTGTATTGCTTTATCATTAAAATAGTTCATTATGCAATCAAATCTTGAAACCCAAATAAGAATTATGTAATAGTTATATAAATGTGAATTGATTACATAGCACAATGCCACAAGGAAACCTTTACATGAAAATTAGCGTTAACTACAAAAAGCTTTGTTCCTTAAACCTTTCCTCCATAAATACGCATTCCTACGCCTCTGTAAAAGTCACCTGTTGAAACCATCGTGATAAATAGAGCATTTGCTCCTATAGGAGCAAATGCTCTATTCATCACAATGGTTTCTAATTTCAAAATTCTAAAACAATCCTTTTCTCTTGTTAATGCTCCGGTTGTTTTTTGGTCGATTTAGTCAAAGACGTTGGATCTGGACTATGAGGTAAAGGGTTAATGCTTTCCTCCTTAAATATTCACGTTAGAAAAAGTGACATCATACTAGATTAATCGTTATTATGACACATAACCACGTGAATATTTGGCCATAGTAGCAACTGTAGAATCATATCTATATAGTTTCATAAGTAAACAGAACAAACTTAAACATATAAAACTACATTAAATGTGTAAACTGACACTCTTCAAAAGAGACTACAAATACCTCCACAAAACCAACATTTTTACATAGACTTTAAAACCTGTGCGGACTTGTGGTCTGTATGACAGGAATACCATAGTATTATGGAAACCACCAGATTTAGAATAGAAGATCGTTGGCAAATAGTCATGTTACTAGACTAAAACTAACTGTTACACAACATCGCTAAGTCCAGATACCAGTTACATGCATATCTGCTCAACACAGTCCCGAATCCCACTAATAATAAGACAACTAATATAATACCCAAACGAAATTTACACTGACATACGTATCAGCATTAGTACTTATGCCACAAGACAACCCCTTGGATAGTACCACAAGACAACCCCTACCAGGATAAGTCAAGACTAAATACCCAGAACAGTGTTCAGTCAACTAACCAAATCCTTTAACCCTTCGCTTGCTATTCACGTCAATATACCTACCTGTAAATAGTGAAGACCCAGATGAAACAGCTCCTGCGGGAGCTGTCTCATCAGGGTCTGCACTATTTACAAGTTGATTTATGCAACCAGTGCACTCCTCAGCAGCGTGTACACAGTGAAGATATATGTAAATATACAACAGGGCATGGGTAAAGAAGGAGAAATGTATTTTAAAATTCAGCAAGAGAAGGGTTAAGTGATAAGTGTGTAAGAGTTCCAGTTGGAGAGACACTTGCCAGGGGTACCTAGACTGTTTTCCTCCTGACATTTACACCAACTTGACTGAACAAAACAAAAATTATATTCAAAAATCGGTTACCAAAGATCCATGGTAGTGGTTACATATACTTGTAGCATTTAGAGTAGAATTACAAACTACAACACCACAGACTACAAATCGAGACTCGCAGAGTGCTGGACCCAGAAATAATTCCGAACAAATCTTGGTCCAGATAATATCACTCCAACAGTGTAAAATACCCTTAGATCGCCATTACACAAACATCTATACAAATCTACACAACTTAAAATGCATACTGCATCTGCTAATCTAACAATTCAGAGATCCTATTATCAGTACCAGCCTTCATGACTGACTAAAGAAGCTTATGGCCTCTACAATAAGATTTGATCCAAAACACAAGGCCTCTACAATAAGGTTTGAGCCAAAAACATACTTCAAATACTATACACCAAGTCCCACCGCAGAATTTATAAATTGATCAACACAAGGATCAGATTCATTGCAAACTGATTAGCAGAAGCTGTATGCGATAAAAAAAAGATACAAATGACGAGTAAAACGGCATTTCAGACACTATCTACAACAAAACCTTGACCTTGCATTTAAAAATTAAATACCCAATCTAATTTAAGCAGGCTTTGGCAGAAAACTTAACAATGCTTATGCTAACTATCCACATTTACACTGTTATCATGTATGATGCTATCCTGTTATCTGGCATAATAAGCATTATCTGTTCATGAAGAAACGTCTCCTTTGCTGAATCTCATAGCAGGCTTTGGCCGAAATCTTATCAACTGTGCCTCACATAAGATCACTTTGAGCTTAGCAGACTCATTAAGCATGGCATGACAAAACAGTGCTAATTGGAAAGGGCAAATTGAAATTGTGAGGCTTAAGTAGCCCGTTACGTGCTTGAACTAATGAATATGAACGAAAATATAGGGTTAACCCTTCGCTTGCTATTCGCGTCAATATACCTACCTGTTAATAGCGAAGACCCAGATGAGACAGCTCCTGCAGGAGCTGTCTCATCAGGGTCTGCACTATTTGCAAGTTGATTGTGCAACCAGTGCACTCCACAGCAGTGATTGCACAGCGAAATACTTGTACACAGTGAAGATATATGTAATTATACAACAGGGCATGGGTAAAGAAGGAGAAATGTGTTTTAAAATTCAGCAAGCGAAGGGTTAAAAGCAACATTTTGACAATCGTAATCCTTTCCCTTATTTCAAATTTCAATACCTCCTGAATATTCATGGATAAAATAGTTATTATGAAATTTGGAAGGTGAGGCATTGTACTACCCCATTCTAAAAGAAACTAGATCTACTAAATTCCACCAGCAAAAAGCAGACCCTGATCAGACGGCTCCTAATATTAAGACGTTCTTTCTAGACTGATTATGATCTTTGACAGTGACATTTTAGGATGATTTTACTATGATTCATGCTTCTGTAATCAACAGGTTTGTATCCCATCAGATTGCCCCATAGGAGAGTGGGTTTGGACCGTGATATCCTATTGCACTGGCACAAATGAGAAAGGCGAAGAGGTGACATACAGCTTAAACTATGAGGATGTCGCGGACATGATCATCTTGTTCAACCCTTGGTGCAAAGGTTTACTTACTAATTATGGACTAAATATTACTTGCATGTTAAGTTGTAGACAATGCTGTTTATTGATACATAGATTCTAAAGGAGTCCTTTCATCAGACCAGGGCATGTACCACTTATAATGTTACAGTTTTCTTTTAACTATATAATTTCCTAAACTTGTTTTTATGAATTTGCAAAAAGAGTTAGACCCATATCAGACAGCTCATATGGCAGCTGTCTGATCAGGATCTGTTCTGTTTGCTAATGAAATTTGAAAAAATCTGTTTCTGTACTTTCTAAAAAATAGCTACAAGTTTCCACTTTTTCTATTTCTGTATATTTTGTCCATGTCTAAGACACCCATGTTTATTCTTTAAGTGGTCGCATTAGAGGGATTCTACTGTATATGCTTGAATAGAAGCCTTTGACATTGATGGCTTCATCAAACAGTGCAGACCCTGATTAGGGGGCTCCCGCAGGAGCTGTCTGAACAGGGTGTATTCTATTTGCAAAGACATTCAAAAGTGAATCTATGGAACCCGTTGATCTAGGTTTACACTGTTTGTCTATGTCATTTTAAGGGACACCGGACACAGAAGGGCTAGGTATAACAAAAGGTTATTCCTGAATGCGATTTAATTTACGAGTCTTATCTAGAGCTCTGGTATTTTTCTTCAGATGATGCTTGCTACAATCCCTCAGAGAGTCAGAATTTAGAATATGCCTTAAATGAAAGTGGTATTGTATTTGTTGGAACTTCTCCGAAACCATGGAATTATGCACAGGTATTTTGTGTAGTTTGTTTCATGATACTGGATATTTATGTAAGACATAATGGAATAATGAGTACTAATAACATTGAGATCGAAGGTTAAAATGGTACATGACAAAAGGAATTTTTGACCAATTTAAATGATTATGAGGTGATGAAATGTTTAACCCTTTTTCTCATATAAACGTGTTTTCACGCAATTTGGAAACAGAGTAGACCCAGATAAGACGGCTCCTAGAGGAGCCGCCTAGCCTTATCAGGGTATACTCTATTTGCAAATAGAATTTGTTAGATATGTTTCTTTACGTTCTAAATTAGTTCATTTGTCCCACCTTCCGCACTTCATTATAACTATTTTATCCATGGATATTTATCCATCAATATTCAGAATTACATGTATTGAAATTTAGAATGAACACAGAACAGGGAAATGTTAAATAAATGTTGAACAGGGAAATGTTTAATAAATGTTTAACAGGGAAATGTTTAATAAATATTTAACAGGGAAATGTTTTCCACATTCACCCTAGTGATGCATTTTGGCGCATCTGTAATTTAAGTCACATTTTTAAACCATTGTGAGCAAATGTTCTGTTTATCACAATGGTTTCAAAACTATACAATTCTAAAATTATTCTTTTCTATAGTTAAAGGTCCTTTTCAGTAGATTTATTTAAATAACATGGGTCTAAAATAGTCCGGAAGGTAATGAGTTCGGAGAAGTTAGTTTTACTTTGGAGATCTGCGCACTGAACAAGGCAGTTTGTTCTAAGCATAGAAACACCTCTTGGGTCTTCCTCCACTTGTAATTACTCTGGCATTGCAGTATGACTGAAATACTGTTAACCCTTCGCTTGCTATTCACGTCAATATACATACCTGTAAATAGTGAAGACCCAGATTAGACAGCTCCTGCAGGAGCTGTCTCATCAGGGTCTGTACTATTTACTAGTTGATTGTGCAACCAGTGCATTCCACAGCAGTGATTGCACAGCGAAATACTTGTACACAGTAAAGAAATTATACAACAGGCCATGGGTAAAGAAGGAGACATATATTTTAAGATTCAGCTAGAGAAGGGTTAAACTTTCTGAAGTAGGGGTTCCTTCAAAAGTAATTGCAGAAGTGTGAAAAGAGAAAACTGCAGACATGGTTTTATTTTGTAAGCATTCATGAGCAAATGAAAAGTTAAACACTGCTCAGGTCTCCTAGCACCGACTTAACCGGTGAATCAATGCAGAACTATGGTATTCGTGCCTTTCAAAAAACAATCATAGTAATACTAGAAAGTATTACTGCTATAAGTTACATGGTAAAGTTACCTGGTCAAGTGCCTGATTTGAAAATAAAATATCAAGTACTGACAAGCGGCTGCTTAACGAAGGGTAACAGTCATGCAGAAGGCTTCTTTTGGAGCCTTCTATATGGTATTCAACCTGCATTAACCCATTCCCTCAAAGTGACGCCTTTTGACGCCTCTGTAAAAGTCACTTTCTGAAATTCTTGTGATAAATAAAGCATTTGCTCCTATTGAGCAAATGCTTTTTTTTATCACAATGGTTTCAACTCTAAGCAAATCTATCAAATTCCTTTCCTCTAGTTAATGCACCTTTTTGGTAGATGTATTCAAGTGGTAGGTTCTAAAAATAGCCTATGAGGTAATGGGTTAAGCTGACATGTGTATTGATACTAACATGAATGTCCAGTTTACAGAGGTTGTACTATACATTGATGATCTGTATATTCCAGTTTCAGGAGGCTGTTCTGGATTTGTGCCTGTACTTACTGACAGAGGTTCTCCGTGATCCTAAGGATTGTTCAGACCCTGTGAAGGTGGCCCGAGCCATATGCTTGATGGTGAGCTATAGTGAAAACCTTCCTAAAGTGACCATTTGAGTGGTGTATGGGTATTAGTTTCAGCCTTACCCTTTCACTTTGTAGATACGTGTTCAATGCCATTGTAAACAAAGTCGACCTAGACCAGACAGCTACAATAGGTATATTCTTGGTTAACTCTTTACTTCATAGAAACACCTTTTCAGTATTTAGCAAACAGAGTTAACTTCTGTAGGAGCTGTTAGATCTGGGTCTGCTCTGTTTGCTTTTGGAATCAAGTGAAGTTCACTTAACCCTCAAATTACCCCAAAGAGCACAATGCACATAACTGACCACATAGTTTTACCCCACCCATTCGTCCTTTATTTTATAAAGTAGCCAATCATATCCTATATACGAGCTGTCTCATCAGGGTCTGCTCTGTTTGTCTATGGTATAAGAATGATCTAATTCTATAGTTTCTGCATGAGCCAAAATGTATCTAATGCTGTTATAAAAAATAATCTAATTAATAGTCATATTGTCACAATTTCTTACATGAATATTCATGGTTCTAGTACACAGAATAAAGACTCGAATTGCAAAGGCCAGTGCTTAATAATCAGGGTCCATGCTTATAAAGCTTTTTAGTTGAGTCTGAGTTTGTTCTCACGCTTTTGATTGGATAGATTTGAGTTCTCAAGCTTTTGATTGGTCAGATTTGAGCCAAAGGTGAAGACCCAGCTCCTGCACGGGCTGTCTCATCAGGGTCTGCACTATTTACAAGTTGATTGTGCAACAAGTGCACTCCACAGATGTGTTTGCACAGCGAAACACTTGTACACAGTGAAGATATATGTAATTATACAACAGGACATGGGCAAAGAAGGAGAAATGTATTCTAAAATTCAGCAAGCGAAGGGTTAAAATCACTTACCAGTACGAAAACAGAATCCAAATAGATTACTAAGTGTAAAAAAAGTTGCTATAACGTATCTGGTCGAAAACCCGTAGACAGTTACAGAAAGATTAAGACAAATGTAGTAAAAAACCCATATTTTTGTTGCCTATAATTGTCTATATAGATTGTAGTACACTGGTCTTATAGTCCATATCAGCGGCGACAGGACAATTGATCCTTATACAGTATATTTTGAACACTGTAAAATGGACAAAGGCAATAACATAGTCTCAGAAACATATTATGGTCATAGATTGGTGATCCCACATATCTACATGTGTATGTGTAATTGAATCAAAGTATTTCATCGTAATTTGGGAGCTGTCTCATCAGGGTCTGCACTATTTACAAGTTGATTGTGCAACCAGTGCACTCCAAAGCAGTGATTGCACAGCGAAATACTTGTACACAGTGAAGATATATGTAATTATACAACAGGGCATGGGTAAAGAAGGAGAAATGTATTTCAAAATTGAGCACGAAAGGGTTAAGATGCCTACAACACAGTTGTTTTTAATAATATCATTATATGAAGAATGAGTGTTTAACAGTTTTCGTCTGCTTTAAATCTGATAGTACAGTTTCTACCATATTTTTCGAAAAGAAAAAAAACCCGCACCAAAACAGTGCTAGATTGTCAAACAGCTTAGATCCTGGATTAAATTAAGCTATTTACAAAGGTCATTGGTCAAAATTTATTATAATCTTGCAGGAATGTATGCTCTCTTCCTGCATTGTCATGGTTTGAAATCTGAAATGTCATTGGAGATGCTCAGAGGTCCAGATGAGATCATACATTTAAGCATTTTCAGCAATACCGATAGCTCCTTTATTACTCCACCAAACCCTCTACTGTGACCAATCTTTAGAATCGTCTCAAAGAGACGATTCTAAATGACAATTTTAGTATTTTGGTGTGCACGCTTATCTGTAGGATGTTGTGTTTCAGCAAATTGCATCTGCACTGACAAGAACTAGTTAACCCTCTAGCTAACAAGTATTCATGTGAGAAAATATGTCATCAATACTTATAAGCACATGTTTAAACTTTTCAAATCCATATTAACCCTTCTCTTGCTGAATTTTAAAATACATTTCTCCTTCTTTACCCATGCCCTGTGGTATAATTACATATATCTTCACTGTGTACAAGTAGTTCGCTGTGCAATCACTGCTGTGGAGTGCACTGGTTGCACAATCAACTTGTAAATAGTACAGGCCCTGATGAGACAACTCCTACAGGAGCTGTCTCATGTGGGTATTCACTGTTTACAGGTAGGTATATTGACGTGAATAGCAAGCGAAGGGTTAACACATTTTCTGTGATTTAAATTAAATTGCATATGAATTGATTCTTATCTCTATACATCATGAATATTCATGCAAGAAATTAAGACATCTTGAATATGTATTAGCTATTTTTAACAATACCATATGGATACAGACTGCCCTGACTAAAACATAAACTGTAAATCAGGTGAGGGTACTAGTGACATCAAAGTGAACTTAAGTAATTGTCCAAATTAGAAATCGGATGACTCGACCATTTGTTATCTCAAAGTAATTTGTATGGTCCCTTGAAGTTTGATATACATGTATTTTAAATATTTATCTCTTTAAGGTCAACAGTATATTAGAAGGAAGGTGGGATGGTAATTATGAGGACGGTGTTGGGCCATGGAAATGGAATGACAGTTCTGTAATCGCTGAGCTATTCATGAAAGACAAAGTTCGTGTAAAGTATGCACAATGTTGGGTCTTTTCTGCTATGACAACAACAGGTATTTGAAAGTTAAAATCCAAACGTCACTGTATAAATAAGAATGGTAGAATTCATGTCAAATGTTATTCTACAAGTATGTTTACTCTAACAGTTGGTATTTTCGTCTGGTTTCTGATATAATGTATGATTAATATATCAGTCTGTTATGAAAAGTTAACTTACTTAAAGTCTCATCTGAATTTAACTCTTTACCTTATAAATATTCATGTAATAAATTAAATGACATTAAGAACATGAAACAGATTAACCCAGTCCTCCATAGACTATTTTTAGACCCAACCTCTTTGAATAAATCTACCGAAAAGGAGCACTTGCTAGAGAAAAGGAAAATTTTAGAATTGTGTAGTTTCGAAACCATTGTGATAAATAGAGCATTTTCTTCTATGGGGCAAATGCTCTATTTATCACAATGGTTTCAAAAGATGACTTTTACAGCGGCATAGAAAGGTGGAAAGGGTCAATTTCTATAATGGCATAATTACAGCATATTTTAATTTAGCATGCACATGTAGAAAAAATATTTCTATCTAATAAGTAAACAGAGCGAACTCTGATCACATAACTCCTAGATGAACAATCTGAACTGGATCTAATCTGTTTGCAAAGGCATCAAAAAGGCTTCTCTATCAGGTTATGGGTTAACCCTTTCCCTGTTCTGTGTTCATAACAAATATCAATACCTACTGAATATTCATTGACAAAATAGTACAATAAAATCTGGAGGGTGGAACATTGTAGCCATTGTAGAAAGTAGAGTATGAAAATCCACCATGAGTATTCATGAAGGATATAAATATCTCACCCAAGTGTCAGAAATTCAAGACAGGTTGAAGCCTTGCCGATGGCTGTCTTGAATCTCGATCCCAAGGATGAGATATGTCTATCCTTCATGAATAAACGAATGCTGGATTTTTTTCTCCCACCAAATGAAGATTTACGAGAAATTCTAGATAGCCTCAAACTGACCATCGATTTCAGTGTAAATTGCATCTCGTTTTCTGTCAGCTTTAAGTGTTAAAACAGCAACATCTCCAACAAACTTGGCAGTTTGAAGTACATATGAAGTATGTTCCGAAAAACGAAAGTATGCCAGCCAGTGGAATTCCGTTATCTCAAATAGAATGCTAAAATTACCGAGCGTCCACCAACTTGTGTATAAATAGGCCTACAATTTAACCCTATAATTTGAGAAGAAAAAACAACGTTAAAAACCGCATGAAACTACATCTGACGTCATTGCTGACATTACTGTTATAGTCATGTGACATGGAATATACGTGTATCGTCTATGTCGTATGACAGCTTTCTTACATGAGCCTGTTTGCCAAAAATAGCCCAGTATTCCGAATTGAGGGAGGGGGAACAGATCTATCAAATTCCATTAGCAAACATAGCAGACCCTGTTCAGTCAGTTCCTATATATATGGTCCTCTGATCTGGGTCTACTCTGTTTGCAAATGCGCGAATTTACCGCGAAAAGACATTTACAATAGGGAAAGGATTAAATGGTTTGGGCATTTTTTATGGATATACTGCTGGTGTGCAAATAATTTAATTCAGTCACACCCCTCCAAACTGCTCCACTTTCACCTTCTCAGTGGTAGAGCTTACGCCTGCGGTACGGAAGGTAATGGGTTCGATCCCCGGCCGCGACAGACCAAAATTCGTTTAAAGTTGGTACTAAGCTCCCATGTCTATGCTCGACATCTAAGGGGTAGTTCTAGGACTAGTCGGCCCGGTGTCAGGTTAATATGACTGGGTGGGGTGTCCTTGTCATGTGCCTGCGGCAGGAGTATTCCACTGAGGCAGCACTAGAACTTGTCTCATGCGGGTGTCGTCTGCAAATAACTGAAATACTGTTTGTCGGACGTAAACCCCAACTCACTCACTCACTCATTTTGTCGCAGCCTGGTGGTGCAATAACACTCAGGACCCTTCGACACTCTCTGTTGTAGAGAAAGGCTATCGTATTCCCCTGAGTTGACTGGCTTCGAGATCATGAATTTCAGTGCTTCTTGTTCTGAAAATTGAATACCGCTTAAGCCGGTGCTAGGGTGTGTGAGCAGTGTTGCACTTTCAATTACTGCTCATAAACAGACTCAATAAAACCGAGTCTGCAATTTTCTCTTTTTGTGTTGCAATTTTGCTTTCGGGGGATCACCACCCTTCAGAATTTATTCTCTCTCCATGGTTTCTATTCATTTGACATCGGATCATGCGAACATGCAGAATGCAGTGTTTTCACTTCTCGCAAAAGGGGCGGATGAAAAGGTACTGAGAAATCAACAGTATGTTACAGTCGTCTCTTTCTCGTTTCAAAGAAAATGGTGCATTTCGACCTATAAATGACCTATCTACACTAAACAAGTATCTCTACGATCGAACTTTCAAAATGGAGATTCTCGCCTCTATTGGACTGGCTATCAAATCAAGCCAATGAGGCATCTCCGTGGACCTGTGGGATGTCTATTTTCATGTCCCTGTTCACCTGGCAGACAGACACCTCCTGTACTTCTGTCATGGGGGTACCATCTAGCACTTCCAGGTTCTGACCTTTGACCTCTCGACGGCCTTCAGTGTTTTCACCAAACTCATGAGAGTCGTAGTAGCTTATCTTCATCAGATTGTTGTCACTATTGTTCAGTATTTCGACGATTGGTTGCTTCACCAGCTCCTTTGTCAGTCCCTTCCTCTCGACGTCAGCTACACCGTGGAGGTCGTGACTCAGTTGGGACTAGTACTGAACTCGAGAAATCGGATCTCATCCGAGTGGTGGATACCCTGCACGCACCTGCTGTCCCTTTTCGGTCAGAAGAACTGCTGCTTGGTCCAGTCTTTTCTATCCCTATTTGGAGTCCTCAATTCAGCAGCAGGTTTTGTTAACCTAGGCAGGCTTCAATTACGCCCTATTCAGTTTTACTTGCTTACTCGGTGGAGTCCTCAGGTAGCGGTTTGATACACTAAAAGACAGCGGCTGGTATTCCCTCACCCTATTTAGGTGCACGAGGTATCTTCTCCTGTTCTGTCACAGCAGTCAAATCATGCGTCTTACCAAGCATCTTCCTAGCAGACTGAATGTACTTGCGGACGGTCTCTGCAGCAGACACCATGTTCTGCCAGCAGAGTGGACTCTTCACACGTCTATGGTAACTCAGACTTTATACATTCTTTGATCTCCAATGGTAGATATGTTTGCTATGCTACCAGGTTCAAAGATTGAATCCCGCTGTATGTGTCTCCAAGCATTGATCCAGCAGCCTTGGCAATAGATGTTATGTTGTTCCATGAAAGCAACTGTTCGGATATGCCTTCCCCTTTTCATCTTGATCCCAGCGGTTCTTCGGAAGATCGGAAGATCGGAAGATCGGAATCTCGAACTGCAGGATACTCTAGAGTCCATGCTTATAAAACTTTTAGTTGAGTCTGAGTTCGTTCTCAAGTTTGAGAAAAGCTTGAATCAAAAGCTTGCGAACTCAAATCTGACCAATCAAAAGATTGAGAACGAACTCAGACTCAACTAAAAAGCTTTATAAGCATGGACCCTGATTGCCCCTTCGTGGCTCAAGAGAGCCTGGTTCAATGATCTTTAGGATCTCCTGTATGCGTTGCCATACTTGATCCCTCCCAGATGGGATCTCCTATCTCAGAGAGGCGGCGTTCTCCACCTTCACGTCTGGTCATTATCAGGGCCGGCCTCCGAAAAAGAAAGTTTTCTCAATCGGTTTCCAATCTGGTCACCAATCTGTGCTTTAGAGCTTCAGAAACCGGCAGTCCATTCTCTGATGTTGAAATGGGACCTATCTTGTGTTTTGTGGTCCCTCACTAATCCTCCTTGCGACCCTTTAGATCAGGCATTTTAACACACTTGACTAGGAAGACTGTCTTCCTTCTTACATTTGCGGCAGCTAAACCACAATTAAATCCACGCCTTATCTATTGAAGAAGGCTTCATTCACTGAAATTCCGACAGCTCAGTCGATCGGGTTTCCTGGCTAAAACTCATCTCCCGTTAGTCGCATCAGATCCTTTTTGTGATTCCCGGTCACTCTCAAAACCTAGATCATTCGGGTCATTGTTGTACTCATTGTCCAATAAGTTCTATCTGAAAAACGTTCAAATGTTGAGGGGAAGTAGAAAGAGGCTTTTCATCCCTATCAAAGGTCTGAATAAAATTTTGAAGCTTCCACCTCTTAGTGTACTGTCTCTGCTATCAAACTACCTTATTCTGATTTCTCTGACTTAGATATCTGCTTTCTACAAATTAGGCCTCATGAGTCCTCTCTACTTCCGGGGCATTTGTCAATCATTCTCCGTTGGATGAAATCCTTAGGGCTGCTTCCTGGAAGAATAGCTCTATAGTTTCTTCCCTTTATCTGCTCTCTTTTGCAACCCCGCAGAACAATCTGCGTTCTTTTGGTCTACTTATGACCTCTCAAAGAGTAGCATAAGCCAGGGGCTTACGCTTTTCTCTTGGCCGTCGGTGCGACGTTTGAAAAGATCTACTCAGAAGAATCCAATGGCTTCAGAACTTCATCTAATTGCTTCATATATCCTTCCCACCTATTCGATAAAATCAGTAGATTTACAGCCGGTAACATATATATACCCCTGCAAACGAAGTTTGAGAGGGGGTATATATGAGTCAATGTGTTGGTTGGTCTGTCTGTCTGTCTGTCTGTCCATGGCACAGCATTGCACAAATATTGTCTGATGTACAATCATGGCAGCTGAGCAGGGGTATTCCATCACTTTTAGCGATAGTTCTAGTTTGCTAATAAGATAAAAGGTTTTATAAGTACATTTTTAAATCTGTTTTAGTTAGAAATACCTAATGTGAAAGGGATTCCATCCTCCCACCCGCATGTTTTATTTTGATAAGAGAGCATAACAAATGATTCTATGTAGTGTGCTAGGGCATGAGCTAAATGGTGCGCGGATATGCGGGCTAGCTGTGAGGTATTCATGGGACTTCTTTTATCCCGGTCACAAGGTAAATAATTGATAATAGCCTTAGGCAGATTTTACAGCAGGTACAGATAGACCAACTTATTTTCGAATAAAACCTGACCTACTCTAATACAAACAAAATGAAGCGACTATGGCGCTTCTTTACTTTTTAAAAGACTTCGCAAGCCGTAATCATTGAACATTAATGTCTTGGTGTAATGGATATGTATCTGGGCTTGCATGCGGCGGTTCTGACGAGTGGACTATATTTTTTGTTTATTAATTGATTGTCCATAAAAACAACAATAAATATAGCATATACTAATTAATGACAAAATATTAACATATAATTGAAAAAGACTAAAAATTAACAAGATGATTACAGATAGCAAATTATTTATTTTTAAAAAGGAAACTGCTTTGCTAGGGATTTGAACCAACGACCCCCTGTTTGCAAGAACAGATACATATCCATTTGACCAAAACCCAGTACATAATATGTGGCGACTTACTATATTATGTTGTGTGGTTCTGTATTTGTGTGCTGTTATGTAAACAATAAAATAACAACAAGTCTCAATATCTCAAAGTCTCAAAAGTCTCAAAAGTCTCAAGTCAAATGTGTTATCTCAAGACATTCCACAAGGCACAGACCCAGCATGATTTGAAAGAATGTATACACCCATTCCTAAAACATATAAAACGAAAACAAAAGGAAAACACAATTTAAGCCCATTCCAAATATAAAACTAAAAAAACATCAAGACAAAAGTTTTGCCTACAGTAAGATTCGACCCGACAACCATAATCCATATACAAATTCAGCCAATAAATATTCATGATGTCATTATTTTTACATGAATATTGAACTAGGAAAGGGTTCAATCAAACCTGAATCTAATATATAAAAAAAACAAGCCACAAACTGAGATACCATAACTTACACAAGAGTAAGATTAGACATATTGTCACAAACGCCTTACTGAAAAGAATTTATTGGCACGGCTGGGCACTGCAGTACTAAATTGGATAATTTGGAGTTTAGAGCGCTGCACCAAAGTTTGTTGAACACAAGCACTGAGTTACAGTAAATGAAAAGAGGACACACACACACACACACACACACACACACACACACATACACTTACACACATACACATCTTAAACACAACCATTCGCACAAACATAAATGAAAGGTAAAAAAATATGACTGGGGGTTTAAATCATTATTAAGGGACGCATCAAACCTCGCTTTTGAAAACAAAGTAGATAAAGATCATACAGCTCCTATAGGAGCTGACCAATCAGGGTATGTTGTCATTTCTTATGGAATTATAAAGATCTGATTTTTATAGTTTCTACCATGAAATTATCGTGTATTCAAATGCCATTAACCCTTTACCTCATAGGCTGTTTTTAGACCCAACCTTTTTGAATAAATTTATCAAAAAGGAGCATTAATTAGAGAAAAGGGAAATTTTAGAAGTGTTTAGTTTTGAAACCATGGTGATAAATATAGTATTTGCTCCTAGTGACTTCTACAGACTCAGAGGCATCTAAAGGCGTCAATATGAAGGAATTTGTTAAAACATTACTCCTAAATATTGATGTCATGAAGATTCAATAGATAAAGGTGCGTACCCAAATACTAAAATTACCATTTCTTCACCAAACTCTAAACTGTGATCACTCTTTAGAATAATCATCTCTTCAGTTTCAAAACCCTATACTGTGACCACTATTTACAATCGTATCTTCGAGACAATCTTAAAGAGTGATCACAGTAGAGGATTTGGGGGAATAACTAAAACAGCCATTGTTGAAAATGTTTATATGTACGCATCTCATCTGGACCTCTGAACTGACATTTCAGCCTTCAAACCATGACAATACTGGAAGAGAACATTCACTTCTACAACATTATAACCAATTCAGAATTATAGCAGAAAAACATGTTAACAGTCATTATACATGTATACTGGTTGACCAGTTCCAAGTTCTATGCTCTCAATACCTATTAAATATTCATTGACAAAATAATTTTAATGAAATATGGACGATGGAATGTTGTAGCTATTTTTGACAGTAAAGAAACAGATCTTTCAAATCTAATTAGCAATCAGAGCAGACCCTGACCAGATGGCTCCTATTCCTTGGTCGAATATGTATGCAAATGTTTGAAAACACGTTTATATGAAAGAAATGGTTAGCCCTTTACATTGAGCAGTTTCATATTAAAAAAAAAAGATTCCTTCATAATTAACCCATTGTTGTTGTATATCCATGTAAGAAATGAAGACATCATTAATAGAGGGTTAATACACGGTTTTTTCGGGCAATAACATCTGCAGTGTTCCGAGGGACTGTTGTTGGCACGAGCCCGAAGGGCGAGGGCAACAGCATTCCCGAGGGACACTGCAGATGTCATTGCCCGGAAAACAAACGTGTATAAACGCTATTCTTGCATAAAACCCATTTTCTGCTTTCCTGCATCAATTTAATTCTTCCAAAATACAAGCAAAACTATACACATATTTGACGCTTCTTTCGATTTATGCTGTTTCCGGGCGACGGTTTTCTTTCTGATTGTATCAAATACCTTTACACTGAATTTCATTCAGTATGTGTCACTAAAAACAGTTCATTGTCGGTGCCCCTGAAACTCTGAACTCGCACCGTTCACCTAGCTTAGGTAGCTTAGGCCAAAACACTACAGCATTCGCGTCTATTGTTTATGTTAGGCCCCGAATAGGTATAATTAAAACCGGTCAACAACAGCGCGTGAGCACGAGAATCGCATTGTTAATACATGTATATGGTATAGCGGGGCTATAACAGCACGCTATGTGCAAGTATATTAATTAGGTCATTTTGTATAATAGCATATAAACACAATTCATTTTAGACAGGCAAAAATAGTAGAATCAGATCTATATTATACATTAAAACAAACAGAGCAGATCTTGATAAGACGTTTCCTATAGGTGCCATCTAATTTGGGTATACACTGTTTGCAAACACATACAATTAAAGATGTATTTATGGAGAAAAGGGTTAACCCTTCGCTTGCTGAATTTTAAAATACATTTCTCCTTCTTTACCCATGTCCTGTTGTATAATTACATATATCTTCACCGTGTACACGTATTTCGCTGTGCAATCACTGCTGTGGAGTGCACTGGTTGCACAATTAACTTGTATATAGTGCAGACCCTGATGAGACAGCTCATGCAGGAGCTGTCTCATGTGGGTCTTCGCTATTTACAGGTAGGTATATTGACGTGAATAGCAAGCGAAGGGTTAAGATACATATTTCACTACAGTGTTGTTTGTTTCTCTTCAGCACATACATGGTAGTAACTATTGATTAGATTAACTCTTTACTCCACATATACGCTTTCCACGCCTTTGCAAACAGAGCAGACCCTGATCAGACGGCTCCTATAGGAGCCATCTGATCTGGGTCTACTCTGTTTGCTTATGGTATAATATAGATACGATTATACAGTTTCTGCCATTGCCAAAAAATCCGGTATCCATACGCTGTTATAACAAACTAATCTAATTCATAATCATGACGTCATTATTTCTTACATGAATATTCATGGAGGAAAGGGATAATTTCTGTTGAGTTGTCGTAATTTTTTTTTTTGCAGGAGAAGTAAGAAAACATATTAATCCTTTCCTTCATATATATGTGTTTTCATGCATTTGCAAACAGGGTAGCCTCTGAGCAGAAGGCTCCTATATGAGTCTGCTCTGTTTGTTAGTGGAATTTCTGAAGCTCTGAAGCTCTATCGAAGGATTATTTATTTTCTATTAGTGGGCAGATGTTTCGGAATACCGACCAGATCAAATACTAATATTAACTCAGCTCATGACACGGAAAGAAATAATGCGATTAGGAAGTTTTATGATGAAGATGGGGAGGCTATGTCATGCCCCTCGTTGACACGTGATTCGATCTGGTAAGTGATTTCTATGTTTTTTGCATCCCAACCGTTTATTATCCCCGTAATAGGTGTATGAGGATCGGGGAACCATCCCTCTCTACATGTCACAAACACATATAACATGTTATAGTATATACACATTGAAATCTTATAAATATATGCTCAAAGAGTCTGTATAGAACATTATCAGGACCCTCAAATACCAAAGGGGAACACAAGCAAAAAGGACAGAAACAATTATAGAAAATATGAAGAAAACAGAAATGGTTTGCAAATAAAGCAAAAAGAAAAAAAACAGCCCTATGGCCAGTATATTTAAGGGTTCAATATATTTTAGTTGTTTGCTACAGGCATTTGTATATTGTCTTAAGTTATAATATGTATTAATTGCTTTTTTCCAGCTATTTTTAAATTGTGTTTTTCTTTGTTTTTTGCCAAAGCTACGTTATGTGCAATATTGTTTTTAAAGAGATATACCTCTTTAGACTGTGTAAAGTGGGCATGTTGTCTTTACCATTACATTGAAAAAAAGGTACATTTTAATAAAAATAATAATGTATTTTTTTGCATTGTCCAGATCGGCTCAAACAACGAAAATTATAACATTTGCGTTTGTCTGTTGAAAAGGACTGTCCTTAAAAGTCTCTGATGGTCTGGCTGATTGGGCAATACCAAAATAAATGTTAGATGGTTTTTTGGTTTTGTTTTACCAGGATAAGTAATTTCTTTACTAATACTACCTGATATAGCCACGTTTTAGCTCACCAGAGCACAAAGTGCTCAGGGTGATCTTTTGTGACCGCCTGATGTCAGTCGTCATGCGTCGTCAGTCGTCAACAATTTGAACCTTTAAAAATCTTCTCCTCTGAATCAACCGTGTTCTGAGCATCATCTTTAGGTCCTCTACAAAAGTTATATAAATTATGCCCCTGGGGTAAAAAATTGGCTCCGCCCCAGACGTGCCTTGTCTTCAATACAAACATATAGTAAAACTTTGAAAATCTTCTCCTCTGGAACTAGACGGTTCTCAGCTTTCATATTTGGCACATAGTATTATGGTCAGGTCCTCTACAAAAGATATATAAATTATGGCCCTTGGGTGGTCAAAATTGGCCCCGCACCAGGAGTGGGCAGTTTTCAATAGAAACATATAGTGAAAATCTCCTCTGAAACTAGAAGGTTCTCAGCTTTCATATTTGGCACATAGCATCATGTTCAGGTCCTCTACAAAAGGTATATAAATTATGGCCCTTGAGGTCAAAATTGGCCCCGCCCCAGGACCGGCTAAATTTCTATAGAAACGTATAGTGAAAACTTTGAAAATCGTCTCCTATGATTGTCTGGTGATCGACATCAGGGCCATTCTGGCCCTCTTGTTAATTTACACCTTTGCAAAAAGAGCAGACCCAATTTAGATGGCTCCTTTAGGATCCGTTTGTTAGTCCGGGCCATATCTCCTACAAAATTATGCCAAATCTATTATAACTTCACACATTGAACAAGCATGAAGAGGGCTAGTGTCATATACACAAAGGTCATAACTCTAGCATCAATATGTTTGGAGTTTTTTCCCCTTTTTCATATTTTCTTGTCCGGACAATAACTCTTTATCAACTGGTTCAATTGATTTGAAACTTCACATATGGAAAAACATGATGAGAGGAAGTGTCATATACAAAGACCATAACTCTAGCATCAATATTTTTGTAGTTATTCCCCTTTTTCATATTTTCTTGCCCGGACAATACCTCTTTATTTACTGGTTCAATTGATTTGAAACTTCACATATGGAACAGGCATGATGAGAGGAAGTGTCATGCACAAGATCCATAACTCTAGCACCACTTTTTATGGAGTTAGTCTTTTTCATATTGTTTTTCTTATGATTTTTACAAATACCATTGAGGTTGGTCATATATATATCATGGTCAACTATACCAAAAAATCATGAGATCATCACATGAATATTCATGATATCGTTATACCTCACATACATATTCATGAGGTAACATATTGATTGATTGATTCTTTATTCACCTCCATACATGAAGAGTTGTACATCGATTATATATCTAAAGAATACACAAAACTATATCATGTAGAATTGTGCAGTTGTGAAACCATTGTGATAAATAGAGAATTTGCTTCTAAGGAGCAAATGCTCTATTTATCAAAATGGTTTCAAAAAGAGTTTTTATAGAGCGCGATATCTGCCACTTCCGCATCATTCTACGCCTGTCGTCAGCTATCTCCACCAAAATGACTAAACTAAAATCAGCGAAATTTGATATGAATTTTTTAATACTTTGCTTCATAAATACACCTTTTAACACTTTAACAAATAGAGTAGCTCCAGATCAGACGGCTCCCCACCTGAAGCTGTTTTGGCTTATGGTAATGTTTATGATTCTACAGTTTCTGTATGGCTGTGTCTCGGGAGTAGTGAAGTAGATTGGCAAGTAGTAAAGCCCTGAATCAGACAATAGATTGTTTTGATGTGTGTGTTTGTGGGGTAAGGTAGGGTATATAGGAGTCACTCTGTTGATTGGTCTACCTCTTGGTTTGTTGGCTTATCTTGTCCTTGCTATTCCTCAGCAACTACTGACAGGATTTCAAGGACATTTAATGGAAAGCTTCATAATGAAGAGACGATGCACAGTCATTAAACATCTGGGTCAGATGATGAGTAAATGTCTCTTTGATTATCGATTTCCCAGTTCTATGTTTATTCCAAATTTCAATATCTATTGAATATTCATGGACAAAATAGTTCTAATGAAATATGGAAGATGTAACACTGTAGCCTGGGTTTAGAAAGTAAAGATTCGAAACAGATCTATCAAATTCCATTAGAAAACAGGACAGATCCTGATCAGACGGCTCCTATAGCCTAGGAGCCGTCTGATCAGGGTCTACCCTGTTTTCAAATGGCTGAAAATGTGTTTATATGAAGGAAATGCTTATTCAAAATAGTGAAGGCCTATACTCTTAAGGCAGACCTACAGATAAATGTGCAAACTCAAGTACTAAAATCATTTTTGTCTCCACCAAACCCTATGTTGTGACCACTCTTTAGACGATTGCGGAGAAATGAACAAACTATTCTTAAAAATATTTTAATTTATGCATCTTATCTGGACCTCTGTTTTCTTGTATACTCTACATAATTACATGTACTCCTACAGGGCCAGATCCTGCATTTGGCGCTATTACAAACAAAGTGGAACCAGATCAGACAGCTCTTGGAGGATCCTTCTGATCAAGCTCTGCTTTGTTTGTTAATAAGGAAGTAATATAGAGATAATTGATTGTACAGTATCCGCCATGATAGAACATATTCTCGTTAATAATGCCATTATACACAAGTTAACCCTTTCGCTGCGGTCATTTTAGAAAGTAGAGGAACAGATCTTTTGAATTCCATCAGCAAACAGAACAGGCCCTGATAAGACGGCTCCTATTGAATCCGTCTGATCTGGGTCTACTCTGTTTGCAAATGCGTTATTCTAACACACCTCGCGCACACATCTACATAAACAAAGAAGGGACGTATCTATGTTTGAATTCTCAATAAAACACCGCACGCGCTGTAACGGGGAAACGTGACGTAATATGGCTTCGAAAATTCGTACGACAAGAAACGTAGTGCCGTTGTGGCGGTGCAAATTATAGTTAAATTGAAGTGTTAGAATCGAAATAATAAATTTATACCAGTGTTTTATCGTGCAATCGAACACGGGTGGTCGTTGAGATGCTTATAATTAAATCACTCGGCCTATCGGCCTCGTAATTTAATTACTACGCATCTCAACTCCTACCAGTGTTCGATTGCACGATAAAACACTGGTATGAATTTATTATTTCTTAATTAGAACGTGTTTATATGTGGGGAAGGGCTAAGCCTTGTTATCAGCTGGCATCATGAAAATAATTTATTTATGATTTGTTGTTTAGGAATTTTCATGTGTGGAATGATGTGTGGCTTGCACGCAGGGACCTTTATTCCACGGAAGGTACAAGTATGAATGGCTGGCAAGCGCTAGATGCAACTCCACAAGAGTCGTCTTTCGGTGAGTTCACTTATAGGTTAAAATGGTTCAATTCAAAAGCATTTCAAATATCTCCCAAGAATAGTGTTTCTGTTTGTAGGACATAGTTTTGCATGCTTGTAAAAATATTTTCTTAATCCTTTCCACCATAAATATGCCTTTCTACGTCTCCGTAAAAGTCATTTCTTGAAACCATTGTGATAAATTGATTTATCACAATGGTTTCAATGCTAAACAATTCTATCATTTTTCTTTTCTCTAGTAACTGTTCCTTTTCGATAGATTTATTCAAAGAGGATTGATCAAAATATAGCCTATGAAGTAATGGGTTAACCCTTTACTCCATGGATATTCACATCAGACAAAATGACTCTTTGAATATTAATTAGCTGGATATTTGTAATGGCATCATGGACAAAGATATACCGTAAAACCTCTCTGTAACGGCCATTAAAGTACATCAAGTATTGGGGTTTAAAGACAGGTGGTTGCTTAAAGCAAGGTGAAAGTAAAACAAAACGCTCCTATAGGAGCGATCTGTTTTATTTTCAACTTGCTTTAAGCAGCCACCTGCCCTCAATACCAACTAACTTATGCAATTTAGTGGCATTTATAGAGATGTTTTGCTGTATTTAGCATAGCAAAAGCTGTAAAAATATATATTATGTTAGTTCATAAGGAAACTCTACAGGATCGAATCATATGATCTGGGTCTACTGTATTTGCAAAGGTGCCTATAGGCATCTCTATGCGAAGTAAATGATTGGACATACGGTGCTCCCTCTCTACAACGACACCCTATGGGATACGAATATTGTATGTGTTGTTCAAAGGGAGTTGTTATAGGGAGGGAAAATCAAACATAATTAGCTTGTTTCCAGATCCACAGATAAGGTGTATTTCGAGAACTAAAACCGTTATGCCTCCATCAAACCCTATGTTTTGACCACTCTTTAGGATCGTCACAGAGTGACGATTCTAAAGATTGGTCACAACATAGGGTTTGATGGAGGCATAAAGAAAATACGATGGAAGAAAGTTGTTTCTGGAGCCTTGTTGTTTCGGAAACAGTGACATGCGTTGTTGTAAGGAGGGAATCGTTATTGAGAGCGCCCTTGTAGGGAGGGAACACTGTATATAAACGTATCCTCTTGTATTTGGCAAAGCAAATAAGAAATACATTTTTAGAAGTCACTTAATAAATAGATGTCATATCATCAGACTGATTATATCAGTGTGAGCTTTCAACTTCGTTGGAGAGTCTTTTAATAGTGTGGTCACATTGTAAAACAGAGCAACAGATAAAGGTGCATACTCAAATACTAAAATGGTATGTTGACCTCTGGGCAATAAACGTCAATGTGTTTATTCTCCCAGATAAAGAAAAGTACCCTCGGCGTGGGGATTGAACTCGAGACGTTTAGATTCACAGTTGGGTTCTCTCTTCTTTCACCATAAAAGCTGGGCTACACAGAAACACTTCACAAGTATTGAAGTCTTCACACCAGTGGCAAAGAGGTGGATGACACTGGAGTGATATGCTTGATTAATATCAAGCCTTCAGTTGGTCTCCGTTACTGTCCACCATTCTTCGCAACAATTGCTTTGAAGTGGTGATGGTGATTTTATTTTAAATATTCAAGCCTTAATTTGTGCCCTTTAGAAATACATTCAGTCATTGACAAACATATTTACAATATTTTACAGATGGTAGTACATTTAAATATGAATACACTATTTTACAGATGGTAGTATGTTTAAATATGAATACATTATTTTACAAATGGTACTACGTTTAAATATGAATACAATATTTTACAGATGGTACTACGTTTAGACTTCAACCCGTATGTGGTCCAGCTCCTGTAAAAGCAATCAAGGAAGGGAAGTGTCACTTGCCCTATGATGTTTCTTTCGTCTTTGCTGAGGTTAACGCTGATGTGATCCTATATCAAGTCAGCAAGGATAGAAAGAAGAAGCCTTTGCTACTTGGTATTAAAACGAAACAGTAAGTATTTCACTACTGCTCAAAACCAATGGAGGTTTCATCATCTTTGATGTAACGCAGATGTGACCCATTTCCAAATGAATATACAGTGAAACCCCTCTAAACCGGACCTTAATTTTAGTATACATGTCGGTTTTGGAGACAGGTGGCAGCTTAATACAGGGTGAAAGTCATGCAGAAAGCTCCTGTAGGAGCTTTCTGTATGACTTTTACCCTGCATTAAGCAGCCACCTGCCTTAAAGTAGCTAAAATCTTCTTTTCTAGAATTCCGTATTTATTGTATATAATAAGTATTAGATAAATTAGACAGACGAGCTATCTGTAACTGATATGAAGTAAACCTACTTTGACTTTGATATATATTCTTGTACTGCTTAACCGTTTCTTTCATACAAATGTTTTTGCACAACACACTGCAGATAGTAAAGGCCTAGATCAGGCCGCCCCTGCAGGAGCTGTCTGATCAAAGTCTGCTCTGTTTGCTTATAAAATTATAATAGACCTGACTCTGTGTACATATGTCATTATAAAATTTAACAAATATTCAGTATGTCATTTATATTTCTTACATAGATATAATTATATTAACCCATTCTCGCATATTGACGCCTTTTGACGCTTCTGTAAATGTCACTTTGAGAAACCATTGTGATAAATAGAGCATTTGCTCCTATAGGAGCAAATGCTCTATATATCACAATGGTTTCAAACTACAAAATTCAAAATATTTCCTTTTCTCTAGTTAATGCTCCTTTTCGGTAGATTAATTCAAAGAGGTCGGATCTAGAATAGCCTATGAGGGAATGGGTTAAATAGGGAAAAAGTTTAACCCATTCCCTCTTACTGAGGCCATTGTTGCTTCTGTAAATTCACTGTTTGAAAGCATTATGATAAATAGATCATTTGTTTCACAGGAGCATTATGCTCTATTTATCACAATGGTTTAAAAATACACAGTTCTAAACATTTCCTTTTTCAGCAAATATTCCTTTTTGGGAGATATTTTCAAAAAGGCTAGGTCTAAAAATAGCCTATGAGGTAAGGGTTACAGCAGATGTCTGGCGTTTTAAATGTACTAACTACTACCACAAGAAATTTGATAATGAAATGTGAGGCATTATTATGATATACATATAAAGGTTTGGTTCTTCAATGTTTGTCTTGGCCATAGATATTTTAGAGCACGAAGGAAACTTGCAGTTGACTATATAGACCATAAGTTAGCGTTCCGCCAGAATTTCCCTCACTTAAATTTTGGCCGAGTCAGAAATGAGAAAGTCAAATATTTATATTTTTAACAAAATCTAAATTGATAATAATGATGTTCAAGCATGAAATGCATTTCATAAAGCTAGTTAACCCTGTCCCTGTTCTATACCTATTCTAAATTTCAATACCTACTTAATATTCATGAACAAAAATAGTTATAGTGAAATATGGAAGATGGAATAGTGTAGCAATTTTTGAAAGTAAGGAAATAGATCTATCAGATTCCATAAGCAAACAGGACAGACCCTGATCAGACAGCTCCTATAGGAGCTGTCTGATATGGGTCTACCCTGTTTGCAGATGTGTGAAAACACCCTTTTATGAAGGAAAGGGTAAATTATCGTCTACAACCTAATCCGCTGCATTTTTTTAAAACAAATAATCAGAGTGTGTAACAGTTTAATCCTGATGATTTATGGAGTCTATTTATAATGGTCAAAATTGTAAACATTCACCACAAATGTGTAAAATGTTCAATGGTATTATTTTAATCTCAATTATGACATAATGCTGCATACTCATCCTAAATATTTATCTAGACATAGTTAACCCTTTCCTTCATATTAATACAGTTTTGTCCCACCTGCCGAGAGGCAGTGTGTCACGTAGGGAACACTTTCCCGTCGTCTGTATGTCCGTCTGTATGTCCGTCCCTCTGTCCGAGCAACTTAAAGGTAATAGAGGGCCAGGTCATGATCAGCAGAACAAAAGAAAACAATGGAGTTCAATAGAACAATGGGACATTGCCCTTTGTTCAACAAAAAATAACAAAAGGATTGGCCCCTTGTCCTTACTTGGTGGCGCATCTGTCCGTCTGTCCATCTGTCCGTCCGTCTGTCTGTCTGTCACACTATCTCATTTCTAAACTAATCATTATAGAGCTTTCAAATTCCACATGTGTCTTCCTCTCATTGAAGACCATTATTGTAACTAAGGTCCATCACTCTGCATGCAATACTTTTTTCAGTTATTCCCACATGTTCTGATTTTCGCACTCCAGCATATTAACAGTTTTTGTGTCAACTGCGAGCAGGTGACACATGTGTTCCTCCAAACACTCTTGTTACTCCTTTACAAACAGAGTAGACCCAGATCACATGGCTCCTCTGATCAGGGTCTTCTCTGTTTGCTAATGAAATTTGATAGATATGTTGTCTTTAGTTTTTTAAATGGTTACGATTTTCTACATCCCATATTCATTACAACTATTTGTCCATGAATATACAGTAGGTAATAAAATTTGGTTTAAATGTAGAACAAGGAAAGGGTTAAGAAAGTACATGTAGCACAGAACAAGATCAAAGTGCTCCTGAATGCGGCTTAAAAGGAAGTCCCTACAATGATCGCATATTTTCAATAATATCATAAAACTTGGTATTTGTTATGCTCAATCATTATTATGAAGGTTCCCAATTTGAACTTATATCGAAAAATGCCCCTGTGATACAAATAAACCGATTTCATCAATACTTATAATTTTTGTTCTACAACACAATATTATCGCCCTTTCCGTTAAATTCTTTCGCGTTTTGCCGATGATCACCCGATCCCTCAATTGTTTACGTAATACCTTTCTCGGAAGTGATCGGAGAATCGCGAATACGGTGAACAGTTACGAAACTAAAACCCAACCCGAATAAAACTGAAACATCGGGGAGTAAAACCGGGAGGGCGATATCAAACACATAGATCTTTTGTCATTATAAACGGTAATTGGATGGGTCTTTTTGCGATATACTACTTTTCAGCATATAAACAAATGAGTTTTGTATATTTTAAGTGTTTATGAAACGCGTCAAATGTAGGGACATTCCCTTTAATCCTTTTCGTCACAGAGAGATGCATTTTGATGGTCCAATGGTAAACCATTAGGAGTGGTCTAACTAGAGTCTGTTTTGTTTTGCTTATTGAATACTGTAAATTGATTTGAATACAGGAAATTTCGAATATTTTGCCATGGTAAATATATATGATTTATTAAAATTAAACTGAACAGACCCAGAACAGATGGTTCCTATGTCTAATCTGTTTGCTAATGCATTAAAAATTTATCCTGCGCATTTTTCAACATCAGAAGTTGTACACATACGAGTATATATAAATGAAAATAATGCTTACAACCCATTTTCCGACAGGATGTATTTCGAGGGCTTGGTGCAAAACTATTCTAACTCCTTCACTAAAGTGAAGGAGTTAGAATAGTTTTCCACCAAGCCCTCGATTTGTTTAGCTAAAATTGTCGCTATCCGAGTACTGCTAAATCGGTTAAAGTAACCTCCTTTTTAGAAACGGGGATTTTCTACAGAATTCAGCGGTCATCTTTGGCAAAGTGCTGAATCACTCTGATTCTATTTCTGAACAACGCTTTTAATATTGATTAGGCTATTATCACATGTAACAATGGCTGACACTTGCTGTTGAACTACATAAACATCGAATAGGTATTTTCCGGTATGCGAATTGGAATCTTACGGTAGACTCCGGTCAATGGCGAACGCTGTTTTGTTGGTTTCCCTTGCAATCGGTTTATCTATACAAACAACCCTTTACTTACAGTGCTATTTAGTGCTACGTAAGTGTTATGGTAATATATTCTGATTCTGAAGTCAGTTTGGAACGCACAATTGACAGAAATTTGCGTAGCATACAATCATCTTTAAAAAGAGTACTCGGGGAGTAAAGGGTTACAGATGGTGACTTATTTAAGATATTCCTACATACTACCAGATTTGTTTTAGCTCACCTGGCACGAAGTGCCAATGTGAGCTATCGTGATCGCCCTGTGTCCATCGTGTGTCATCATCGGTCGTATGTGGTGCATCGCTCGTCATCAACTTTTTCTTTAAAATGACATCTTGCTGGATTTTTACCAAATTTGGCAGGAATGTTTCTTGTGTCAACTTCTTCCAAAGTTGTACAAAGAATTTGATTACATGCATAACTCTGGTTTCCAAAAATAGATAAAATGTTTTAAAATCTTTTTGTCAAAACTGTAAAGCCTAGGGCTATCATCTAGTAGCCCTCTATTTAGATTGTTTTACATTGAATTATGTAGTAAAAATCTTCTTATCCGAAATAAAAAGCTTAGGGCTGTGATATTTCGTAAGTAGCATCATCTGGTGAACCTGTACTAAAGTTGTTCAAATTTTGCCCCTGGGGTCAAAGACAGCCACACCCTGGGGTCACATGTTTTACATAGGATTATATGGTAAAAACTTTGAACATCTTCTTGTCTCAAACTGAAAAACTTAGGGCTGTGATATTTGGTATGAAGCATCGTCTAGTGAACCTTTAATAAAATTGTTCAAATTATGACCCTGGGGTCAACGATGGCCATGCCCTTTGGGTCACATGTTTTACATAGCATTATATAGTATAAACTTTAAAAACCTAACTGTCTCAAACCGAAAGGCTTCGAGCAGTGATATTTTGTATGAAGCATCATCTTGCAAACCTTTACCAAGATTGTTAAAATAAAATTGTCTCCGCACCGATGGTCACCATGTTTACATAGGATTATCTAGGAAAAACTTTAAAAAGCTTCTTATCCAAAGCTTAGGGCTGTGATATTTGGTATATAGCATCATCTTTACTAAGATTGTTCAAATTCTGTCAATGTGGTCAAACAAGGCCTTGCCTTGGGGTCACATGTTTTACGTTGGATTATAATAAAAACTTTAAAAATCTTCTTGTTCCAAACAGGGTCTGCTCTTTTTGCTTTTTTAAAATCATAATAGTAGATCCGATTGTCTCATTGTAGAAGTCAATCTAATAAATATTCATAATGTCATTATCATTTCTTCACTGAGTACTGAACAAAGAAAGCGTTATAGACAGATTGCATTTTTGTGGCGTGTTTTAGAAGCATATGTTTACTATTTGCTTGTGTTTTTTTCTCCAAAAAATAAGCGTCGGGACGCAAATGCTCACAAAGATACCTGATGGTAAACCACACCCACCGCCAGAGTATGACCCCAAGCATCACTTACTCTTATATCTGAAAGGTGGAATGGATGTGATGGGCGAATATAAATATACTGAAGGTAATATCCTCTTAATTAACCCTTTACCCAATAGCCTGTTTCTAGTTTTGAAGACATATGACCACTTAAAGCAGGTTGAAAGTAAAGCAGAATGCGCCTTAAGGCGCATTCTGCTTTACTTTCAGCCTGCTTTAAGCTACCACCTACTAGGATATAGAAAATATTTATTATGCAATATGTTCATGACTGTATGAATTTGAACTATTTTCTTCAGCGGAGGAATAAATCAAACACGCTAAAAGCCGCTTCTATCAGGTAAAGGGTGATTTACCTGATGAATATTCATGTACGAAACAATGGTAGTATCTTATTATTATCTGCATTTATACAATCATAGGATATTTGTTGCAGCCATCTCATCAAGTTCTGCTCTGTTTGCTGATTTAATTTTTGATATTGTGATCATAGGCAAATTTAACCCATTTCTCCATTGATAATTGTTGGACCCTACCACTTTGATTAAATCTACCGGAAAGGAATATTTACTAGATAAGAGGAACATTTTAGAATTGTGAAGTTTAGAAACTATTGTGATAAATAGAGCTCTCCGTAGGAGCAAATGCTCTATTTATCACAATGGTTTCAACTGGTGACTTTTACAGAGGCGTAGGAATGCGTATTTATGGAGGAAAGGGTTCAGGGTCCATGCTTATAAAACTTTTAGTTGAGTCTGAGTTCGTTCTCAAGTTTTTGATTGGTCAGATTTGAGCCTCTGGCTCAAATATGACCAATCAAAAGCTTGAGAACTCAAATCTGACCAATCAAAAGCTTGAGAACGAAACTCAGACCCAAATAAAGGTTTATAAGCATGGACCAAGATTAGACCTCTTTCAAATTAAATAAATCTACCCAAAAGAAGCATTTACTAGAGAAAAGGATACTTTTAGAATTGTGCATTTTTGAAACCATTGTGATGATTATCAAAATGATTTCAACCCGAGACATTTACAGAGGCACCAAAAAGCGTCAATATAAGGGAATGATTTAATTATAGATCTTGCGATCATATGCCGTATACATAATTCAGCTGATAGTCATACATGGTGTCATTACCATATTACCTCTGATAAATGCTCACAGGGGCGTTACCTTTTGAAAAGGAGTTTCTTGCATTTAATGCACAGGTTGTTGTTTAAAGCAAAACGAAGGCAATGCAGAAAACTGCTGTATTTTGAAAGCAATGCAGAAAGCTGCTGTATTTTTTTTTATTTACCACATTCCCTGTTCTACATTTATCACAAATTTCAATACATTCTGAATATTCATAGACAGAATAGTATGAAATATGGAAGATGAATAATGTAGCCATTTTAGAAAGTAAAGAAACAGATATTTCAAATTCCACTAGCAAACAGAGCAGACTCTGATCAGACGGCTCCTATAGGTCTAGCTTGTATCATATAGACGAGTTTTGACACCCTTGCTATCAAGAGTTTACCCAGGTGAGATGTCTCATGTAGGACCTGTCTGACCAGGTCTGCTATATTTGCTAATGGAATTACATGGATCTGATTTTACAGTTTCTGCTTTGCACAGACCATTCTGTGATCATATGCCATTGTTAAACTTCAGCTAATAAATATTCATGATGTCATTATTTCTTATATGAATATTCTTGTGAATATTCATGATGTAAAGAATTAAGAATTTAGTCAAATGTCAATTTATTTAGATCACACGAAATGCCTTTTCCCCTTCCTTCTTATAAACACTTTTTCGCACATTTGCAAACAGAGAAGACCCAGATCAGATAGCTCCTGTATGAGCTGTCAGTTCAGTAAAAAGTAGAGATTTGGTTCTTCAATTTTCTGCCTGTTCCAAAATGGCATGTGTTCATGTGCCATTATAACATTTATCTAATTAATATTTATGGAGTATTTCTTATATGAATATTCATAAGGGAAAGTGAAACATTACAACTCATTAGATTTGTTCCAAAAAACATCAGTTATTACTTCTTATTAAATTCTATTAAAGAGGACCCTTTAACTCTTTTCTCGATAGACATGCCTTTGTAAACAGAGTAGACCCAGAACAGACGGCTCCTATAGGAGCCATCTGATCAGGGTCAGCTCTGGTTTCTTATGATAGGACAGTTTCTGCTTTCGACAAAAGTTCCCGTGTCTATGCGCTATTTATTATAACAATGAATCTAATAAATATTAACCCTTACAGTGCGGGACCCAAGTCACTAATGTCCTTTGCAAACAGTGTAGACCCAGATGAGAGGGCTCCTAGGGGAGCCCTCTCATCAGGGTCTACACTGTTTGTCATATTACATTTTTCTTTAGAAAACATCCCTAAATATTCACTATAAGCTTGACCTATTTGAATTTTGGAAGAGTCCATTTGAAAATTCAGCGTTGTAAGGGTTAATGTCATCATTATTTCTAACATGATTGGTCATGGAGTAAACAGATAATGAGTCTTCACGATTCGTTCCTTCATGAACATTCATGTATTGGTTGGTAATAATGACCAGAACTACAGATAAAGGTGTCTAACCCATATACTAAGATTATCATTTGGCCACAAAACCTTATACTGTGACCACTCTTTAGAATCGGAATCGTCTCTTTGAGACGATTCTAAAGAGTGGTCACAGTATAGGATTAGGTGGAGAAATAAAGGAACTATTCTTGAAAATGTTTAAACTAACGCATCCTATCTAATATCTCTGATTGACATCATTAATATCAGTTAGATGAACACAGGATATTTTAGACATGACTGAAACCTTTGATTTAGATCTATATTATTCAATAAACAAACAGGCCAGACAGAAGCCCTATAACCTTAGTCAAGAATTCTGTGAATGGCTTTTTATGTCTAGGTACAGCAAGATTTGTTGATTTTATTTCTCTTGCATTCAGTCTTCCCATTATCATTTTTCTCTGCACTTTTTAAGGTTCTGACCAGGAACGTAATGCAGTACTGACGGCTCAAAAATCAGCAAAGAATCCTATAAAGGATGTGTATGACAAGATGAAAAAGGTACTGTATCAGTAATATTGAATAAATAGTAACCGCAGGCATTCCCTGCTCCTGTGACTCTTATCGTTTCTCACATGCCCATAAAGTCACACAGTTTTATCACCTTACTCCATATATACACCAGTTCACGTCTTTGCCAACGGAGTAGACCCAGATTAGGCAATTTCTGCAGAATTGTTCTGATCTGTCTGCTCTTATTGTTTATGAAATTCAATAGATCTGATATTAGCCCTTTCCCTCTTTTATGTTTGTCCAAGTTTCAATACCTACTGAATAAATAGTTATAATGAAATATGGAAGATATAATATTGTAGCCATTATAGATAGAAAGAAACAGATCTATCAAATTCCATTAGCGAAAAAAGCAGACCCTCATCAGACGACACTATTTTGTTGTTCTGATTCTAATGAGGCCAGGTGCTGATCCAGGATTTCAGATAATAAGGGGGGGGGGAGGAATTGGATGTTTGTAATGCATTTTTGAAAAGAGCCTAATTGAGTAAGAGAAATAAAAATAAAACTCAGATTTTATCATTGTTTTATTGATTTCTATTTGATGTAGATCTAAAAAAGTACTCAAAAAGTTTCTTCGGGCAATTTTAGGTGTGTCTGCGCCTGGACGCTGCCTATAAATGCATATAAAAATATTCTATTATTCTCCATTGGCAAACATATTTTATTTCACTACATGAGTATGTACCCATGATCAGCTTTATCCATGGTAACATGTAGTATGAATCTAGATCTTTCCATATTTAAGGACACTTGGCCATGAAGCAAAGTCATTACCTTAAAGGTGTTCTTGCCATTATTGGTATTCCTTATAATTCCCCAATATGGTTAGTCGTATGGTCAAATGTATGACCAAATGTGTGGATGAATGGAAAGATGCACGGATGTATAAAATAATGTGTGGTTATATGGCTAAATGTATGGTTGTATGGCCAAATGTGGTTCCATTGCATGGACACATCTGTGGTTGTATGACCAAAAGTATGGATGTACTGCCAAATATGTGGTAGTTTTGCTAAATGTTTGGTAATATGATTTAATGAGTGATATGGCATTACTATGTAGTTGTATGGTTAAATGTGGGTTGTACGGCCAAATATTTGGTCTTATGTCCAAAAGTCAGGTTGTGTGGTTGTACATGTATAGCCATATGTGTTGCTGTATGGCAAACTATGTTATTGTATGGCCAACTGTATGATTGTATTGCAATAATGTGTGCTCATATGGTCAATTTTGTGGTTGTATGACCAACTATATATGGCCAGATGTGGTTGTAAGGCCAAATGTGTGGTTGCATAGCCAGTGATCAAATGTGTGGTTGTATGCCCGCCTAACTTGTGGTTGTATGGCCAAGCACAGGTGCCCTTCACATGCTATGTCTCAACAACAACTTCATTACAAATGCAATATTTTTAATCACATGTCATAAGTATCTAAAACATACCAAAATATATTTTTCTGACCCAACAAATTTATTTTTTCTGCGAACACCCCTGCTCTATATAATAAATAAAAAAGTATTCTACTCTGGCGGAAATCTGCTAAAACATTGATGGGTTCATTCACTGCGATCGTCCTTGAAAGCTTATTTGACCACCGATTTCCACAAACTGTGTCTCATTAATCAAAGAAATCACCACTCTTATATATTAACACGCTTTTACAACGAGTCGCCAAAGTGACAACCAACCGCTCAAGGACACAGGTTAAAATAATAATGTATTTGTGATGGAGTTGTTGTTGTCGAGACATAGCATGCGAAGGGCACCAGTGTGGGTAAGTGTATGGCCAAATTTGTGGATGTATATCCAAATGTGTGGTTGTATGGTCAATTGTGTGGTTGTATGGTCAATTGTGTGGTTGTATGGCCAAATGCATGGTCATATGGCCAACTTTGTGGTTGTTCAGCCAATGACCAAAAGTATGAGTGTACATCCAAATGTATGGCTAAACAAACTGGCAGCAATATTTGGGTTATTATTAATACAACATTACAACATTAAATGTTATTCCATAGTTTTCCTGTGATGTTTCATATCAAAGTTAATTTTGTGTCACCTGCTGAGAGGCAATGTTTCACTTAGGGATCATTTTTCCGTCGTCTGTATGTCTGTCCGTCACTCTTTATTTTTGGGCTAACTACAGATTAAAGAGCTTTCATATTAACATGTGTCTTCCTCCTATTGAGGACCATTGAGGTAACTAAGGTCCATTACTCTGCAATACTTTTTGAGTTATACCCCTTTGGTCACTTTTCCCGTTTTTGGCTGTCATTTCTAAACTAATCATGATAGAGCTTTCAAATTTTACACGTGTCGTCCTCTCATTGAGGACCATTGATGTATCTAAGGTCCATCACTCTGCATGCAAAACATTTTGAGTTATTCCCCTTTGTTCTGATTTTCGCGCTCCAACATATTAACAGTTTTTGCGAGCAGCTGTGTTACTTTAACGTAACGTTAGTTTTACATTCTGTCGGTAGTTCCTTAACCTTTTCCTTATATAAACACGTTTTCAGCCATTTGCATTGTAGACCCAGATCAGACGGGTCCTATAGTAGCCATCTGACCAGGGTATGTTCTGTATGTTGGTGGAATTGAAAGATATATTTCTTTACTTTCTAAAATGGCAATAATGTTCCACCTTCATTATTTAATTATTATTATTTTGTCCCTGAATATGTTTATGCCCAAAACGGCGCGCATATAGTAATGGCATTGTTCGTCCGTTCGTCTGTCCTTCCATCCGTCCGTCCATGTTTCCGTTTGTCCGTCCCATATTTCGTGTCCGTTCTGTAACTTTTGTTTTTATCTGTGAATGGATTTAGAAATAACCATAAATGTTCACCATAAATGATGTGCCTCGTTCAGCTCCCATGCCCATGGGTTAAAGGTCAAGGTCATCCTTCAGGGTCAAAGGTCGGGGGCATAAGTGTTTCACAAACACACTCTTGTTTTTTGCTAAAGCTTAAATATCCCTTAAACCTTTCTTCCATAAATACACCTTTCTACGCCTCTATGAAAATCACCTATTGAAACCATTGTGATAAATAAAGCACTTGTTCCTATAGGAGCAAACGCTATTTTTATCACAATGGTTTCAAACTACAAAATTCTAAAAGTTGCCTTTTCTCTAGTTAATGCTCCTTTTCGTTAGCTTTATTCAAAGTGGTTTGATCTAAAAATAGCCTACGAGGGAATGGGTTAAGAAGTTAACATTGTAAAATAAAGGTAATGACTATTCATGAAGTGACTTATTCACACATAAATGTTCACATAGAAAAGAGTTGAATGATGAGCTTCAACATATTTCAAATTGTGTTTCTTTAAAGGATGTTAAATTCAAGATTGTCCATGGTAGTGACGTCAAAATTGGAGCTGACCTGCCGATTGAAGTGATTGGATTCAATCAGGGCAAGGAGGAGAGGGACATTAAAAAACTGATCCTCAGAGTGTACCCGAAAACCTACACTGGTATCGTTAAAAGGCCATTGTTCACAAAGGTTATCAACGCCTTTAGGCTTGTTGCGGGAGAAGGTAAGCTGTTTAGATAACCATTTCTGATTCATGTCTTGCCCGCTATTGGTAAATTTGCAAATACATAATTATTATGTACACAAGTAACTTGGATCCAGATGATATGCACAGTCAAGGACCGATCTGTCTGACACTCTACTTTTAGAATTGATGATGAATGAGAAAAAAACACACATTCAAATTTAATGAGACAAGACATATGCGTTTGTACGCCTTTGTCAGCACAGAAAAAATCCAGATCAGATGGCCTAGGATCTGCTCTGTTTGCCCATGATTTAATAAAACTATGACTTTACAATTTCAACCATGGTAAAAAATTCCCGTGTCTAAGTGCTATTATAACAGATTATCTAATTAATATTCATGCCGATAATATTTCTTACATGGATATTCATGGTTAAACCTTTCCCTCATATTAACGCGTTTTCACATGTTTGCAAACAGAGTAGACCCAGATCAGATGGCTCCTATAGGAACCATCTGGTCAGGATCTGATCTGTTAGCTAATAGAATTTGAAATATCTGAGTCTTTACTTTCTAAAACGGATACAATGTTTCACCTTGCATATTTCATTATAACTAGTTTGTCCATGGATATTCAGTACCTGTGTTGAAATTTAGAATATGCATAGAACAGTGAAATGGTTAAAGGAGAGTCCAGAGCTTATAAACCTTATGAATTTTAGAAATACTGCTTAGTTCAGAGCAAAGTAAAACCGTTCTAAAATGCTCCTAGGGGAGCTTTCTGCATGACTTTCACCCTACATAACGCTGTCACCTGTCTCCAAGACCAATATTTATACTAAATTTAACGTCTAGTTCATTGGGGTTTTACCGTATTCATTTTGCAATATATCTTCCACATGTAAAGTGTGGAAAATTATGGACCCCTGTGAAATATCAAGCTCATGAATAAAATCTGGATCCAAGCTATATGTAAAGTCTACAACAATTTTCTAGAAACTGTATTGTGAAGTGCGTAACTCAAGAAGGTTTGACCACAGGTTCATGAAAACTTTTTTTTCAAGTTATGGGATATTAGATACTTATGAAACTTTTGTAGGACATTCTATCATAATTTCGCATCTAATGTATTGTCGTGATATGCAAGACTAGTAAGACTAAAGTTATAGCCCTTGTTACAGGACATGTATCTTTAACCCTTTCGCTGCCAATGCCGGATATGTGATTACCTATGCAAACAGTTTGGATCCAGATGAGACCCCGAGTAACTCGGTGTCTCATCAGGATCCAAACTGTGTGTTGCTGTTACTATGTTTTTGAAACAAAACTGAAGAAAATAATAAAAAAAATTTTTTGTAGCACACGACAAAGTTAGCAGACAACAGAGTTTGGCAGCGAAAGGGTTAACATAACACATAACACAGAAAATGATCAGAACATACACATGTATATGCAAACGAGGGATGTTCCAGTCAATCATGGACTGTTTTAACCCCTTCCGTGCCACAATGACGGGTTTATGATATCACATGCAAACAGTTTAGATCCAGATGAGACGCCGAGTAACTCGGCGTCTCATCAGGATCCAACCTGTTTGACACTCTGTTTACTGTTTTATAAAGAAAATGGAAAAAGTGCACACACTTACACTTAAAATAAACGAAGCTATGCCCAGCAGACGACAAGGCTGGCATCGAAAGGGTTAATAACTCATTTAAATGATGTTTTGGAAAAGTCACATTTAACACACATCTGAACCGAACATTTTTGAATTGATTGTTAAATTATTGTTGGAAAAACAATTACGCATATAGAATATATTAGACACGAATTAACCTGCTGTGTGCGTGTACGGCACAACTCAAAAAACCTCTAGAAAAACAAAGTGTGGTTGGAACTTTACTTTCATGTTAATTCAAGAATCCATACAAATAACACCGTCTCACGCATATTGAAACTTGATGTATTTGGACGTCGTCATATATAATTTCGAGCGTCAAGTGTTACCGGTATTTCAAAGTGCATGGAATGAATTTATTCAAACTGATATTTGTGCAAAGAAAGGAATACAATGACCACGTTGGAAGCAGATGCTCAGTGTTTGTATGTAACTTAAAGCTTATACTCGTATTTCAGGAAAAAGTTTCGAGGCCAAATTGACACAGGCACAGTACTTAGATCAATTGGTGGACAAAGCTAGTCTAGCTATAGAGATTTATGCAGAAGTACCAAAGACAACTACTGCTGAAGCAGAGTTCACCTCAAAATCTCGTGATTTCACATTCATTGTGCCTGGATTGAGGATCAAGGTAAATTAATTTTGGAAAATGTTTAACCCTTCGCTTGCTATTCACGTCAATATACCTACCTGTAAATAGTGAAGACCCAGATGAGACAGCTCCTGCAGGAACTGTCTCATCAGGGTCTGCACTATTAACAAGTTGATTGTGCAACCAGTGCATTCCACAGCAGTGAGTGCACAGCGAAATACTTGTACACAGTGAAGATATATGTAATTATACAACAGGGCATTGGTAAAGAAGGAGAAATGTATTTTAAGATTCAGCAAGAGAAGGGTTAACTTTCGTAACCTTTATTTCTTAACCCTTTATAGCATACAGGAATGACATTGTTTTCCCTATCTTTTAACCCTCCTTCATATAGACCCAACCTCTTTGAATAAATCTACCGAAAAGGAGCATATACTAGCAAAATATTATTTTTAGAATTGTGTAGTTTTGAAACCATAGTGATTAATACAGCTTTTGTTCAGTATGGATCAAATACTCTATTTATCAAAAGGGTTTCAAAGTGACTTATACAGGGGCATAAAATGCGTCAATATGTCGGAATGGTTTCATCCTCTCCCTGTTTAGTACTCACATTATATATATCATGCATTTCTATTTGCTAAACTATTATAAATATAAGCTTTTCAAGGGATTGTTTTGCTTTGACAAACACATACTGTAGAATATTGAAACTGTCTGATCTGGGTCTACCATGTTTGCAAGTGTGTGAAAAGGCATTTTTATTAGGGAAAGGGTTAAAACGTTCTTCATAATAAACACTTTTCGTGCATTTGCAAACAGAGCAGACCTACAACAGACCGTCCTGTAAGAGCTGTCTGATCAGGGTCTGCTGTGTTTACTTACGAAATTAAATAAATCTGATCCTACAATTTTGGCTAGGCCAATAGTTCCATTTTAAATTGAGTTAATGAATATTCATGAAGTGATAAATTCATGCCATCTTGTTCATTAGAAAAATGGTTAATGCAGGACATAAGTAATGCAGAAAGCTCCATGAGCTTTTTACCTAAACTATGCCCTGCATTAATCCCCTAGAGTAAACCTATTTGTCATGGTCCACTCTGTTAATTTATGTACATGTAACAATATACAATGTAGTTATATCTGATTTTAAGAAACCTGTCTTGGCCAAAATTTCGGTTTCAATGTGCTATTATTATATCTGGAAAGAAATAATTATGATGTCATTATTTCTTACATGAATAGTCATCAGGTAAAGGGTTAAAACCCATGAGTCTTATTTTGTGTGGTCACTCTCTACACATATTCTACACATATATGCTTTTCTGTAGTTACATAAACAGTTTGCCCATCGTGTTGTAAAGATTGAATAAATTGTGATTTTATTTACAACAAACACATTTGAAACAGATTGATTGAAACTGGATAGAAGAGTATTTTGTTTTATTCTGAGATATCTAAGTATGTATGCGATATACTACAACATAATTTGTTTGTTTTATGAATTGGTTGTTTTGGTTAACAAAGGACCATAACTCTAGTGTTCAAAGATCAATATAATTGACACTAACAAGGCAGCATTTCCGTATTGTACTAAACATTTACATAGCATTACATAGTATAACTCCAAAGTTTGGTGTAGGCAAACATGTTATGTTTTTTAAACAAACGGTTGTACTTTGATATTCCAAGATCGTTACCTGCAGAGCTGCATCATCGTATGCTACTAAACATTTTCACAAAGTTTCATAGACATCTTTCCAATCAGTGTCTGAGAAATGACCCCGGACAGACATTAGGGCTACGTTTTTCCGCAAGCAAAGGGCCATTATTCTGGTGTTCCATCACAGGGTTTCATGGAGTTAGCCATTTTCCAGTATCTCAAGACTGTACTCCAAAACCACTATGAAGGGGCGTTTTAACTCTTCTTTTGCTGAATTTTAAAATACATTTCTCCTTCTTTACCCATGCACTGTTGTATAATTACAAATATCTTCACTGTGTACACGTATTTCGCTGTGCAATCACTGCTGTGGAGTGCACTGCAGGAGCTGTCTCATCTGGGTCTTCACTATTTACAGGTAGGTATATTGACGTGAATAGCAAGCGAAGGGTTAAATTGGAACAAAGGGTTAACACTTTGCATATAGGTAAAGGATGAATCTATTGTGCTTGTGTTAGTGTGTGCTTTACAGGCAAATTTGCAATATACTTATTGAACCATTCTTGTAGCAATGATTTTACAGTTTCTGTCACGGCCGAACAATTATGTGTCAATATACTAATATAACAATTAATCCAATTAATATTCATGATATCATTATTTCTTACATGAATATTCATGGAGTAAAAAGTAAACAGCAAAACATATATTTTTACATAATGTTATACTTATATTATGTAACATTGGGGCAAATGTTTGTCCATAACATACTACCAAGGGGGATGGGGTAAGACATATTTGCCCACCAAAAACGACCAAGGGAGCAAATGTTTTCCTACATGTATTGAAAAATGAGTGGGCAGAGATCTTAGGGAAAATGTCAGAGGTTGGTAAGGGTGGGGGCTACCTATTCAAATTGTAACCGCATTACTTTTAACTTTTTTTTCACCCAATGTCGCAATCTGTGATTACGTATGGGTGTAGCGAATGAGTTAAAGCATTAATCGTTTACTCTATGAATTTGCATGTAAGAAATGGTCTTATGAGTATTAATTAAATTAGAACAAGGGAATAAGAATAATTGGCCATGGCAGAAATTGTAGAATTCCATAAACAAACATAGACCTTGAAGGATCGAGCAATCTGACATGGATCTACTCTGTGTGCAAAGCTGTGGAAATAAAGTGTTACAAAGGTGAAGCAACCAGCAGCCTTAATACTTACATATGTTATTTTACTTGTCTCCAGCCTACCACAGGCAGCAGGCTAGGCAAGTGGGGTAGTACAATTGAGTTCAACATTCAGTTTACCAATCCTCTCAACAAAACACTTACCAACTGTTTCCTGATTGGTAAGAGCACAGCCTTCAAAAAGATGAACATAGACGCAGTACCGTAAGTTGGTTGTTATTACCTCACAGCATTAAAGCGAATAGTTTAACACATGTCCATTGAGCTATATATACAGTAAACCTTTCTAAACTGGACGTTTAATTTAGTATAAACATAGGTCTTTGAAACATGTGGCAGCTTAATGCACGGGGCTTTCTGCACGACTTTCTCCCTGCATTAAGCAGCCACCTGCCTAAAATAGCTAAATCTGCCTCAAGTAGAATGCCGGTTTAATGAGGTTTTACTGTATACACACCTGTCTGTCCATGTGCATGTCCCGCACATCGTGTGCCAATATCCTCTGACACATTTGATCGGATTTGTTTCAACTTTTCACAGATCAACAATTTAAACTTAATGTGCAGATGCGCATAAATGAATTTTAGTTTGGTCTCGTTTCATAAAAGATCACATAATCAAACTTATTGTAAGTCCTAATTTACCAGTCATTACTGTTCACATTTTTGAAATTATCACTTATAGCATATGGCAATTTAAGTTAACTTTGTATGAAGCTATTGTTTAGTTCTAGAATACGGCGATCGACCCTTGAGGGTGATTACAATTGCAAGATCTTCCAAAAACAGGGCCCAGATTGTCTTCACTCATGTATGCTGGTTTTACAACAACTTGTAGGTTAGGGGCTTGTTTGACTTGGCATTTCATCATTATCAGCACAATCTGACATCCCTTTGGCCATCAGAGGGAAGGGGGGGGGGGCTGGCACTCCATCTGACCTGTCCACGTGCTTGTCCATCTAGACTTTTGTCAAGACAGTATCTCTTCAACCACTTGGGTTATAGTTTTCAAATTGTTTGTGTTGGTTCATCCAAAGAATGAATAGTATTATATACTACTTTTGTTTCTCTGTGACCTTGAATTTGACCTTTTAGTAAGCATTTGTCTGGGCCGTCGTCCAATATCCATGCTGATAAAATATTTGAGTTGAGTCTGAGTTCGTTCTCAAGTATTTGATTGGTCAGATTTGAGCCTTTATAAGCATAGGCCTAGATGATATGTCCACAATCCCTTACCTTAGGACTTCCAAGTTTCTTGTGTGGATGCATGTTTGGAAGGAGGACTGTAGCATTTTGTGTTGGTGTCTCTGTGACCTTGGCCCTGACTTTGACCTCAATTTTAGTGAATTCTGTCTTATTGTCGTTGACCTCAATTTTAAAAAAAATTGTCTGGAGGATATCTCCTCTGCTGTCCAGTTTGCTTATTTTTTTGCAAGGAAGATTCAGTGTCTCTTACGAGTTTTCAGTTTCTTTGACCTTACCCTGATCTTGACCTTAATTTATGTAAAGGTCTATCAGCAAATTTGGTCTTGATGAGATCTCCTTAAAGGTTTTGGTCAGTGTTTTCAAATATTTTGTGTGGATGCATCAAAGGAAGGCAGTGTTACATGCTTCTATCCTGTTTCTATGACCTTGACTTAAACACCCAACAGGGTTGAAATTTGGCACGACTTTATCGCAAATTTCTCAGACAACCACCTCCATCGGATTGAAGCAAATTTATAGGTAATTTAGACTCTAGTCCTTAAAAAACCCCGACATTTTAGAAAATATCATTATAACGGATTCTTGTCTGTGCATGCAGTATAAGTATGTATATACAAGGTTCCTTGGATATTTATATGTGTGATTTGTTCACTTTAGAATGCGTTCACTCCAATCAGCAGTCATTTTAAAAATGAATTAACTGATCTGACTTTTACAGAGACATCAAAAGGCATCAATATGAGGGAATATGTTAATACCCATCCAAATTCAATGTTATGACTGTAGAATACTAAGGGAATTCTCCCTCTGGGGACAATTGATTGCTTTATAATTAATGTATTTGTTTCTTTTCACCCTTTCGTTGCCAAACTCTGTCGTCTGCTTACTTTGTCGTCTGCTACGAAGTTTCATTCTTTTGATTTTTTCGTTTTTGGATCTGGATCCAAACTGTTTGCATAGGTAATCACAGATCCGACATTGGCAGCGAAAGGGTTAAAAGAAATGATTAAATATTCCACATGGAAAGTTACCAAAACATGATTTAGGAGAGAACTATTTGAAATAATCCATACTCTTTTCACCCTACATATTTTGTCAGACTAATTTGTAGGGTCTATATCATTTGTTACTCTGAGCTCTCTGATCAGGGTCAGCACCATTTGCTATTCTGTCAGTCTAATTTATAGTTATCCAAATGGCTGCAAGTTGCCGTATAGTAGAGCCTGTTCTAAGTCATTCACTCATTAAATATAACAGAATTAAACAGCAAATAGTTGCTTACAGCAGGGTAAAAGTAAAGCCAAAAGGAACTTTCTGCATTAAATTTGACCTGTGTTACCATCTGCATTTTAGACCATGAAATAGACCTCTTTTTGAAGGCTGCTTAAGACAGGTTCTACTGTATTTAGCTTTTCGAACTCATGGAAAGGGAGAATTGGATTTCCAAATACAGTAGAACATGTCTTTAATGGTCATTCATATACTAACATAAATCAGGTGGTTGTTTAATGCAGGGCAAACGTAATGCAGAAAGCTCCTATAGGAGCTTTATGAATTATTGTTGCCCTGCATTAAACTACCACCTGCCCTACTGACTTCTTCTTGGTGACCACGGGATCTACTGTACTTAGGGTAATTGGCATATCAATGGCTAAGTGTAAAAATATTGTAACTACAATATATAGGGTGAAACACTGATTATCTTTGCAAACAGTTTGGATCCAGATCAGATGCCAAATAGCTCAGCATCTCATCAGGGCCTAAACTGTTTACACTGATTATGAATTCAGAAAGAAACGAAAGAAAATATTGCTTTCAGAATGAAAAAAGACGGTTAGTATTAAATGCTTATAAATATCACTGAATGCAGTTTGTACAGTTTTGTAAAGGGTAACAGGGATTGGTGGTAGAACCAGTTTTCGGTGTAGATAAACATAACAGGCAAACTGGCAGTTTTATAAGACTTGCATGTGGTATACATACCGTTTTGCAAAAGAAAGTGGTGCGTGTTTCTTTTTTGCAGGGACATCCCACCAAATGGCGTGATGAACCATACAATAAAATTCATGGTGAAGGACAAGCTGAAGAAAGTACAGCACCCAATTCTCTTTACATTGGATACGAAAGAACTTCAAGATGTCCATGATGGTATCACTGTTGCGTTCACAGCCTAGTTTTGTGGAGACTTACAGTGATATGTGCTGAACTGACATTTTCGATAATGCTGTTGGTGTTGGCACATAATGATACTGAAGACTCATAAAGTTTTGATAAATGCAATTCTTTGAATGTACATAACAAAGCATTAATCTGCGAATGTTAATGGACAAAATAATGACATTATGAATATTAATTAGCTGAAGTTTTCAAATGGCATAAAAACAAGAGTGTTTTTGCCATGTCAGAAACCATAGACTCAGATCTGTATTATTCTGTGAGCAAATAGAGCAGACTCTGATCTGGGTCTATCCTGTTAACACAAACGTTAAAGGTATATCTATTGTGTAAAGTTATGTCTGACCTTTAGCACGCCATAGATGAATTGCAATTACCATTGGAAGCAGTATAGATCCAGATGTGACATTGAGTGTTATGTAACATTATTTCTCATTATGATCTAAACTGTTTGAAATTCTGATTATTTGTTAACCCTTTCCCACAGATAAAGGCTTTTTCACGAATTTTCAAACAGAGTAGGGCCAGATCAGATGGCTCCTGTAGGAGCCATCTGATCTGGGTCTATTCTGTTTGCTTATGACATGATATAGATCTAATTCTACAATTTTGTTAAAGCTAAACATATATTGAAAATGATGGCATTATAAAGTTTCAAAAATGGTTGATCACCTCCCTTCAGAATTTTTAACCCTTTTGCCAACAAATAATTTTCACCAATTAAGATGACTCGGGTATCAACTTGGATCTGGCGTTTTAAAACATATTTAAAGTGTCAAACAGTTTGGATATTGATGATGTCATCACAGTTTCGCCTATGGTGGTGTAAGAGTTAAAAGACATTACGAATAAAATGGAATATGTATTTCTGCAGACTTTATTTTAATCAGAAACCAAAGGTTGTAGTGCCATTGTAATACTAATCAGTTTGGTGGTGGGTTTTATACTAGTTTTACATTTAAATTCCCTATGTTGTGTAACAGTAGAATAGGCTACGGTAGTTCGTTTTTTAAAGTGTTGGTCAACATTGTCGGACATTTATATTCTACTGTCTCAGTTTAAATATCAAATGTTAGGCTTCTGTGTCTCTGTATTTATTGTAATTGTATGCAATGAATCAATTTCAGAGCGACTGTCAGTGAGAAAATCAAGCTTGATTTGTAAAAATAAATTTGACAAAATTTAGACTAGATTTTGATTTTATACTCAACTTTGTGAGCGTAATTGTGCCATAAACATTTGTCACCTGACATCACGATTTTGATATATAGAGCATTTGCTCCCTAGGAGCAAATGCTCTATTTATCACAATGGTTTTAAATCTACACAATTCAAGTTTTCCTTTTTTGTAGAACTACTCCTTTTAAGTAGGCTTGGTATGAAAAGGGCTTTGAGGGAATGGGATAATGATTGTATAGTTTTAGTGCTTTTATTGTTCTTGATTGATGTATAAACTTTGTTTTTGTATGTATGTTTATCCTGTCACCATCTGTTTAGTGAGGTAATACATAGATACCTGATAATCTTTTTGATACAGTAAATACAATCTAAATTGAACTTTAGATTTAGTATAAATTTCGGTCTTAGAGACAGATGGCAGCTTAATGCAGGGTGAAAATCAGACAGAAAGCTCCCATGAGCTTTCTGCATGACTTTCACCCTGCATTAAGCAGCCACCTGTCTAATATATTAAAAATTATTCTAAGTCAGAATCCCTGTTTAGCGGAGTTTTTCAGTATTAAGTCAGTAGAACACGACCTTGACAGAAGACTCTTCATGATATTCTAAATTTACTTATTACAACTAACAACACCATTTCCTTTTAAATCATTCGTCCTGGTCCCGTTTATATAAGTACCTCGATAAGCACAAACACTCTTACCCATAGGTGTATGTACCGCTCCCTAGGAGTCTATATATACTATATAATAACTAATATATGCAATAACTATATAGTGTAAATATGGACTCCTAGCAGAACTACGCATAAGGGTGCGTACCCAAATACTAATATCGCCATTTCTCCACCAAACCCTATACTGTGGCCATTCTTTAGAATGGTTTTATGTTTGACAGTTAATTCAGTTGAAGCTTCTTTAAATTCATGATTATTTATATGTATTACATGTTATTTAATGGTTCATGTTTCGTTATGTTTGGACTGAGCTTTGAGTTCTTCAGAGCACTAAAATGATAAGCATAGTTTGAACAACAATACATAAGCATTGGGTTAAAACATGGTTGACATTAGAAAAGGAACCTCTCTATAATGGCCACTTAATTAATATCTAAAGTGGTCTTTAACAACAAGTGATTGCTTACTACAGGGCGAAATTAATACAGAACGCTCCTTGGAGCTTTTTGCATTACTTTCACCCTGCATTAACCCTTTCCTTCATATAAACGTGTTTGCACGCATTTGCAGACAGAGTAGACCTAGATCAGACGAATCCTAGAGGTGCAAAACCATTTGAAGCATTTCATTTGATGAATGATAATTTGCGGACATTGATTTGGAATCATTGAAAAATCACACGTAACGAAAGGATTTAAGGATTTTTGACGACTCTGTGGTGACAGGATCAACAGAGTATCAGGCCAGTGATGTGTATGGAAAGTTTTATCTAATTTGACTTCAGAAAACGTTTCATCTTGTTTACCCTTTCCTCCATAAATACGCCTTTCTACGTCTCTGTGAAAGTCACTTTCTGAAATCATTGTGATAAATAGAGCATTTGCTCATATAGGAGCAAATGCTCTATTTATCACAATGGTTTCAAACTACAAAATTCTAAATATGTTCCTTTTCTCTAGTTAATGCTCCTTTTCGGTAGATTTATTCAAAGTGTTTGGATCTAAAAATAGCCTATGGAGGAAAGGGTTAAAGCACGATCAAACTGTGTTCATACACCTTACCAGGTAAACTTTCCCATATACATGTATGGCACTGACCTGTTATTCTCAATTATATCTGTTGTTTGTTTTCATTTTATACAATGCTTTTATGACATTCTTTTTTTGATTATTTTTTTTTGCACCCAAATGCTTTGTTACACAATTTATTTTCTCCATTTCATCACATAAATTCCAACTTTAATTATATCATTACTGTTTTTAGTTATTGTCACCCTTTGGTTCAAACATGTATAGTGCAAAATGGTCGTAACTACAATTTATTGATTGGGAAAACTTGTGATAAGCTTTACAGACAGTTTGAATCCAGATGAGCGAGGGGTCTCCTCAGGGGCTTATTGTTCGACATTCTTATAGCATTTTCTTTCACAAAAATGAAAAAATCAACTTTGACAATTTTAAGAAAACACTTATTTTAAATGCTTATAAAAATAGAATAATTAAATGTAGTTGCTAAAGTCTTGCACTCAATCCTCGATTTGTGATATACAATATAACCTTTCTACACCGGATATTTAATTCAGTATAAATATCGGTATTGGAGACAGATAGTCGCTTAATGCAGGCTGAAAGTCATGCAGAAAGCTCCTCTAGGAGTTTTCTGCACGACCTTCACACTGCATTAAGCAGCCACCTGCCTAAAAGTATCTAAATTCTTCCCTACTAGAATTCCGGTTTAGAGGGGATTTACTCTATTATCATTATGTTAGATAAACCATTTCAATGCTGAGTTTTCAGAGCCCATGTGTGTTTAACCCATTCCCTCATATTGACGACTTTTGACGACTCTGTAAAAGTCATTTTGTGAAACCATTGTGAGCAAATGCTCTATTTATCACAATGGTTTCAAACTGCAAACTATAAAAAATTGCCCTTTCTCTAGTTAATGCTCCTTTTCGGTAGATTTATTGAAAGTTGTATCTAGAAATAGCCTATGAGGCAATGGGTTATTAACTATTCAGGCCACTCAGTCTGAAATGTTTAAACTTACTAGAGGATTTTGAATGACAAATAGTGCAGACCCTGATTAGATGGATCCTTTAGGTCACCTGATCTGGGTCTACACTGTCAAATGACAGTGCAGGCTAGTCCTGCATTCAAAGGGTTAAACTGTTGTTGTGACCAGATATACAGATAAGATGCGTAAGTAAAAACATTTTCAAGAATAACTCCTTTATTTCACCACCAAACCCTATGTTGTTACCACTCTTTAGAATAGTCTCTTCGAGACAATTCTAAACAGTATTCACAGCATAGGAATTGGTGGTGAAATGGCGATTTCAATGTCTGAGTACACACAGTCATCTGTTGATCTGGTTATAATGGTTGCTTGTTAATACTTTTGTTGTAACTTTCTACACAACGCTGCTTTGCACTCTGTTTTTCAAATGCTTTATTCTATATAAGTGCTGTGTTATATAGAGTCACTTTTCTGACATACAAAGATAAATAAAACTTACTCATATTGCTGAATAATTGTCTTGTGTGATTTCTTATGTCGATGGAGTCTTAAGTACTACCCAATTATTGTATCACATCAACATTCCTTACAAACATGTCTAGTAAGTAAGTAGTAGGTAGATCTTTATTACCTCCATTTATGGAGAGCTACATAAACACATATAAGAAAATCACATACACATGGAAAAACCACAATTGAACGATACAAGACATAATATACAAGTTGACAGAACAAAGTTTACAATATACAATACAAGAAATACATGTTCATAACAGATCAATCTGCAATTACATATAACGCAATAATATCAGTAGCTTGAGTGAATAGTAACCATATCCTGAAGGGATGGATCCTAAGATGAGATGGCATTAAATAAGTTGGAATTAATGACAATTATGACGACGACAGCAACTATCCGATCATTGTTGATAATATCATTATCATCAGCATCATTATTGTCATTAACATTACTACCAATATCAATAACACTACATTTAAATACTACTGACAACGAAGGCTATGCTATCATCATGAATCTTACCGAAATGAAATGCAAAATACATCAATAATACATAGACATTCGTTAGGAAAGGTAATAAAATACATATTCACAGGTTCATGAATCTTGCCGAAACGAAACACAAGACCCATTGATGACCCGTCAAGGGTTGATAATAAGCGGACTGTACTCACAAGAAGAAAAAAAGAAGATAGATTCTATCGCAATATCATTTCGTGTAGTAACTTTAGACACCCGATGGCCATCTTAGTGTTTGCAAGAAAACTACAGCCAAAAAGTTTCAAAAGCTGGCTTTCAGACGTTTGCAAAATGTATAGTCTATATCTATCTATACCCATGAGTCCTATAAGTTTCTTATAGAGGTTAATACGCAGGTATTCATTGACCGAACACTGAAATATTTTGTGTATAACAACATTCTCAACTGAGGCAGGGCATAGGCTGCAGCATTCAGGAAATTTTGCTGACATGAGTTTCGTAAACATATACATAGCACTGAAACAGAACGGCAGACTATATGGGTTTCGGCTAGCACAACGCCAAACATAAGCGGAACCCATATCTGGAAATATATTACTGAAGCTGTCAGGAGGTAAGATGGCACTAATACGCACAATACGAGGCTTGTTCTGAAATTATTGAGACACTGTAAATAAAATGGACATAAAAGGACAAACTACTTAGATATTACGTCACTATATACTTGTATGTGTGTACTTTGTACATGCGCAATGTAAAAATGCTGGACCTATGGATCACTCTTTAGCATCTTCCTAAAGAACGTCACCTCGCGGGACCCGGAGCATGTCAGCGTCATTAACGTTACGTCATGTGTTTTGAAATTCCCGTGATGTCCATCCTCTCCTAACCCTGTCCTAGCTAATGTGGCACCCAGCAAACACACACAGTTCCATGTGTGCCCTTCGGTCATTATTGCATTTGCTGTCACAACTTAAATGTTGTTTTGTATGGCAATATTGCGCAGTCAGTCGTGTGTTCTGTTGTACTGCATTTTACAGATTTGACATAGCCAGTTCTGTAATGATTGTGGGTCTGTTCGCTTCTATAGATGTGTAAGGTGTCATTGAATAATCAGTAAATCTGCTGTTCCTATGGTAAACTTAAGCACCAGATACACTACTTACAGATTGTGACTTTAAGCACATTTGTTTCATCTATGCTGGAGTTTTCCACAACTCAACACAAAATTTGATGACTGCCCGCTGCTCAGGCTTTATCTGGGAACTGATACTGACGTCACAAAGTTAATTTGACCAACACCCGGAAAACAGTCCTCATTTTATTTAATTTTAACTCAAATAACGTCAAATGTTTACAAAACCATATTAGAATCCTAATGTCGATATGACATCAGTTTGGATGACGTTTCCCCCCTATTTCTTGGTCTTTGATCGTATAGTGTATAAAGGTTGGGTGTGCAACATGATAACTTCACGGCGCGCTCTGGGTATGACTACCTATAGCTCTTAAGCAATTACTTTTTCACAATTGTTATATATTCATCTCCTGATCTTCATGTATTATGACCATAAGACCCCATATTGTGATTGTACCCATTTTAAACACTGAGCGTTAAATATGTTTTGAAAAACAGGCAGTGTCTCAATAATTTCCGAACAAGCCTCGTACGTGAGTCATATGCAGGTTTAAGAACATGCCTATTTAACACCGCTTTCCACATATACTTATTTGGAAAATTTGAAGTTTCCATAAAGTAGTTTATATACGTGAGATGTTTGTATTTATGTAGAATGTTAAAAATATCCGGTTTAAAACCACTGGATTGCCTCACTGTCCCACTGCAGTATCGAAAAAGTCTGTGAACAAACATTTGTTTGGCTAAATAATGGCAGGGTAATCTCCAAAGCTGTCCCAAAAACTGAAGTTTCTTATAGTCTATAACATATAAAATTGGCAGTCCACATATTGACTGATATGATACATCATTATTTGCATATCTAGGCAATTTCTGAATATATTTTAAGCACAATGAGTGGGCTTTATTTAACTCCTCTGTATTGGTTGGAGAAAGTGAATTCCACAGTTCGCATCCATACAGAACTTTCGGTGTAACGACTGACTGGTATATTTTAACAAGTGTAAGAGGATTAAGAGCACTAAGCTTAACCCAATACTAGCAATGTTCAGCAGTGTGCCTCTTAGTTTATTACATGAGTTATGAATAGTCTCATACATATCATTAAACTTGTTACAAATGATACCAAGATGACTATACTTTATGTCTTCCTTAACTACATTGTTTCCCAGTTTCCAGATTCTTGAACACTTTTCATAATTAGACTTTGATTCATTATATACAACAACCGCGCACTTCTTCGGGTTATACTCAAACCTCCATTTCATGGAGTAATTAAAACATATATTAAACATTTTATCAAGGCTATCTTTGGATAGAGTGAGTAGAGTCATATCATCCGCAACGGTAAGACTAGGAACAGGCATATTATATATACAGAATCCAAGATTCGACTCTTCCAGTAACTTTATAAATGGAAAAGTAGTAAAGTCAAGCAGGCAAAGCCACATGCAAGACGCAATTACCACCAAAACACCGATAGACAGCATGAAACACACACACACACACACACACAACCACACACCCAAACGCACACGCACACACACACGAAATGAACACAGAAAACACCAAAAGACACACAAGAAACAGGGACAAACCTTCCACAACATGAACAAACCACAAGCACAAAGACGCAAGGCAAACAAAAGGAAGGGTGACAAAGAGAGTACCGCCTTGGCACGGTCAGCAGCAAAAACACTACTGGGGATTTAAACCGGTTTACTGACGTCCTAACCTCACACTTCTCTCAAAGTCACCCTAGCTTTACAAATATTGTAAATAAAGGTATCCCCGCTGGACTTACCCACAACATACACGACGGTGAACACAGGACAACATGTAAACATAGCATAATAACTGTGACAACCCGTCAAATATGTACTCAATAACTTTGCTGAAGTCAGAGCACCTGCAGGTAATCCGTTAAGGGCACGACAGGGAAAAAGTAATACATGAGTCTGGTAAGATCATCCTGCATCCAAGTTTAAGAGTATACAATCATAGAGTACTACCCTCGGCCTGTCATCGCGCAAGCAAAGAGGGAAGCGTAGCTACCGACTGTAAAAGGGTCGATAACCAAACATGCAGTGCGTTGCAATATAATAGGATCATAACCTTTCTTTTTAAATGTTTTAATGCGTTTTATAAACAAATCATGAAAATGGATATGACCCCGAATTTTCCTAAGTTTGTAGATAACATCCCCATAAAATTCTGGTTGAGAAATGCCTTGTCGCAGTAACGTCCGTGGATTGCAATTATATTTACTAATGAGGGGTAAATTTCGATAATAAAATTTAGAAAAAGTTTTCCGAAGTTTGTGATATCTGTAACCTTGATTAAGAAGTTTATCAGTTATAACTAAATTACGTCTTTTAAAATCTTCAAGCAAAGACCATGGTCGAGCAAACCTAATAAGTTGAGAAATATAAACCCAATAAGATGTAGACCGTGGAACATTCCCATCTAGAAAAGGATAATTAACAATTTTAAAATTAAAATCTTCTTTTTTATCGTATACTTTGGACGAAACTTTATCATTTGTAATTGAAAGATTCAGATCTAAAAATGAAACTTTAATGTCAGATTGATTAGCTTTGTTTAAAGACAGTTCTTTTGGGTAAATTAAAGAAACCATTGTATAAAAATAAGGATTATCTAAATTCAAAATATCGTCTAAATACCTTGAAACCGTGACAATCCGTCAAATATGTACTCAATGACTTTGCTGAAGTCAGAGCACCTGTAGGTAAGCCGTTAAGGGCACGACAGGGAAAAGGTAATACATGAGTCTAGTAAGCTCATCCTGTATCCAGGTTTAAGAGTATACAATCATAGAGTACTACCCTCGGCCTGTCACCACGCAAGCAAAGAGGGAAGCGTAGCTACCGACTGTAAAAGGGTCGATAACCAAACATGCAGTGCGTTGCAATATAATAGGATAATAACCTTTCTTTTTAAATGTTTTAATGTATTTTATAAACAAATCATGAAAATGGATATGACCCCGAATTTTCCTAAGTTTGTAGATAACATCCCCATAAAATTCTGGTTGAGAAATGCCTTGTCGCAGTAACGTCCGTAGATTGCAATTATATTTGCTAATGAGAGGAGGTAAATTTCGATAATAAAATTTAGAAAAGGTTTTTCCGAAGTTTGTGATATCTGTAACTTTGCTTTAGACGTTTATCAGTTATAACTAAATTACGTCTTTTAAAAGCTTCAAGCAAAGAACATGCTCGGGCAAACCTAATAAGTTGAGAAATATAAACCCCATAAGATGTAGAACGTGGCACATCTCAATCTAGAAAAGGATAATTAACAATTTTAAAATTAAAATCTTCTCTTTTATCGTATACTCTGGACGAAACTTTATCATTTGTAATTGAAAGATTCAAATCTAAAAATGAAGCTTTAATGTCAGATTGATTAGCTTTGTTTAAAGACAGTTCTTTTGGGTAATTACACGCACTCTGTGCTCAAAGGATTTGTGCAACCTAAGCATTATAATTACATACAACTTCATGCATGCAGACTTGTTTAAACATTAGGCATTTGCAAAGAGCAGATCTTTCTTTGTTCGAAACGCAATATAGCGTACCGAAGTTTTGACACAATGCGGTTTGTGTGGGCAGGTTTTGTTAAATATTCGACGGTTTGATTACATGCTGTCCTTACTTTACTTGCAACATGTCCTTGGGAAACTCTTTCTCAATATCATATTAAACCGTTCTCTCTTACTGACGCCTTTTTTTTGCGCCTCTGTAAAAATCTTTCATTGAAACCAGTGTGATAAATAGACCATTTGCTCCATAGGAGCAAGTGCTTTATTTATCACAATGGTTTCAAAACTACGCAATTCTAAAATCTCCTTTTCGATAGTTAATGCTCATTTTCGGTAGATTAATTCAAAGAGAATGGGTCTACAAATAGTATATGATGGAATGGGTTTAACATTTGCTCGCTGAGCACAATCTGAATGCAACTGACAAACATATTGAATCTAGGTCGCGCTTAACATCTGGATCCATACTGTGTGTTACCGTGTTAATGTGGCAGCGAAAGCATTAAACGCAAGACCTTTTGAGCAATTAACCATTGACTTAATACACGAATAACATTTGCTGTAAAATTTAAATATATACTGCGATATAAATAATTCCTTAAAAAGCAGAACAAAAATGCTTAAAAATTGACTGCGTGCAAATGCATACAGAACAATTTTATCACATTTTGCAAAGGAACCAGAATCTGAGGCAGCAGGCAATAAATTAATTAAACCACTTCAATGCAGGATATATCTGTACTGTCTTACTTTCTAAATCAGAGCATCTCCATGTTTGTACCATGTGACTATACATTATATAGTTTAAACACGGTAATATAGTATAACAAAAACAGTACAATTTTTCGTATCTTTGTAGATCTATTGTGTATTTAATATACAGGTATGCTGTTTACAGAAACTGCCTTTAAATAGAGGAACACATGGGACTTTATAACCCATATTTCTAGATAAAAAGCTTATTGTAATTATATATGATGCCACGCATTGCATAATTTGCATATATGTATCCCATGATGACACACATTGCATAGTTTACATGCAAATATCCTATGATGACACGTAATGCATACTTTATATATCTATCCTATGATTACATGCATTGCATAGTTTACATAATTATGCATTCTACGATGGCACGTAATGCATATCTTTACATATCCTACCTCCTACAAGTTGTTTCTAGCTATCCGATTGGTTAAATGACGTCACGTGAAAGTCTTGTATTTTCCATCCACTGCCTTCAGCAACCTAATATAATAACTTCTAAAAGGGGGTGATCCCCCGAGAGCAAAAATTGCAACACATAAAAAGAAAATTGCAGACTCGGTTTTATTGAGTCTGTTCATGAACAGTAATTGAAAGTGCAACACTGCTCAAGCCCCCTAGCACCGGCTTAAGCGGTATTCAATTTTCAGAACAAAACGTACTGAAATTCATGATCTCGAAGTCATTTGGTAGTAAACATGACGTCATTGGCGGTAAGATAATGAGGACGTCATGTTAACATCTTCAATGGCAGCGATCGCCTTAAATCTATTTCATAAAAAATGATATTCGGTAGGATAAAAGTACAAAAATGAGTCATGCAGGAAACACCACATACTGAACAAACACTCGCCCGAACAGCAACACAAGGAAACAGTAAATGTACATAGGTAGAAAAAACAACAAGAGACGCACAAAGACAAAACAAACATACAATAGGAGGAAGATGGAAGTACCGCCTTGGAACGGTCAGTGACAAAAGTCACCGGGAAGTTCAAATCGTTATACAGTGCTCAGGTTACCTGGTCAAACAAAAGGTGGTCGGTAGGATAACAACGCCACACAGATTTCAGGTTACCTAACATGCAATATACATGTACACTGTCAGTCAATTTCACATGGGACTCGAGCTTCGCTCACTTCCCATATGGAATTTACTAGCAGTGTATACTATTAATTATACAGAACAATGGCGGAGTATCTGACTTTTTATTCCCTGATGAGGAAAGTCATGTTTCCCAAATGCATGTAACAAAAATGTATGTAACAAAAATCTGACGTGTAATTTGTCATTCTAATCTTTGAAAAAGACCCTGAGTGGTCGAAATATTAGATCAGAGCTATTCAAGTATTTATGTATAGCAAAAATGTTTCTCAATGAATAACTTTGTTCCGCTGCTACAAACTCTTGTTATTTTGTTTGGATTGAATCGATGAAGTGAAGAAGCCTGTCAGTCATTTTTTGTTGTCAGGCCGGATTCATTTACGCATCTCTTTTTATGGTTGTTTAACACTTTCGCTGTCTATATCGCTATGCGATTACCTATACAAACAGTTTGGAACCAGATGAGACGCTGAGTAACTCGGTGTTTTATCAGGATCCAAAATGTTTGTTACTGTGGGTATGGTTTTGAAAGAAGATGGGAGAAAAGTAAACAAACGAAAATTGTAACAGACGATAAAATTTGAAGACGACAATGTTTGGCAACGAAAGTGTTATTATATCTCGTCATTAAATAGCAATGACTTCAACATTTCTTACATGAATACTCATCAGGTTGTTGTCTTTCTAAGAAGTCGACAATCCGGATACAAATGTGTTGCGTTTATTGGCTCATCTCTGTCTCTCTGGTTCTCCATAAGACAATAACTCTATCCGGTAAAGGACTCAGAGCGTTAAACGCACTCTTTAGTATTACAAACGAGATTAAAGTCCCAATTAATATTATGTGTAATTTGTTCAATTCTTTCGTTACATCATTTTTAAATTATAGTTGTGAAGTTTGGGGGTTTGTTAAAGCTGATAACATAGAAAGAGTGCATAGAACGATTTGTAAATGGCTGCTAAATATAAAAAACTCACTGGCACTAAATGCCGAATTAGGGTGTTACCCATTACATATATGTAGATATATCAGATTCATTACATTCTGGTTAAATGGAAAAGTAGTAAAGTCAAGCAGGGAAAGCCACGTGCAAGATGCAACCACCACCAAAACACCGATAGACAGCATGACACACACACACACACACACACACACACAACCACACACCCAAACGCACACACACACACGACTTGAACACAGAAAACACCAAAAGACACACAAGAACCAGGGACAAACGTTCTACAACATGAACAAACCACAATCACAAAGACGCAAGGCAAACAAAGGGAAGGGTGACAAAGAGAGTACCGCCTTGGCACGGTCAGCAGCAAAAACACTACTGGGGGTTTAAACCGGTTTACGGACGTCCTAACCTCACACTTCTCTCAAAGTCACCCTAGCTTTACAAATATTGTAAATAAAGGTATCCCCGCTGGACTTACCCACAACATAGACGACGGTCAACACAGGACAACATGTAAAACATAGCATAATAACTGTGACAATCCGTCAAATATGTACTCAATGACTTTGCTGAAGTCAGAGCACCTGCAGGTAAGCCGTTAAGGGCACGACAGGGAAAAAGTAATACATGAGTCTGGTAAGCTCCTCATGTATCCAAGTTTAAGAGTATACCATCATAGAGTACTACCTTCGGCCTGTCATCGCGCAAGCAAAGAGGGAAGCGTAGCTACCGACTGTAAAAGGGTCGATAACCAAACATGCAGTGTGTTGCAATATGATAGGATCATAACCTTTCTTTTTAAATGTTTTAATGCGTTTTATAAACAAATCACGAAAATGGATATGACCCCGAATTTTCCTAAGTTTGTAGATAACATCCCCATAAAATTCTGGTTGAGAAATGCCTTGTCGCAGTAACGTCCGTAGATTGCAATTATATTTACTAATGAGAGGTAAATTTCGATAATAAAATTTAGAAAAGGTTTTCCGAAGTTTGTGATATCTGTAACCTTGCTTAAGAAGTTTATCAGTTATAACTAAATTACGTCTGTTAAAATCTTCAAGCAAAGAACAGGCTCGGGCAAACCTAATAAGTTGAGAAATATCAACCCCATAAGATGTAGAACGTGGCACATCCCCATCTAGAAAAGGATAATTAACAATTTTAAAATTAAAATCTTCTCTTTTATCGTATACTTTGGACGAAACTTTATCATTTGTAATTGAAAGATTCAAATCTAAAAATGAAGCATTAATGTCAGATTGATTAGCTTTGTTTAAAGACAGTTCTTTTGGGTAGATTGAAGAAACCATAGTATAAAAATAAGGATTATTTAAATTCAAAATATCGTCTAAATACCTTGAAGTTTTATTAAAAGCATTAACAATATCGGTCTGTGTATCAGGTTTTAAGCTAAGCATAAAATCCCTCTCGTAGCAATACAAAAACAAATCTGCAACAAGAGGGACACAATTTGTACCCATGGGTATACCAACAACTTGACGATATATGGTATCCCCATAACGCACAAATATATTATCTAAAAGAAAGGTAAGAGATCTACAAACATCAAGGCAAGTCCACATTGTGTAATGTTCAACTTCTGAATTCGAAAAGAATGAACGTTGAACATTACAAGCAATGAACATTTTGTTTTCTCTGGCAAAGGTCTTTTCTATTAATTTAATAAGTTTATCCTTTATAAGATGGTGAGGTAGAGTAGTATAGAGTGTAGAGAAATCATAAGAGCTCAGTAAAGAAATGTTATACTGTTCATTTTCAAGTTTTGTTAAAACATCATTTGAATTTTTATGGACCAAAAAACATTAATACCAGAATTTTCATATATTTTATCACAGTAGCGTTTAACATGTTCTTTGATCGTAGTAAGACAGGACGTCAAAAGTATAGATAATTTAGTAGTGGTACAACAGCTAGAGTTGGCAATAAAACGCGACTTATAAGGGTTTTTATGTAGTTTCGGAATCCAGTACAAAGTAGAAAGTTTATGTTGTTTTATGTTAGGACCAGACTTAAAATTATTGCACAGTTTTACATGTTCCGAGACTATATCTTTTTCAGGTGTTTGAACTGTTATATACGTTTTTTAATCAGTTAGCTCCTTCTTTAAAACATCAACATAATACAATCTTCAAATAATGATTACATTGTTTGATGCCTTGTCAGCAGGAACAAGAACATAATCTGAATGAAAATTAGAAATGTTTTTCTTCAAGTAGCGAAATGTAACTCTAGGTCGAGGTGGTAAAAGATGGTAATTTGATTCGTAAAAAGTTATTCGCGTATCAATAATATCGAAAATACATTTCTTCCAATCCGAAAGGGCATTAACATCAGCATGTTCTCGTCGACACCATTTGATGCAGAATTCTTGAATAGCTTCCGCAATATGAGTTCGACAAGCGTCAAAATCAATAAGGGAAGGTAATCTATATTTAGGTCCTTTAGTTAGGAGGGTCCTGAGACGTTTATCCTTAATGATATCAAAATTACCAGTAATGACATGACCAACTGGTTTATAGCAAAAGCTAGAAATGCTACAATCTCAAGAAATAGGGATATTAACATCAATATTTAAGTCAGAGACAATTTTATTGTAGTTAAAAATAACATTTCTAATAGATTTATTATACTTATAACAGATGATAGGTGATTCAGAGTTGATGAAATATTTGGGAATAGCATCGATTACATTCTTATCACGAAATATACTTTGAATATCAATAAAATCGATACCTTTATTTAGGAACTGAAGTTTCAGAAAATGTCTTTTATGTTCAGATTCTTTATCAATACGTGGACGAAGAACCTGCTGTGTGTAACTTTGTATAAGTGAGGCAGTATTAATTAACGGATCTGTACGCATATAGATTTTATCATCCTCTTCGTCTATTGACTTAAGACAGGAAAAGGGTAAAGACGATAAACAAGATAACATATAATGTTTACCAGTTTGTTTTAGAATAGTATGTAAATCATGAATAGATATAGGACGACTTAATTTACGCTTAATATTACCATTTCTACGTCTGCCATGTGATCTACTTTTACGATTTCGAATAGAAAATATAGAGAAAATATCGATACTTGGATCTTTAGAAATGTTGCCGCTTTGGAAAATGTTATCATTAAGGCCTAAAGGAAGAGGTGTTTGTAATTTCTTTATCCAGTCTAGCTCTGTGATAAAACGAGCTTTAGATTTTAAACTACCAGTAGTTTTAGAACCATAATAAATGTGTTCTACTGGTTGAACCGAAACATATTTGAAATAATGTCCTGTATGACGAAAATGCTGGTAAAGAAAATTGCGTACTTTTTTGATCCGGCAATGGTAACTGTGTTCACGAAACCTAGTTTTTAAAGAACGTCCTGTCTGACCTACATATTGAATGCCACAACGTGGCGCATTTCATGTAAGAACATATATAATATTAGATGAGTTTCAGTCTAAATCAGAATTAATCTTCACACTAAACACTCTACCATTAACAAGAGATTTAATTGTTGATCTAGTAGAAATGAAATTGCAACACATACACCTCTTACTATTGAACTTAGTAATTATTGGATACAACCTATGTCTTTTGTTCAAATAATGTGAATTTAGATGGAAGTTTTATACGCATAAATATGACAATTGTATTCTAAAAGCTGTTCTCGATAATCAGAGAAGGGATATTAAAATAGTACATGTACTAATAAATGGTCAACTAAGGTAGGAGATCTGTTACATGTATGTAGTTCGGGGTTTTCAGATGTCTTGGCATTCCCAGAATCTGTCTGCTTAGAAGTATTTTTACCTGTTGTTAAGACTAGTTTAAAAGATATTTTACATTTCTCAATGACATGAGAGCGCAGATAACTGTACACCTTTGGTTTTGTTTAAAGAACTCAAGGCAACGTTTAGTGTGTCTACATATTCAAGCTTACTGGATATGACCAAACACAGAAATGTGATATCTGATAAACATAAAAAGAAGACGAATACTATTTTATACTAGTATGTCCTAAATAAGATAACCTTAGAAAACAATATATATCAAATTATTTCTGGCGAAGACCTAGCATGTTCAAACTTAAGGAATAGTTGAAAAGTACAAAGAAAACTGTTTTAAATAATTTAGCTACATACTGCATAAAAAGTTTTAAATGTAGAGATGATGAATTAATCTCTTAGTCGCTTTCGTTGTACAATACATTATGTAATATTTTGAACAATAATGCATGTTCATGTACATGTCTGAACAATGTATAGTTTGTAAACTTTGTATATACACGCATTTATACCAAGTGTACTAATATAAGGCCTTAAGCCATACAAGGATAAGTACAAAACAATGTCTATGAAAAACTTGATTAATAACACCCTCGCAAAATAGATCATGGCTAAAACAAGATAAAGATCTACACAACACCAATCTGATATTGAACGTGACAATGTAACGCATGTATTATCTGTATTTGTATTTTTATACGCCCGTTTGAAAAAACGGGACGTATTATGGAATGGAGCTGCCCGTCCGTCCGTCCGTCTTTCCATCTGTCTGTCTGTAACATCTCTTACTCAAGTTCTGCTTGGTTGACCGTTCCCAAATTTAACCACAATATTTATCTAAACATGCTACAGTAACCTGCTAAGTTCCGATTCGTATATCCAAGGTCAAGGTCACACAATTTGACTTAGAATTTGCGTTTAGCAAAAATGTTAACCTACCTGTCTGTCTGTAACATCTCTTACTCAAGTTCCGCTTGGTTGATCTTTCCCAACTTTAACCACAATGCTTGTCTAGACATGCTACAGTAGCCTGCCAAGTCCCTGCTCGTTAATTCAAGTTCAAGGTCGCACAATTGGACTTAGAATTGCGTTTAGCAAAAATGTTAACCTAACTGTCTGTCTGTAACATCTCTAACTCAAGTTCCGCTTGGTGGATCCTGCCCAAATTTAACCACAATGTTTATCTAGACATGCTACATTAGTCTACCTAGTCCCGGCTCGTTTATCCAAGGTATAGGACGCACAATTGGACTTAAAATTTGCGTTTAGCAAAATTTTTTAATCTACCTGTCTGTCTGTAACATCTCTAACTCAAGTTCCGCTTGGTGGATTCTGCCCAAATTTGACCACAATGCTTATCTAGACATGCTACAGTAGCCTGCCAAGTCCCGGTTTGTTTATCCAAGGTCAAGTTCGCACAATTGCACTTAGAATCACAGGGGTCTGGACCGCTTCATTGGGGTCTATATGTACTATGTAATAACAAGGGTTTCAACTAGCAGAACGGATATCCGTGTACCACGAGTACAAATATGACTGTAACTCTTGCAATTTAAATGATAATTTCGTAATTCTTTCGGCCATTGAAAGCCAATATATTTTTTTTATATTTGTACTTGTGGTACACGGATATCCGTTCTGCTAGTTGGAACCCTTGTTATTATATAGTACATATATAACCCAATGAAGCGGACCAGACCCCTGTGCTTAGAATTTGCGTTTAGCCTGCCAAGTCCCGGTTCATATATCCAAGGTCAAGGTCGCACAATTGGACTTAGAATTGGCGTTTAGCAAAAATGTTAACCCAACTGTATGTCTGTAACACCACTAACTCAAGTTCTGCATGTTGGATCCTGCCCAAATTTAACCATAATGTTAATCTAGACATGCTACAGTAGCCTGCCAAGTCCCAGTTTGTATATCCAAGGTCAAAGTCACACAGTTGGACTTACAATTTGCGTTTAGCATTTGCGTTAAGCAAAACTGTTAACCTCAATTTATGTCTGTAACATCTCTTACTAAAGTTATGCTTGGTAGATCCTTCCAAAATTTAACCACAATGCTTATCTAGACATGCTACAGTAGCCTGCCAAGTCCCGGTTCGTATATCGAAGGTCAAGGTCACGCAATTAGACTAAAATTTGCGTTTAGCAAAAATGTTAACCTGTCTGTCTGTCTGTAACATCTCTTACTCAAGTTCCCTTGGTGGATCCTTCCCAAATTTACCCACAATGTTTATCTAAACATGCTTCAGTAGCCTGCCAAGTCCTGGTTCGTATAATCAAGGTCAAGGTCACAAAATTGGACTTAGAATTTGCGTTTAGCATTTGCGATAAGCAAAAATGTTAACATCAATTTATGTGGAACATATTTTTTTAAGTCTACTTATTTACATAACACTTTGCGATAAAGCTTTGAAACTTTGGACACTTGTTCACCGTCACAACTTTCACCTGTATGCATAAGATCATAACTCTGTCAAGCATTTTGACCGAATTATACCCCTTTTTAACTTGGAATTTTTGGTTAAGATTTTGGTTAAAGTCCTTTTATTTAGATAATCATTCAGATAAAGCTTTTAAACTTGGAACACTTGTTCACCATCACAAGCTTCGCCTGTAGACAACAGTACATAACTCGGTCTAACATTTTGACAGAATTATGCCCCTTTTTAACTTGGAAATTTTGGTTAAGGTTTTGGTTAAAGTCCACTTATTTACACAACCCTTTGAGATAAAGCTTTTAAACTTGAAACATTTGTTCACTATCAGAAGCTTTATCTGTAGGCAATAGTAAATACAATGTAACTCTGTCAAGCATTTAGACACAATTATGGCACTTTTTAATTTAGAATATTTGGTTAAGGTGTTTTGTTAAAGTATGCCTACAACCTTGAAACTTGGTTGCAAAATTGGACTAAGAACTTGAGTTTAGCAAATACGTTAACTCCAGTTTATGTTGAACAAGACCTCGACGGGCGTATATTGTGCCCACTGGCACTCTTGTTGTATGTATGGTGATGAGCTGTAATGCTTAAGCCAAATCAATATTCTGTTCTGTTCTGTTCATAATTCTTACAACATAGTCCTTATTTTTGTTTAACCCTTTATTTCATATAAACGTGTTTTCACGCATTTGCAAACAGAGTAGTGCTTATAGGAACCGTCTGATCAGCAGGGTCTGCTCTTTTTGCTAATGGAAATTAAAAGACATGTTTCTTTTCTTTCTAAAACGGCTACAATGTTCCACCTTCCATATTTCATTGTAACTGTTATTTCACCTGTGTCCAAGAATATTCAGTAGGTATTGAAATTAGGATTAAAAATAGATTAGGGAAAGGGCTAAAAAGTCACACGAAATATTCGCTGTCACGCCTCTGTCGTCTACAGTGTACATGTAAACGCTGTTTCTAACGACCGCTAAAAGAACAGTTATAGCTATATGAGGCAGGTAACAGTTTTATACAGGACGAAACGTGTTTGAAAACTCATATTAAAATCTTCTCTATTACTAAAATTCTGTATTAAGCAGCCACCTGTTGTCAACGACAGTCTTTGTTACTTACTAAGTAGAAGACATTCTGTATGATAGTGACTGCTCTGTCTGCACATGCGTGAAAACCACAGGGGTCTGGGTCTGGGCCGTTTCATGGCGGTATATATATATATATATATATATAAGGGTTCCAACTAGCAGAACGGATAGCCGTGTACCACGTGTACAAATATGACTGTAACTCTTACAATTTAAATGATAATTTCGTAATTCTTTCGGCTATTGAAAGCCAATATCTTTTTCTATCAAATAAGTATAATCTTATAACGGTTACTCATGAACAAGTATCAATCCAACAATGATTTTCCCAAAAGTTTACGTGTTTTTTTGGGTCATTGACAAACGTTCGTTCACCCCGGTTTCACTATATCACAGCAATGACCTGAAAATTTGCAGTTAAAAGTGGCGTGGTTCAATAAAACGAATCAATTCTGTCACCCACCTCCAATTTTTTAGTCCCCAGCATCAAAAGAATGATATAAAACTAGTGTTTTATGGGTTAGCATCAAATCGTCGAAGAAGGAGCCATTGTACGTGACGTCACGGATTTCCCAACTTTTCATTCGCTCATCCAATGAAATGGCTCCATTCAAATTTGTTGGAAAATAGTACCATCCGAAATAGAGATATAACGACAGACAGGAAGGCCGCTGTTGCTAGTTTCTTACTTATTAAGAGGACAAAACAAATGGAGATTGGTGATATAAGTGGGCTGATTTATTGAATCACGCCATTTTTTTTAACTGGAAGTCGCCAGGTTAAGGCTGTGATATAGTGAGACCGGGGTTAGCGAACGTTTGTCAATGACCCAGAAATTTTGAGAAATTCATTGCTGTATTGCTAATTGCGCATAAGTTACCGTCAGAAGATTCTATTTATTTGATAGTAAATATATTGTCTTTCAATAGCCTAGAGAATTACAAAATTATCATTGAAATTGCAAGGGTTACATTCATATTTGTAGTTGTGGTACAGGGATGTCCGTTCTGCTAGTTGGAACCCTTGTTATTATATATACACATGTAGTACATATAGACCCCATGTAGCAGTCCAGACCCCTCTGGTGAAAACTCGTTTATATGAAAAAGGGTTAAGCAGTGATTATTGGTAAGAGATTGCCGAGATAGTGGCATGTCTGTTATTGATATGTTTGTACAAACCACAGGTCAGGATAATAAGACTTTATCTGATCGTATATCAACTGCCATGACAAAATACTGCACTATCTGCACTTATTGCACGTTGCATTGTATTATTGTAATAATGTCATTTATATTATCTATAAAATGTCATCTCTTACATGTCGAATTATTTCTGACTGATTTTAAACCTTTGTCTCATGAATGTTTATACACAGTTCATGTCTCGTATTACCTAATTTTTCATAATTCAAATTATAATTCAGAGACTATAGTATAGTATCACATTTATATGCCATAAAAAGGCAAGCAGAGCAGACTCTGATCAGACTACTCCTACATCTAATATGGGTCTACTCTGTTTGTAAAGGAGATTGTCAAAAGGTGTTTCTATCATGGAAAATGGTTAAGCCATTCCATCATAGGCTATTTTTAGATCCAACCTCTACCGAAAAGGGGCATATACTAGAGAAAAGGAAACTATTTGAATTGTGTAGTTTTGAAACCATTGTGATAGAGCATTTGCTCTAGTGAAGCAAAGTGGTTATTATATGGCACCGAACCTATTCATATATAGCGTGATTTCACCTAAACCAACCACAACCGAGATATACCGTGTGTCAGCCATATATAAAGTAATAACATCATTAGTCATAGTATAGGGTTTGGTGGAGAAATAAAGGAGCTATTTTTGAAAATGCGTAAATAAACGCATCTTTATCTGGAGCTCCGCAACCGATGAGAGTTTGGGCAAGCATCACTGTTTCTGTGTACTAAGGCTTAACCCTTCGCTTGCTGAATTTTAAAATACATTTCTCCTTCTTTACCAATGCTCTCTTGTATAATTACATATATCTTCACTGTGAACAAGTATTTCGCTGTGCAATCACTGCTGCGGAGTGCTCTAGTTGCACAATCAATTTGTAAATAGTGCAGACCCTGATGAGACAGCTCCTGCAGGAGCTGTCTCATCTGGGTCTTCACTATTTACAAGTAGGTATATTGACGGGAATAGCAAGCGAAGGGTTACCACTTTCGCCGCCACAGGCCAAACACTGATAACCTTTACAAAAAGTTTGGACCCAGATCAGACGCCATGTAATTCGGCGTATCATCTAGATCCAAGTTGCTTGACCCTCTCAATGTGTTTTAGATAAGTAGAAGGCAGTTCTAGTTTGATACCTGAAACAGATGATAATACTTTTAGCAGACGAAATTTTGATTTGAATTGAAAGGGTAAAGGGGTTGATTACGCTAGCATTCTATTCTTTGAAATTCCTCTCTGCATCAAGCTACCACCTGGATTTATAATCCTGAATTATACCTCGTTCTGGTGGCCGCTTTAGTGGGCTTTTATTACAATGGTTAACGTTAACGTGTATTGTCGTCTGCAAAAAATGTCGTCTGCTTTGTTTTTATTCAAAACAAAATGTATACAGTAGAAACTGTCTTAAGCGGCCATCAAATATATGTCTAAATATTGGTTTATAAAGCAGGTGGTAGCTTAATGCAGGTCAAAAGTAATGCTCCTATAGGAGCTTTCTGCATTACTTTTGACCAGCATCAAGCAAACCATATTTTAAGACTCCTGTGGGCAATAAATGTCCGCTTAGGACAGCTCCTACGGTAACCTCAGTATTTAAAACAGTTTGGATCCTAAGGAAACACCGATTACGTAATCAAAACTGCATTGGTAAGCGACAGTGAGCCTTCTTCTAAAGAGCTGTACTTTATGCTTCAAGGATAGGGGTAAATATGCCATAATGTCATTAGTTACGTCTTTGTGTTTTTTCTTTGCAAAACGATCCAAAGTAAGTTTGCACAAGTATCACGTTACAAAATTTCTGTTGTCACAATAAGCACTATATATAGCCTGACCCTTCGTGCATGTGGTGACAGCATATGAACAAAAGAAAAACAAACCTCATTGAAATTCAGCCGAATGCACAAGTACGATGTTTATATCAATCTAAGACTGCCATCTGCTAAAAATGTCATTTTGTTTCTTTTAATTCATCTCTAGAAAACACTGTCGGATTGTCAGCCGTGTTGGATCCTAATGAAATAACCAATAGTAAGAAACCAAACCGTTTGATACCTTGATCCCAACCGGTTGATACCTGGATCCAAACCGATGGCAAAGGTTATCACATACCCGTCAACAACGTGCAAAACGAATGAACAAGATTTAGCAGTTTACATGATATAATAAGCCCTCTCTAAATCAGCCACTCTAAACGAATTTAATAGCCAATTATCAAGACAGTTAGTAGCTCAATACGGATAGAAAGTAACACAAAGCTCAAAAGGAACGTTATACATTACTTTCGTTTTGCATTAAACTACCCCCTAACCATATATTCATGATATTTGCCATATATTCATGATATTTGCATAGAAATTGTAAAATGAAATACTTTTAAAAGGTCTGCGTTTTTTTCATATTTTTTTTCGTATACTCGTAGTTGCTAATAACATGACTTCAGAATCGGAATCTATGTGACTTGAAACTAACTTAGTCATGAACTAACTAAGGAGCATTGTAATGAAACATCTGTTTGTTTTGAAGAAAAAAAAATAAAAAAAACTCTACGAACGAACACCAACGGAAATGCATCCGCCGCCTTTCATGTACTCGTACATATAGGTTAACTTGTACTTAACCCATCGCGTGCTATTCACGTCAATATACCTACCCGTAAATAGTGCAGACCCTGATGAGACAGCTTCTCCAGAAGCTGTCTCATCAGGGTCCTCAATATTTACAGGTTGATTGTGTAACCAGTGCACTCCGCAGCAGTGATTGCACAGCGAAAAACATGTACACAGTGAATATATATGTAATTTTACAACAGGGCATGGGTAAAGAAGAAGATATGTGTTTTAAAATTCAGCAAGAGAAGGGTTTAGTGGTTGCTTAATACAGGACGAAAGTAACGCAGAAAATTTCTACAGAAGCTTTCTGCATATCGTTTTCCTGCATTAAGCTACAACCTACCTTTTTCAACCAACAATCAGACCTCCGTTCGGTGGTCACCTCAGAAAGATTTTACTGAAATTGTCGGTTTATTTAGGTTCATTTTTAAACTCCGCTTAACCGGACATTAAAACTAGTATCAACGCCTGTCTTTCAGACAGATTGCAGTTTAACGCAGGTTGAAATACATATAGAAAGCTCCCAAATTAACATACGACTTCTGCCCTGCATTAAGCTGCCACCTGCCTGAAACGACCTTAATTCTGCTTTATCAAAATTCCAGTTTATATGGGTGTAGTGTACTGTTTTAACCCTTTCCCTATTTTATGTTCATTTCAAATACAATACCTATACTGCATATTCATGGACAAAACAGTTACATTCAGTTAAATATTTACATGGAAGGTTGAACATTATAGCCATTTTAGAAAGTAAAGAAACAGATCTATCAAAGAAGGAGAAATGTATTTTAAAATTCAGCAAGAGAAGGGTTAAATTGTGTGCTGCAATGATTTACGGACCCTCCATTTTATTGTGGACAAATACAAGGCATTACGTTTCGTTTGTACCAACAATAATATGTCACGTGATCAGTACAATGGCGGAAACGTTTTTATAACTCTGAAGAATATTTTGGTTATTTTGGACTCAATGTTTGGATTATCAGAAAAAAAGTGTCATCGAACGATTCAGCATAAACATTTGAGTGTAAAGGTGCTTTAAATGGCTAGAGACAAGAGAAAGAATAAGAGAAAAAAGAGTTGCAATAGTGATTTGAACGACAAAGGTCCCAAACAAAGGAAAGATGGCGGATCCATAGAATCAACTGGTTCTGTATCAGTAAGTGACATTTTGAATGAGACAAATTCAGTCTTTTACACAAATTCTGATTTGCCCTCCGTGTTTCCTTCTCCCGGAACTAAGTCTACGAGTGATAAACAGAACCCTGCTACGCCGAGTGCCAGTCACTCAAATAAAACTCTTGTAAACATGGCGTCGGGTTTAGGAAATAACAGCGAACATGGGCACGTACAAACAGACTCAAACATTGATCTTGCTAGTAAAGTGGACTTGATATTGGCTACAGTGTCTGATATTAAAAATTCTCAGGAGGGTCTGCGGGTTGCATTAGAACAGAAAATAGATAAAATTCGGGTCGAAATGATTGAAAATATTGACAATAAAGTGAGGGATTTGCGACATGAAGTGAGCTCAAACATCACACAAGAGTGTACACGTATTGATGCACTGTTGACAACTGTTCACTCGCTACACTCGAGATTAGACATTTTGGAACAGTCACGTGACGATGACGGACAATTTGCCGTTAATGAGCATCGACAGCCGACCAGACAGCCCATCAACCCATTGGATGACCCAGATTTGACAATCATGGCTAACGGGTTATCTTTTCGGGAGGGTGAGGATATTCTTTCAAAGGCAAGAGAACTAATACAAGCCCTCGGGGAGGAAGTCAAATCAACCGTGTTCGTTACTGCCGCATGTCGCCTACAATCATACTATCGTGATAGGCCTGGTGCTGTGAAAATCAGCTTTAGATCATTACAGGAGAAAGTGCTAGTTCTAAGGAATAAAATGTCTCTTAAGGACAACCAAACGTACAGCAGAGTCTATTTAAAGAGTAGCAAATCTCACGCGGAACGGTTAATTGAACAAAATGCACGGACATTATTACGTAACCTACCACAAGTCAGAAATTTCCGCATTGACGCCAACGGGCGCATAAGACAGCGTAACAACGACCCAGCCAACCCAAATCACCCAGATTCCGCATCCGGACACACATAGGAAGCACCCCGGCTCCATGAACAGCTTACAATCGCACATTTAAATGTATGTGGATGGACAAAAAGTAACAATGAATTGCGTTGCGCTCTAATTGAAAACATTGACGCTGACATTTTTTCATTATGTGAAACTCACTTAATTGGCAACAACAATATATCTGTAGATGGTTATGTATGGTTTGGGAATAACAGGAAGGAAGTTCATGTTAATGCACCGAAGGGTTCAGGGGGAGTTGGAATCCTGATTAAGAATGATGTTTTGGAGAAATATAATATTGATGTAGTAGATAAATCAATGGACGGAGTGTTAATAATAAAGCTTACCTGTCGCGTCAGTGATTACACAATGCTTATTATGTCCTCATACCTTCCACCTGAAAACTCTACCTGGGGCAGAAATGCACAAAGTCTGTTCGCGCATTTACTTTCACTAGTTTATCTTCATGGCGATTGTGATACAATCATCTTAACGGGAGATTTCAATGCAAGAATAGGGAACTTAAAAGACTTGTTATCAGAAACTGACTTATCCCTGCCAGAACGAGTACATATAGACCAAACCTTAAATCAGCATGGTAAAGAATATATTGATTTTTTAAATGATGCGAAATTTTGCATTTTAAACGGTCGTTTCGGTGAAAATGACGATTTTACCTGTATTTCAACAAGAGGAAAATCCGTTGTCGATTACTTTTGTGTTCCACATGACAATTTCAAGCAGTGCATATCCTTCAGTGTTATACCGATACAATCAATTGTCGACAGTTATAATTTACACGAGCTTCTTGGGCAAAGATCAAGACTACCTGACCACTCATTGGTGATCGCGACATTCTCATTAGGAGCACGTGGTATTCATACTGATGCAAATGAACCCAGAGTAAACGGAACGCCGAGCGCGATGCCAAAATACAAACTTCACCAGATACCAACAGACTTTTTTGGCAGTGAATTGTCTCGGTTAGCAATAGTAGAACTTATTGAGCGCATCGAGTCTTCGAGAGCCTCACAGACTGATATCGATACGACTTATTGTAATTTATGCGACACAATCCTAAATGAAATGCATAATCAGATACCGTGCTTCAATACTACAAAACGATCAAGCAGACGGCGAAAACTACATAAACCTTATTGGAATGATGCATTGTCTGATATGTGGGCAAATATGTGTATTGCTGAAAATGATTTTCTGAAATGTAATGGACCCCGGCACGTGAAAACTGTGAAGAGACTTGATTACATGTCAGCCCGCAAACGTTTTGAAAAACTCTTACGACAGACTGAACGCGAGTACAGACGATCGTTTGCGGTTGACATAGAATCCATGGCAACAGATAACCCGAATGAATTCTGGGATAAGATTAATAAGTTAGGTCCGAAACGAGATTCTACTATTCCGGTGGAAATAGTGGATTACAATGGCAATGTTATCTCTAGTGAGGACGCGATTCTTAATAGATGGAAAGAAGACTTTGCAAAATTATACAGTGGCGCGGATAGTGAAGACTTCGACGATGGATTCTATGAACATGCCAAACTACATAAAGACTCATTAGAAAGCAATTTCGAAAGCCCGCAATACATACCGAATCAACAGCTAAATACCGATATCAGACTAGAGGAAGTTTCACAAATAGTGATGTCGTCAAAATCAAAATCGGCATGTGGTCCAGATAACATTCCTTACTCGGTTTTGAAATTCCCCAATGTTATAACGGTGTTGCATAAGCTTTTTCAGTTAGTGTTTAATACAAGCATTACACCGAGTGAATGGAAGAAAGCTATTGTATGCCCTATATTAAAGGACAAAAATTCCGACAGACGTGTGCCCTTAAACTACAGAGGAATTAGTCTTCTCTCATGCATAAGTAAACTTTATAGTTCGTTTATTAATAAACGCATCTCTGTGTATTTAGAAGAAAATGATATTCTTGCAGACGAACAAAATGGATTCAGAAAAAATAGATCGTGCGAGGATCATGTGTTTACACTTAACAGTATTCTACAAAATCGAGACAATATCTACACAGCATTTATTGATTTAAAAAAAGCGTTTGATTTTGTGGATAGGGATCTGCTTTTATATAAACTTTTGTTACATGGAATTGATGGTAAAGTTTACAACAGTATCAAATCATTATATCAAAACAATATCGCTAATGTTCGACTCAATAATAAGGTAACAGAGTGGTTTGACTGTACATCTGGTGTCGCTCAGGGAAATAATTTATCGCCAACAATCTTTGCTATGTTTATCAATGACCTTGTTAGTGAAATAAATGACCTTGACCTAGGAGTTGACCTTGATAATAGAAAGGTATCTATATTACTTTATGCTGACGATATTGTATTAATGGCTGAAACCGAACAGAACTTACAGATAATGCTGGATAAACTGCACGAATGGTGTAGACAATGGCGTGTTTTAATTAATACATCGAAATCAAAATGTGTGCATTTTAGAAAGAGTCGGCAATTTCGAACTCGTTTTACATTCCACGTTGGTGACAATGTCCTGGAAACAGTTGCAGATTATAAATATTTAGGTGTTATCTTTAACGAAAAGGTGAATTTCTCCAATCATTGTGACGTCATTGGCAAGGCAGCAGGACGAGCGCTTGGTGGTGTTATTAATAAAATTCATTATATGAATGACCTTGGGTATAAAACGTACGAAAAATTAGTAGCTAACTGCGTTTTTCCAGTTTTAGACTATTGTTGTAGTGTTTGGGGTTTTAAAAACTTTCAGCAAATAGACAATGTGCAGCACAGATCAATACGATACTTCTTAGGTGTTCACAGATTTGCCCCTGTAGCGGCGATAACTGGGGATATTGGATGGCTTCCCAGTAGATACAGAAGATGGCTCAGTATGATAAGATACTGGAATAGACTTGTTGCAATGGACAATGACAGAATCACAAAGACTGTGTTCTTATATGACTATAATGTGTGTAACAATAACTGGTGCAGCGACATTAAGTATGTTATGGAAACCTTAGGTGTAATTGACTGTTTTAACAGCCAAACTAGTGTTAACCTACAAATAGCTAAATCACGTATGACGGACTTCTTTAACCAACAATGGCTTGGTAATGTGGAAAATACACGTAAATTACGCACATACAGACTGTTTAAAAATCACTTTGAGACCGATAACTTTGTTTTGCTTAATTTAAATAAGACGGAGCGATCAATTATGGCTCAATTCCGATGCGGAATACTACCTCTGCGAGTTGAGACCGGTCGTTATACCAATGAACCTATAGAGGACAGAATTTGTAAATTTTGTGAGAATAACTCTATTGAAAATGAGCTACATTTTCTGTGTTGCTGTCCAAAGTATAAGGAAGTACGAAAGCAGATATTTGGCAACGTATTAACAAATGAACGATTCATACAGAGCTCTAATACGGATAAATTGAAAATTCTTCTTACTGAGTATACCCGTAAAACAGCAAAGTTTCTGTTACAGGCATACTTAGTAAGACGAGATTCACTCTACAATAGGGCCTAAAGGTCTAAGAGCATCAGTCTCCTCCCTATACTGCACTTTATCTGCTTTCTTACTAATTTATATATATATATATATGTGTATATACTTGACAATTTATAACAAACGTTTAAACTATTGCAAGATTGAATCAATTTATTTGAGTCAATTTATAACAAACGTTTAAACTGTTGCAAGAATGAATTCATTTATTTGAGTAAATTTATAACAAACGTTTAAACTGTTGCTAGATTGAATCAACTTATTTGAGTCAGTTTATTACAAACGTTTAAACTGTTGCAAGATTCAATAATAAAAACTGATCAATGTTTCATATTAATTAACACTCTAAAACTTTACTATAATTTATATGTTTATATCATTAAGGTGACATATAGGCCCATGGGGCCGGGTGATTAATCATATGTGTTTACTTTTGATAATTTGTATTTTGTTATATCACATGTCACTATAATAAACAATTTCTCTCTATAATCTCCTTTACAATATGCAAAGTTAGCTATAATGGGTACTGGCAGTCATATCGAATTACCTTTGTCAAACAAACCACGTAAATATTATGTTTACGACATTTTACACTGTCCTTGAGGTTTGGGAAAAATAAGCTGGATAGGAGTCAACTCTATAAACATGTTCTCGTATGCGCAAACAGGGGTATCAAACAGACTTAACCTTTTCGGCGTCAAATTTCTAATTGTCGTCTACAATCCAATTTGTGTTAAAATATTCGGTACATTAAAGAAATGAGATAAATAAATGCAAATTTCAAAATAATAAAGCACAGATATAGGAATAGAGATTGAGACAAAAAGGGAAGTCCCTGATCAGACGCCGCCTTGAAAAGGCGGCGTCTGATCTGGGACTACACTATTTGTCGTGGTGCATTTATGCAACATCGGCGGTGAAAGGGTTAACCGATTCCCCGATATTGACGCCTTTTGACGTTTCTGTAAAAACACTTTTTGAAAATTCTAAAATGTTTCTTTTCTCTAATTAATGCTCCTTTTCGGTAGATTTATTCAAATAAGTTTTATCTAAAAATAGACTATGAGGTAATGGGTTAATGGTGTCTATACGTGTGGTAAATCATACAGGCCACTCCTGAACTGAAATAATACTATATATTACAAGATTAAAATTCTCCAAATTATCGTGGCAGAATCACTGGGGTGCAGTTTCCTCCTGATCAAAATTGAAATAAAACTCATTTAACCCTTTCCCTCATACAAACGTGTTTTCACTCATTTGCAAACAGAGTAGACCCAGTAGACTCCCCTAGGAGCCGTCTGATCGGGGTCTACTCTGTTTGCTTATAGAATTTGATAGATGTGTTTCTTTGCTTTCTAAAATGTCAATAATGTTTCACCTTCCATATTTCTTTATACTTATTTTGTTGATGAATATTCAGTACGTAATTAAAATTGGCCTAAATACAGAACGGGAAACATTTAATACAATAATATTTGATGCATATTCGTGTAATTTGCAGTACATGCATTTACGTTGTTTTTCCATTGAGCAAATTCTCTTATTTGACTTAATACGTCTGCACCTCTGTCAGTGATTCTGTTTTAAAGTACATGTACATTTTTAATTTTGCTCGTATTCTCAAGCCAGCGCATCGTTTGCTCTATATATCAAAATCGTTATGTCAGGTGACAAATGTTTATGGCACAATTACGCTCACAAAGTTGAGTATAAAATCAAAATCTAGTCTCAATTTTGTCAGATTTATTTCTACAAATCAAGCTTGATTTTCTCACTGACAGTCGCTCTGAAATTGATTCATTGCATACAATTACAATAAATACAGAGTCATAGAAGCCTAACATCTGATATTTAAACTGAGACAGTAGAATGTAAATGTCACACAATGTTGACAAACACTTTAAAAAAACGAACTACCGTAGCCTGTTCTACTGTTACATAACATAGGGAATTTAAATGTAAAACTAGTATAAAACCCACCACCAAACTGGTTAGTATTACAATGGCACTACAACCTTCGGTTTCTGATTAAAATAAAGTCTGCAGAAATACATATTCCATTTTATTCGTAATTTCTTTTAACTTTTACACCACCATATGCGAAACTGTGATGACTTCATCAGGATCCAAACTGTTTGACAGTTTAAATATGTTTCAAAACGCAAGATCCAAGTTGATACCCGAGGATTTAAGGATTTTGACGACTCTGTGGTGACAGGATCAACAGAGTTTCAGCCCAGTGATGTGTATGGAAAGGTTTATCTAATTTGACTTCAGAAAACGTTTCATCTTGTTAACCCTTTCCTCCATAAATACGCACTCCTACGCCTCTGTAAAAGTCACTTTCCGAAACCATCGTAATAAATAGAGCATTTGCTCCTATTATTGCTAAATATGTCCCTTTTCTCTAGTTAATGCTTCTTTTCGGTAGATTTTTCAAAGTATTTGGATCTAAAAATAGCCTATGGAGGAAAGGGTTAAGGTGGCGAGATAGTTTAGCCCAAAATCTCGACAAATCATATTTGAAACTACCAAAAGCCATTTTTTAAGCCTGGTTGGTTAGTTATATTAATTTATTTGATTATTTATCAGAAAAATCGATAATCCTATCAAAATAGACATTTGACATCCATTTAAATGTGCCATTTTGAAATTTTTCAAACAGTTATCTTTTGGACTAAACATTTTGTAATTGGCCAATATGTAAATCATGTGCATGTCTAGGGAACCGTGTCACAGATTTTTGATAAAACTCTCCGTTTAGGAGTTATGCAATATTTTAGTTTTAAGACCCCTAAAATTCTGCCTCCTGCTACGTTTTTTTTTGATGTTAGGCGAACAAAGTAAGATATAAAAAAAACCGTGACACAGATCCCTCGCTGAGGCAATGCTTTTTGATATGCCGTAAATCGCATATAATTCGGACACAAATTAAAGAAGTTATGGTTGTTTGAAAATGCCGACAACTTAAAATTTGCATTGGTGGCAAACATCAAAAATTACAAAAGAGATCACCAACCGAGTTGCGTAATCCGATAATTATCAATAGCTTGACCAATTTAGAGCTTATATCGCAAGTAACATTTTCCACTAAGCTCCTCCTCTTTTCTTCCACCGGATCATTTAAAAAAGCCGATTTTATTGCATTTTACCCATAAATCACGTGTCGCACTGGGCTTATCTAGTCAAGTGACCTATATAGGTGAGGCTACCGAGGGGGAAATATGGCTGCGGAATGCTGTGTCTGACGCCGGGTAAATTGCTTTAAGTTTATAGCTGTCTGTTGTTTTAATTATAATTATTTTTATTGTTATTATTATCAATTCAAATTGAATTGAAATGATTACTATTATTTTCCTCATTATTGTTGTTGTTGTTATTATTAAAAATCGACTATTGAAAGAGTTTAGGTAATAACGAATACAGTAGATCACTGTGATTTAACAGATTACGCAAAGTTATTGCAATACTGATCTCTATGTAGTGATTAACCCTTTACTCCATAGATATCCCCTTTAACGCATTTGCAAACACAGCAGACCCAGAACCAGACGGTTCCGATAACGACTTGGCTTGTTCTGTTTGCATAGAGTATAATGTAATATGATTTGACAGTTTCTGCCATGGTATTTAAACGTGTCAGCTTCTTCATGTTTATAAGCTGTCTGTTGTTTTAATTATCATTAATATTATGATTATCATCATTATTATTGTTATTATTTTTATTATTATAAAATCTCGACTCTTGAATTAGTGTCGGTAATAACGAATACAGTAGATCACTGTAATTTAACAAATTAAGCCAGTTTTGTTACAATACTGATCTCCAGGCACTGTTAACCAGTTACTCCATAGACACCCCCTTTAACGTATTTGCAAACAGAGAAGACCCAGATCAGACGATTCCAAACAAGCATTCTCAGTGTTGTTATACCTTCTGATCCTTCGAGATCATGAATTTCAGTACTTCTTGTTCTGAAAATTGAATACCGCTTAAGCCGGTGCTAGGGGGCGTGAGGAGTGTTGCACTTTCAATTACTGTTCATGAACAGACTCAATAAAACCGAGTCTGCAATTTTCTCTTTTTGTGCTGTAATTTTGCTCTCGGGGATCACCCCATATCAGAATTTGTTCTGTTTGCTTATGGAGTAGTATACTTTATGAGTTGACAGTTTTGACTATGACAATTGAATTTGTGTTAATATTATGTTTTAATTACATGAATACTCGTGGAGTAAATATGTAATGACGACTGTATAGTATGGCAATCTAATAATCATCAATTTTATTATTTTTCAGGTTCTCCGCAACTTAATATTTCACCTATGCATTGAAGATGACGGTTGACATGCAAAAATAATTATCTCCAATTATTATCTTTCACACCAAGTATCGAAATAAAGTGTTAAATAAAAGCAATATAATTTGATTATGCTCGCTTATTCTTTTATCACACGATTATCTACGCGCATGCTCTAATCCCCCCTTGGTGCCCCCGATAAGCCCTCCCCCATTTATATGGCTGACTGGTCAAGCCTGAGAAAAACTCGATGCTAATAATGTAAACTGAATTTTCGCGGCTTTTGTGATATATTTAGTGGTGTTTCGTGAATGCAATAGATAGCAGACATTTGTGGCTACTGATTAATGCAAAAAAAATTGATTTTTTCGTGGTTCCTGTCTATCTTGGCACCATAAAGCACGATCAAGCTGTGTTCATACACCTTACCAGGTAAACTTTCTCATATACATGGTACTGACCTGGTATTTTCAATTATATCTGTTGCTTGTTTTCATTTTATACAATGATTTTATGATATTCTTTTTTTTAATTATTTTTTGCACACAAATGCTTTGTTACACAATTTATTTTCTCCATTTCATTCACATTAATTCCAACTATAATTATTTCATGACTGTTTTTAGTTATTGTCACCCTTTGGTTCAAACATGTATATTCAAACTTGTGATAAGCTTTACAGACAGTTTGGATCCAGATGAGCTAGGGGTCTTCTCAAGGGCTTAATTGTTCGACATTCTTATAGCGTTTTCTTTTACAAAAATGAGAAAATTAACTTCGACAATTTTAGGAAAACACTTATTTTAAATGCTTATAAAAATAGAATAATTAAATGTAGTTGCTAAAGTCTTGCACTCAATCCTCGATTTGTGATATACAATATAACCTTTCTACACCGGACATTTAATTCAGTATAAATATCTGTATTGGAGACAGATAGTCGCTTAATGCAGGGTGAAAGTCATGCAAACATCTCCTCTAGGAGCTTTCTGCACGACTTTCACACTGCATTAAGCAGCCACCTGCCTAAAAGTATCTAAATTCTTCCCTACTAGAATTCCGGTTTAGATGGGATTTACTCTATTATCATTATGTTAGATAAACCATTTCAATGCTGATTTTTCAGAGCCCATGTGTGTTTAACCCATTCCCTCATATTGATGACTTTTGACGACTCTGTTAAAGTCATTTTGTGAAACCATTGTGATAAATAGAGCATTTGCTCCTATAGGAGCAAATGCTCTATTTATCACAATGGTTTCAAACTACAAACTTCTAAAATTTGCCTTTTGTCTAGTTAATGCTCCTTTTCGGTAGATTTATTGAATACAGTTGTATCTAAAAATAGCCTATTAGGTAAAGGGTTAACTATTCAGGCCACTCAGTTTGAAATGTTTAAACTTGCTAGAGGGTTTTGAATGACAAATAGTGCAGACCCTGATTAGATGGACCCTTTAGGTCACCTGATCTGGGTCCACACTATCAAATGACAGTGCAGGCTAGTCCTGCATTCAAAGGGTTAAACTGTTTGTGTAATCAGACATCGAGATAAGATGGGTAAGTTAAAACATTTTCAAGAATAACTCCTTTATTTCACCACCAAACCCTATACTGTGACCACTCTTTAGAGAAGTCTCTTCAAGACAATTCTAAACAGTAGTCACAGCATAGGAATTTGTGTTGTAATGGCGATTTCAATGTCTGAGTACACATAGTCATCTGTTGATCTGGTTAAAATGGTTGTTTGTTATTACTTCTGTTGTAACTTTCTACACAACGCTGTTTTGCACTCTGTTTTTAAAATGCTTCATTGTATATAATTGCTGTGTTATATAGAGTCACTTTTCTGACATACAAAGTTTAGTAAACTTACTCATATTGCTGAATAATTGTCTTGTGTGATTTCTTATGTCGATGGAGTCTTAAGTACTACCCCATTATTGTATCACATCAACATTCCTTACACACATGTCTAGTAAACTGATCAAGTCTTTATCTGACACGTTTTTGGCGAAGTTGCAAAATAGACCAATATTAGCTGGCTCCTGATAGATTCATATTATCAGGGTCTACTCTGTATCATTTTAGAATCATAAAGATATGATTTGTTTTAAGTTTTTGCCATGTTAAAAAGCACGTGTATATAAACCTTTATAAAATTTCACCTGGCAGAAATTGTTTTTTGCACGCGTGCAACCAGTTTGGGTCAAGAGGAGACGCTGTGTAACAAAAGTAACAAAAAGCAAGAAAAAGGTATTAATACCAAGGTACATTTATTTGCAAACTTGTCAATTCTAAAAGAACATATTCTTCCATTTTTTTCTTCAAAACACAAAATCTGGTTACAATTTGCTAGTCCATCTTTTGTTTCCGCCCTGTACATGTAAAAATAATGACACAATGCATAATAATTAAATTAGCCATTCTATGATTGCTTGTGAATTTTGACCATGGCAGACTATGTAAATCAGGGTCCATGCTTATAAAGCTTTTAGTTGAGTCTGAGATCGTTCTCAAGGTTTTGATTGGTCAGATTTGAGCCAGAGAGGCTCAAATCTGACCAATCAAAAGCTTGAGAACTCAAATCTGACCAATCAAAAGCCTGAGAACAAAACTCAGACTCAACTAAAAGCTTTATAAGCATGGACCCAGATCTATGTTTACTTCATAAGCAAACAGAGCAGAGCCTGACTAGATAACTCGTATATGAGCTGCCTACTCTTATGCTCGTCTATAGGGTTTGTACTTCGGTACAAAGGTGCCCGACGTATGCTTGGACTCATCCATGGACCCCCCCCCCCCCAAAAAAAAAAAAAAATAAATAAAAAAATAAAAATAAATAAATAAATAAATAAATAATAAAATAAAAAAATAATAATAATAAATAAAAATTGTGATCGAAGTTTGTTCACCTGGCCTAAAACTATCTATTTGAACCTTAAACCACTCCGAAAAACGAGAAAAACACGACCTGGAAAAAATTTCCTATCGGGTCTATATATGTATTGAAAGGTACCTAACTACGGCAGATCAGCGGCCGAAAATACACTAGTCATGTTTTTCAGTCTTACAGCAAAACTAATTCAACACCGATTTCAATCAGTTTGCTCTTGATCCGTTCCAAATTCCATATGCTAAGCGGCACAATTAGTACTTCCCTTAAATATTGCTCCGTCTTGTCGCTGCAAGACCGCGAATTTGAAAAAACGCTAGAGCGAAACGATGTGACTCCCGCCAGGATGCATCGACGTATATAGGGGGATCTGTATTCGTTAATCGCACTATAGCTTAACCCAATATTAGCAATGTTCAGCAGTGTGCCTCTTAGTTTATTACATGAGTTATGAATATTCTCATACATATCATTAAACATGTTAAAAATGATACCAAGATGACTATACTTTATGTCTTCCTTAACTACATTGTTTCCCAGTTTCCAGATTCTTGAACACTTTTCATAATTAGACTTTGATTCATTATATACAACAACCGCGCACTTCTTCGGGTTACACTCAAACCTCCATTTCATGGAGTAATTAAAACATATATTAAACATTTTATCAAGGCTATCTTTGGATAGGGTGAGTAGAGACATATCATCCGCAACGGTAGGACTAGAAACAGGCATATTATATATACAGAATCCAAGATTCGACTCTTCCAGTAACTTTATAGGTTCATTTATATATAAGAGATACAGTATAGGCGAGGTCTTCCCGCCTTGCCTGGTACCCTGTGAAACGCTGAACCAGTCAGAAAGACACCCTTTATACCTCACACAGCTCTGCATAGAGCTATATAAACTTATTGTAGTTTTAAGACTACCACTGTCAATACCAATTTCATTAAGTTTATAAATGAGGCCATTATGCCATGCCCTGTCAAATGCTTGTTTGCAGTCGAGAAAAGCAACGAAAGTTTTATTGTTATTTTCCCGCGCAAAATTGATAGTCTCTTTTAACGCAAATGACGTCATAATGCACCCAAGGCTTCGTTGAAATCCGCCTTGTTGAGGACCAAGAGTTTCTAAAATGTTCTGTTCAAAGCGTAGTAGCAGAATACTCTCAAATAATTTAAGAACGGATGATGTAAGCGTAATAACTCTATAGTTCTGTTGCTCATCTTTACGTTTGCCTCTTCCCCTATGTAACTTAAATTACTTTACAATGACACCTCTGTTCAACTGTGGAGGGATATAACCAAACGATATCATTGAAGAGAACAACCTAATTAAGGCCCAATGTAAATTTGAACCGCCAAACATTATGTGTTCATAATACACATTGTCATAACCACACATTTTACCGTGTTTACACAGTTTCAGTCGTTCACAGAATGTATTGAGACCTATATAAACTGTTTCAGAAGGCAATTGCTCCATTGAAAAGCAAATATTTTCAACCTTGGAGTTTACCGTTTTCTCCAAGTCTGAGTCATTATCAGTATTATTTGAATAACTATATAAGGATTCAAAATAATATTTCCACTGCTTAGTGATAGAATCTGTATCATGATATACTGTTTCGTTAAACTTTATTTCATTCCCTACACCCTTTCGGTTCCCCGTTTTAGATCTAACAGTCTGCCAAAAGCTATTTTGATCCAGTTCCGCACATTCGTCAAGTTTACGATCTTCGTCATATAGATGGCGCTTAACCTGTTGTCTATGATGTCGTCTAAAGACCCCTTTAGCTTGTTTATAATCAATGAAGGATTTTGCCAACCCACCTGGTTTTCCATCTGATAACCACATACTTCATATCATCAATATCTTCCTTTGAACCAATACTACGGAATCTTGAGTTTAATAGCAGTTCAGATTCATTTATCGAGTTTAAATAACAGTATGTTTCTTCCTTAGATACTTTACCCCAGTTTACACGGTATGGATTATCACATCCGGTGGAGTTACAAGAACCAAATAACCACGGAATCCGGAGACAACAGGTTATTGGTCTGTGGTTGGATACATTAAGGCAGTGATCATCTAGTATTCCACATTTTTCTATGCAGTACTGTTTCTCAATCGGGACACAGATATGATCAATTAAGCTTTCAGTAGCTTTATCATACGAAACATAACTAGAATTAGCTCCAATACATGAGGGTAAAGTGTAAATGGCAACGAGGTTACAGTCGCAGAGAAACTGTGTGAACTGTCTGTCTCTAGGCCTACTCTGAGACTGTCGCGATAATGTATATCTGGCATTGGATCACCAATAAACAACACCGTTCCCAGTGGAGAATAAACAGTCCATAGATTAAATAAAGTATCGATATAATTGCCGTAAGTATTAGCTGAGTGATTAACACACGGTAGATACACTTGAAAAATGAATAGGAGATATTCACCAAAATAGACCAATATTAGCTGGCTCCCCTTAGATTCATATTATCAGGGTCTACTCTGTATCATTTTAGAATTATAAAGATATGAGGTTGTTTTTTTTTAAAGTTTTTGCCATGTTAAAAAGCATGTGTATATAAACCTTTATAACATGCCACCTGGCAGAAATTGTTTTTTGCACGCGTGCAACCAGTTTGGGTCAAGAGGAGACGTTGTGTAACAAAAGTAACAAAAAGCAAGAAAAGGGTATTAATACCAAGGTACATTTATTTGCAAACTTGTCAATTCTAAAATAACATATTCTTCCATTTTTTTCTTCAAAACACAAAACCTGGTTCCAATTTGCTAGTCCATCTTTTGTTTCCGCCCTGTACATGTAGAAATAATGACACAATGCATAATAATTAAATTAGCCATTCTATGATTGCTTGTGGATTTTGACCATGGCAGACTATGTAAATCAGGGTCCATGCTTATAAAGTTTTTAGTTGAGTCTGAGATCGTTCTCAAGGTTTTGATTGGTCAGATTTGAGCCTCTGGCTCAAATCTGACCAATCAAAAGCTTGAGAACTCAAATCTGACCAATCAAAAGCCTGAGAACGAAACTCAGACTCAACTAAAAGCTTTATAAGCATGGACCCGGATCTATGTTTACTTCATAAGCAAACAGAGCAGAGCCTGACTAGATAACTCGTATATGAGCTGCCTACTCTAATGCACGTCTACAGGGTTTGTACTTGGGTACAAAGGTGCCCGACGTATGCTTTGACTCATCCATGGAACCCCCCCCCCCCCCCCAAAAAAAAAAAAAATAAAAATAAAAATAAAATAATAATAATAATAAAAAAATAAAATAAAATAAATAAATAATAAAATAAAAAAAATAATAACAATAAATAAAAAGTGTGATCGAAGTTTGTTCACCTGGCCTAAAACTATCTATTTGAACCTTAAACCACTCCGAAAAACGAGAAAAACACGACCTGGAAAAAATTTCCTATCGGGTCTATATATGTATTGAAAGGTACCTAACTACGGCAGATCAGCGGCCGAAAATACACTAGTCATGTTTTTCAGTCTTACAGCAAAACTAATTCAACACCGATTTCAATCAGTTTGGTCTTGATCCGTTCCAAATTCCATATGCTAAGCGGCACAATTAGTGCTTCCCTTAAATATTGCTCCGCCTTGTCGCTGCAAGACCGCGAATTTGAAAAAAACGCTAGGGCGAAACGATGTGACTCCCGCCAGGATGCATAGATGTATATAGGGGGATCTGTATTCGTTAATCTTTTCAACAAAAACGCGAATAGTGGTTAAACACTATCTAAAAACATTAAACTCGCCGCAATTAAAACGGTGCTTACTATTTCCAGTCAGCTACGAGGCGCCAGTTTTCTTTCTCCAACTTTCCTTTTGAACGGATGCGACCATTTTGCTGTGACCCGGCTCATAAACTATTCGATATGCAAGTTGACTACTACTTCCGGGCCACAGCGATTTGGCCACCTTCGTTCAAAACGAAAGTAGGAGAAAAGAAAACTGGCGTCTCACAGCAGCCTACAAATAGCCAGCACCGTTTTAACTGTGGTAAGTTGAAGGTTTTTCGAATGTGTTTCAGCATAATTCGCGTTTTTGCTGAAAAGGTTAACGAATACAGATCCACCTATATACTTCTATGCATCCTGGCGGGAGTCACATCGTTTCGCTCTAGGGTATTTTCAAATTCGCGGTCTTGCAGCGACAAGACGGGGCAATATTTAAGGACAGCACTAACTGTGCCGCTTAGCGTATGGAATTCGGAACGGATCAAGACCAAAATGATTAAAATCGGTGTTGAATTGGCTTTGCTGTAAGACTTTGAAAAACATGACTGTTGTATTTTCCGCAGCTGATCTGTCGTAGTTAGATACCTTTCAATACATATATAGACCCGATAGGAATTTTTTTCCGGGTCGTGTTTTTCTTGTTTTTCGGAGTGGTTTACGGTTCAAATAGATAGTTTAAGGCTAGTTTAACATACTTCGATCTCATTTGTTTTTAATTCTTTTTATATATATTTATATATATATTTTTTATTTTTTTTTTTTATTTTTTTTTTTGGGGGGGGGGGGTCCATGGGTGAGTCCAAGCATGCGTCGAGTACCTTTGCCTGGGTATATGACATGGAGTAAAGGGTTAAGCATTACACTAACAAATATATACAACCCAGGCGCGGATTTAGAGGTGCTTAGCCGCCGCACGCCTCCCCTAAAAGTGCCCAAACTAATTTTTTAGTAATATTTTAGAGATAGATTAACTAGAATCAATAAAACAATCATTTAATCTGAGTTTTTGTTTAATTTCCCCCACCAAATTACGTTCTTTTTCAACATGTATTACAAACACACTATTTAGTTATGGCATCAAACATAAAATTCGACCCCCCCCCCCCCCCCCCCCCAAAAAAAAAAAAAAAAAAATAAAATAAAATAAATAAATAAGTAAATAAATAATAAAATAAATCTACGGTCCCCCTAATCTGAAATCCTGGATCCGCACTTGTAACCATCGTCTGGGTTTATAAACGAGTTTAACCTATACATGTATATGGTATTTGGCAAATGAAAATGTCACGAGAGTTATGTTTCCTCGGGTATAATAAACCCTTTATGACTTAGTCAAGGCCAAGTATTATTGTAAAGAGAAGATCTCCGATATAAAGATATCGTCTGCTTAACAATTCGCCTGCCTCAATTCAGTACAATAGATAGAACTTATCTTAAGCTGTCATTCGTTTTTTGACGTAGGAATCTTATAAGCAGGTGGTCGTTTAATGCGGGATAAAAGTAATCTACAAAGCCCCTATAGGAGCTTTCTGCCTTTCTTTAGACATGTATTAAGCTATCACCTGCCTTACATGCCTCATTTTTGGTCCATTAACCCCTTACTTCATATAAACGCGTTTTCACGCATCTGCAAACAGAGTAGACCCAGATCAGACGGCTAACAGAAGAGCCGTCTGATCAGGGTCTGCTCTGTTTGCTAATGGAATTTGAAAGATATGTTTCTTTACTTTTTAAAATGGCTACAATATTTCACCTTCCATATTTCATTATAACTATGCTTAAAGCAAGGTGAAAGTAAAACAGAACGCTCCTATAGGATCGTTGTGTTTTTCTTTCACCTTGCTTTAAGCAGCCACCTGCCTTTAACACAAAATACTTGATGTAATTTAGTGGCCGTTATAGACATGTTATACTGTTTTTAAACACATTTAACGCCTTTGTAAACAGAGTAGACTCAGATCAGAGACTCCTGTAGGGTCTACCCTGTTTGCTTAACTTATTGTACATCTGACTACATGTATACAGTTTCTACCAATATCGAATATCTTGTGTACATATGGACTTAATATAGACCTGGCTATTCAGGTTCTTCCAATTAATATCAAAACATCTTGTGTACATATGCCATACTCAAAATTGTATTGAATATCTTGTGTACGTATGAACTCTCCCAATATCAAAACGTCTTGTGTACATATGCCAAAATGAGAATTGAGCTAATAGGTATGCACGGTGTCTATTTCTTAGATGAATATTAAACAGGGAAATATTTCCTTCATAAATACGTATTTTCATGCACTTGCAAACAGAGTAGACCCAGGTCAGACGGCTCCTAGAGGAGCTACCTGACCAGGGTCTGCTCTGTTTGTTGATAGACTTTGATAGATCTGTTTCTTTTCCTTTTTAAAAAGTCTACCATGTTCAACCTTTTATATTTTTGTATAACTATTTTGTTAATGAATATTCAGTAGGCTATTGAAATTTGGCCTAAATAGTAAATACAGAACAGGGAAAGGGTTAATGCGATAATAATGGAACTGAAACAGTTGATCCAGGTCTGATATCTGACATCGAATAACTATGGGTCTGATGCTAAAACTGATTCACAACCTATACTATTGCATTCATCCACTTTAGCCTGCTATAGGCGGATGAGTGATTACATTTGCAAACTATTTGCCGAGTAACTCGATGTCTCATCAGGATCCAAACTGTTTTAATACTCTGATGGTGCTGTTGAAAAGAAATGCAAGATAAATGAATGAAATTTTCTACAAACAAAATTTTGCTCAGCAGGCTAAAGGTAACCCTTTGTTTGGTGCATATTTGTGTAAGAAATAATTACATCATAACTACATGTAGTTAATAATGGCATCTAGACACCGGACTATCAGGTCATGGCAGAAACTGTTGAATCAGATCTATATTATTTCATAAGCAAACAGACCAGACCCTGATTAGACGGCTCCAACTGGAGCCTTTTGATCTGGTTATACCCCGTTTGCAAAAGCGTGATAAGGCGTCTATAGCAGGGAAAGGTTTAATACATGAAAACAATAAAGTCGGCATAAAGTTCGATTTCCTAATGCTCATTAGTATTAACTATTCAGAAATCAAATGGGCCAACTGAAACCATTGGTGTTTTCTGCCAAATAAGTTCGCTCAGCGGGTTAACCCTTTCACCGCCACAGTCGCGTAAATCCACCACGACAAATAGTGCAGTCCCATATCAGACGCCGCCTTTTCAAGGCGGCGTCTGATCAGGTACTTCACTATTTGTCTCAATCTCTAGTTCTATATATGTGCTATATTCCTTTGAAAGTTGCATTTATTTATCTCATTTCCTTATTTTACTGAACGATTCAACAAACTTGGATTGCAGACGACAATTAGAAATTTGGCGCCGAAAGGGTTAATATTCAACCCTTTCCCTCGTACAAACGCCTTCCACGCAACTGCAAACAGAGTAGATCCAGATCTATAGGAGCCGTCTGATCAGGGTCTGCTCTATGTGCTTATGGTGCAATATAGATCTGATTGTACAGCTACTGCCAGAGCCAAGATATCCTGTGTTAAGATGCATTTATAAAATCTTAGTAATATTCCTGACGTTATTATTATTATTTACATGAATTTTCAACAGGGAAAGGGTTCACACAGTGTAGATCCAGACTATGTATACATATAGAGTCGTATAATATGGATCACAGCTGTAAGTACTACAGTGAAATCTTGCCAATCTGGACACTCCAAAGAAGTATAATTCTTGAATTTTAAAGCAGGTGGTAGCTTAATGCAGGACAGAAGTAATGCAGAAAGCTCCTATATAGTGCGTTTTGCGTTACTTTTGCTCTGCGTTAAGCAACGCTCTGCTTTTTACAGACTCACATGTTGATAAATTATGTAGCCGCAATAGATATACTGTAGTACAGTCTTACTTTTACACATTCCCTCCTACTAGGTGACTTTTGATGCCTCTTTAAGTCATGTTTTAAAACCATTGTGATAAAGACGACATTTACCCCTATGGAACAAATGCTCTATTTATCACAATGGTTTCAAGACTATACACTCCTAAAATTCCCCATTTCTATAGTTAATGTTCCTTTTGGTAGATTCATTTAAAGAGGTTGTGTCTAAAAATAGTCTAGGTGGGAATGTATTAATTGTGTGTTACGATTTTGCACAGTTTCATGATTTCATTGAAAAGGCAGTAAGCGTGAATGTTGGCCACGTAGGTACAAGCGAACCTGGCTATAGCGTACGGGAGGCACACATGGTCTTTAAAAGCAGGTGGTTGATTGCGGTCAAACAAAATTTATATAAAATGATCTGTCTATACAAACCCTTGTCCTACATTAAGCTACAAGGTATCTTAAAGATTCTAAAGAGATTAAAGAATTAAATCTCTGTTGAGCGAGTGTGTTAGAGCGTGTTGACTGTATATATGTTTGTCGATATCAAGCGTTTATATACATTGAAGAGACACTGTTCAGGTAGATAGACCCGGTCTATAAGACTGTCCATACAGCTTTTGTTAAAAGGTACGTTTTGATTATTTTTGAAAATTCACTAGTATCTGTTTTTCACTATATTTGCTCTTCTGATATCACAAACTGGACAATTAAAACGTATACGAGCAGCGCCATGACAAAAATGATTGAGTTTCTTACCAGTGGATACTCGGTATGAGTGTGAGTGTTTGTGTGTAAAACAGCACAGACCCAGATCAGACGCCGTGTAGGAGACGAGGCGACTACTCTGGGTCTACACGGTTTGAATGTCACTTAGGTTGGTTTTGTAACGGCACGGCAAAGTTATTATGTCTCCCCTTCCAAGGAGTAGTCTGGTTTGTGTCTACTATGTTTGCAAAGGCATAGTGAGGCGTATTTATGGAGTAAAGAGTTAAGCCATAACCTATTTTGTCTTATCCTTGGACCACATAATCTGAGTATCAAACCGTTTGTATTCTAGAGTCACTGAGTTACTTTGTGTCTCATCTGGATCCAAACTAGTTACATTTAGGCAGTCGCTAATTCGCAGCATTGACCCATTAACTCCATACGCATTCCTACGTCTTTGCAAACAGAGTAGACCCAGATCAGACGACTCCTTAAGCATCCGTCTGGTCAGGGTCTGCTGTTTGCTTATTATAATTATATAGATATGATTATATAGTTTCTTCCTTGGCCAAACTTCATGTGTCCATGCGTTATTATAACGAATTAGTCTAATTAATATTCATGATGTCATCTTATATAGCATGATTACTCATGGGGAAAGTGTTAACTATTCCGGCGCCAATGTCGCCTGTTGGCACCATTGAAAACAGTGCGGTCCAAGGTCAGATGCCGCCTTTTCAAGGCGGCCTCTGACCTGGGACTTCACTGTTTACTGTATTATTTTAACCCAAGCATACAGGTGTTTTTAAAAAACAAATGTTTTACTAATATACCTTTATTATTTAGTTTAGAATTATATTTAATATGAAATTATTATTGCAGACGACACTTTTAAATTTGCAACCAAAGGGGTTAAAGGGGTTTAAATGACAATATTATTAAAATGGCCAACCCTTTACCAAATGAATATACAGTGTTCCCTCTCTACAACGACACCCTTAGGGATACGAAGAGTGTATGTGTTGTTGAGAGGGAGTTGTTATAGGGAGGGAAAATCAAACATAATTAGCTTGTTTGCAGATTCTCAGATGAGGTGTATTTCGAGAACTAAAACCGTTATGCCTCTATCAAACCCTATGTTGTGACCACTCTTTAGAATCGTCACTTTGTGACGATTCTAAAGAGTGGTCACAACATAGGGTTTGATAGAGGCATAAAGAAAATACGATGGAAAAAAAGTTGTTTCTGGGGCCTTGTTGTTTCGGAAACAGTGACATGCGTTGTTGTAAGGAGGGAATCGTTATTGAGAGGGCCGTTGTAGGAAGGGAGTACTGTAACTTATAACAGCATGAATATCAATTTACTCAATTGTAATTGCAGGAAAATATGTGTCCATACTGAAAAGGTAATATGATAAAATTAGATCTATATACATTTATAATAGTCCATATACTACAGGAACTAACTGGCCTGTTTGCAAATGAGTAAAACTTCGCCTCGATCAGGTAAATCGATGTGCCATTGACCTGTAAAGTATGTACCCTTTGAGTCGAAGTACACTCGCTATTCAACTGCTTTATGCTAGGTGTAGTTTGTCATTTAGTTCCGAAATATATTTACTTCAATATAGGCTAACATGTTTGGCCTGTTGCCCTACTATGCACCTCTCTCTCAACACTATACAGTATATAGTCTCTGTGCCAGTCATTTGTGTCCTCTGTGTCCTTTCAATCTCAAAACGCTTGTCACGCATTTGTAAAAGAGTAGGTGGGTAGGAGCCATGTTTGCTTATCCATTTTCTTGATGAATTTTAAAATACATTTCTCCTTCTGTACCCATGCCCTGTTGTATAATTACATATAGCTTCACTGTGTACAAGTATTTCGCTGTGCAATCACTGCTGTTGAGTGCACTGGTTGCACAATCAACTTGTAAATAGTGCAGACCCTGATGAGACAGCTCCTGCAGGAGCTGTCTCATCTGGGTCTTCACTATTTACAGGTAGGTATATTGACGTGAATAGCAAGAGAAGGTTTATGAACTGTTTACAGATCTGACTCCACAATTTTTTTTACCAATACCCAAATACAATGTGTACATATCAAATATTATTATTATGATGTCATTATAGCAATTAAGCTAAGAAATATGCATGGTGTCATTATTTCTTTCATGAATAATCAAAAGGGAAATGATTGACTCGGTGGAATGTAGTTAATATGTCTAATTGGTCCTACTGCGCGTGTTATCATCTCATCCGAATCAAACGAGTTAACCGCTATTGTGCTAAAATAAATACATGTAGTCACAGTTCAAGATTTTTATTGACTTAAACTATACACAGTGCAATGCATAGTATAAACTATGTCAATCTTATTTCCGATGTTATCCTTTTATCCTCATATAGACGAAATTTGGCACATTTGAAAACTCAGTAGATCCAGATCAGGCTGAACTGAATACCTGGCTCCAAGGTTTATCAAACTTTTTGCTTGAGTGTGAGATCAAGCAAAAATCTGACCAATCAGATGCAATTCAGAATCTGACCAATCAGATACTTGAGAATGATCTCAGACTCAGACTCAGAGATTTATAACCTTAAAATATGAACTTAGATATGTCTATTAACCATTTGATCAATAGACTTCGAAAACAGAGTATACCCAGATCAGAAGGCTCCTACAAGAACCGTCTGACCAGGAGCTGCTCTATTTGCTTATGGAATTACATATACATACATGTATATTTTATTTGTAAATATTTGCATACATATTGTACACAAAGGCAAAAGGGATGGGAAAGAAAGCAAAACTGGTTATTGTGTTTCTCTCTCAAAATCTTCCTTTGCTGATCTGCCATGATAGAAATATCATCTAATTAATATCCACCATGTTATCAATTCTTATATAAATAATCATAAAGCAAAGGGTTAATGTCAACGAATGACCGATCAGTAAACCAAACCATGTAGATTCTGCAGATGCCTAGGGATAAGGTTCTTATAGGAACCAAATGATCTGGATCGAATGTGTTTGTATATAACGCACCGCACTCGTAATGGACTCTGTTCAAGGAATGTATTTGTTGCATTACTTTTTGTGTACATTTCAGATCTTTTGCAGATTATTCACTAATTCAGTCATTAGTATGTAAGAGATTAACTTTACAACAAGCTCTTATATTAATAAACAGTGGCACTCATTATATCTTAACTGCCTCGGAAGCTATTGAATCAAATGTTGATATAACGAATAAGTTCAAGAAATATTTTCAGATTATGCTTTTACTTAACCTATTAGCTCATAGGCACGCCTTTTGGGCGCATTTGCAAACGGAGTAGAGCCAGATCCGATCTTACATATACTATCAAGAGCTGTCACTGTAAACGGACATATCCATCGCCTTAAGTGTTGATATTGTGAAGGCATAGAACAGGAAAGACAGGGCCTGTGGTCAACAAAGTATGTCTGAAGTATTAACAGCTGTCGGAAGTTGTTCGATTCTCTACTATCTCAAGATAAATCCAGATACAAATGTTGGCATTCATGATGTATATACCTACCAATGTTCTATATATATGTGATCTAGTGTAGGAGATACTGTCCGGACAATCATTTTCCCATTTTCGTCAAAGTACGTACATGTATATAAGTAATGTAGGAAACACTTCAAACAAAACTGGCATTCACCCAATGCACCATGACAAAAACAGAAGACCAGCAAATGTGGATAACTATCAAAAGACAAAAAGATACGCACAAGGACATATCATACAAACAATAGGTGTGTGTGTGTGTGTGTGTGTGGGGGGGGGGGGTTAGAAGATTCGCCTTGAAACGGCTAATGACAGTTGTCACTGGGGGGTTTAACCGGTTTTGGAGCGTCCAACCTAACACTTACTCCATCCCCTCCCTAAATGAAAAACAGTCTAAACAAACGTATCCCCTCTATACCATCTGCGATTAATCTACAACAACCGCGATGTCAGAATGAAGATATGCAACAGACAAGCTCAGTCATAACCTTTGACCCCTTAGTGTGACCTTGACTTTTGCTGTGGGTCGGTTTTTATAGAGTTTCTAAAATAAAGTGTAAATAAACATATCTCCTCTCCGATTTATCTACAACAACCGCGATGGCAAAAACAGTGGTAAATTGCATGTAAAACCAAAAATCATATTGAAATGAAACAAACTGGACCCACCTAATGATTGAGCTGCAAACAGAGTTACTGTATAAAAGTAATAAAGTGAGTGCAAATATCAGATGTATTTCTGATGAGTTTAGAGGATGTCTTCATAGAGTCTTTCCTATCGGCATACATGAAAAGAGGGCAGTGTAAATGCAAAATGTAAAATGGTTTACAACCAGGCATACAGTTTAGTTCAGTACTGTAGGGTTATACCCCTTTGTAATGCATTTTTAACATACGTTGAATTTCTATACCAGATCAGATATGAAGGAAAGAAACGTATAAAATCGTATGTGAGGATGCAAGAACGCATTGTTTTTTAAGTTTGTTTAAGACTTCTGAGCAGTTTCTATAGATCAGATGAGATTTATTCCAGAATTGTCGGAAGTCTTATCACAAACGAATTTGTAATACATGTTCATTTATCTAAGTTAAACAAGAAGTCACTTGTAGAAAAGTTTGTAGTTGTACAAGAGCTATAATTACATGTAGCAATGAAACGCGCTTTATATAGGTATTATGTAGTTTTGGTAAACAATACATTCTAGGGATTTATGTCGGTCAATTTAAATATCTGCTGAAAGTTGTTACAGGTGTAGTAACTGAAATATATGATTTTGTATTATTTGGTTCCTTCTTCAAGATATAATGTAATCGTCAAATAATGATGACATGATTCGATGCCTTATCAACGGGAACAAAGACGTATTTTAATTTAATTATTCAATTGAACTATAAAACGAAATGCGTTTGTCAATTGTGTAAAAAATGTAACTCCGAAACAGCATTGGACTCAATATGTCCTATATGGTACCATTGACTACTCAATCATTGTAAAGCCTCCTCAATCTGACATCGACAAGAGTTAAAGTATATCAAGAATGGTATTCTATATGTCGGAAGTTTATTCAGAGGAGATCGTAGAATTTTATCTCGAAGTTGCGAGTAATCACACGACCGGCTAGAAAATAGCAACATTTTGTGGGGGCGCAATTTACATTATCATCAATATTAAGGTCGGCAACAATCTGATGTAAATGAAAATTATTTTTCTGATGGGTTTGTCATATTTGTAATCGGTGGTTCTGCTTTGTAACCCGATCGCTGCCAATGCCGGATATGTGATTACCTACGCTTGACCTAATGTGCGATTCCTTGTTATCTTTATGGAATCATTGTAATTCCTCAGCCGCAAAACAGGAAGAGGACTATGGGATTGCACTCCGTCTGTCTGTCCGTCCGTAACACATTCATGCCCTCCATATATTTCCCAAACCTTTGAAAGATTTCCATTTATCTTGGGTCAATATTATTTCCCAAGTAAAGCAATGTGCAGAACCCATGAGTTAACATTGTGGGGTCAAGGTCAGTGGCGCACTAGGAAGTCAACAGTTTGAACATTTGATGTTGTGATCGCTCAATGTTTCCTAAACCCTTTGAAGGATTTCATTAAACTTCAGTAATGCGATGTGCAAAACATAAATTAGTTATGCCGCCTCATGATCAATGTCACAATTGAAGTCAACAGTGTTTGCGGCGGGGGATAGCTGTCCTTTAATATGTTAAACTGCAATCTTTTAAAACTATTTTAAAAGTCGCCTGTGTTTGAAATAAAATGGGGACCCAACTCTACCCCCCCCCCCCCGGACCACGCCCTGGTTTTCTTAGAATTTCCGCTGATCATGCAATAAATATACTTTTCAAGTTTGTTAAGTGGAGTTTGATATTGATTCTACGTATGTTAGGTTACCGGTTTGTCGCGATTGTTTGAGTTTTATTAACATAATGTCGTTTCAACATTTCGTGGCACCGGTTTTTCAATGATGGGAATCGTCCGACTGCTACAGCCCCCCCCCCCCCCCCACACACACACATACACTTCAATCGAGACGTCTTCATAATTATGAAAACATCTGAACCCACATGGTTGATGGCGAGAGTTTAACAGTGCCATACGATCAACTATCCTGATTGTATATGAGCATCTAGGTCATTTTTCAACGGGGTCATTTTTATCATGTGTGGGTCTCTTTTTCACGCATGGGTAGGGTTGTTTGTTTCGACCCGGGTCCTTTCTCAACTTGAATAAAGACCCGCCGGTGTTACATTAAATGTTGATCCTGTTGAGAAAGGACCCGGCGGGTCTTTATTCAACGACAGATAGGTCAAGTTTTAACGTTGAGAAATCACCCGCGTCATTAAATAACGGACCTGCCCACATGTGAAAAAGTGACCTTACCTAAAAAAAAAAGGCCCCGTTGAAAAATTACCCTGATGCTGATATACAATCAGGATAGTTGATCGTATGATACTGATCAATTTTCGCCATCACTGTATGGGTTAAGATGTTTTCATAATTATGAAGACGTTTCGATTGAATTGTAGGTGTGTGTTGTAGGGGTGGAAATAGCAGTCGGACGGCTCCCATTACTGAATAGTCGGGTGCCACGTAATGTTGAACCGGCTATATTATATAAAGCTCAAACAATCGCAATAGACTAGTAACCTAATATACGTAGTATCGACATAAAACCCGTATATCTTTTGTAAAAAAAAATAAATGGGGGAAATCCAAGAAAAAATGGGAATAAAGTAAATATAAATCGAAAAAATGAAATGAACTTACAAAATATTAGGCTCAACTTAGAAATAAATATATTCAGTTTTACTAGTTATATAAATTCATCGCGGAGTGTCCTTTTGACAATTGTGTATGTGTACGTGCGTGAGTGTGTGTGGGGGATGGGGTGGGGGTGGGTGGGGGAGTAGAGTTGGATCCGCACAAGCATGTGCTGTTTTTCATTTCAAAATCTTACAAAGGGTTGGGAAATATGGGAAGGGAACGTCAGTGTTTCGGGCGGACAGACAGAATGAATGACGGACAGACGAATAACATTTCAATAATCATCTCCGTTTTGCGGTGGGGGATTTAGAATCCGTAAGTGTAATACGAAATCGAAATTGCTCTACGATGTGAACAATGGCGTGAGTCAAACTTTTCAGATGGTTACTAGAATGTCTAAATATTCGCCATTTACATTTAAACATCATCGGAGCAACTTTTTTCTCCACAAAAAATTCAATTGTACCAATTACTGGATTCGATCCAGATAAGATGGAGAGTTAACAAAAGTTGTTTGCGTGCATGTTATCATTGTCGCGAAAAGCAGGCAACGGGAACAAGTTAACCCTTCGGTTACTGAATTTTAAAACACATTTTCCTTCTTTACCCATGCCCTGTTGTATAATTACATATATCTTCACTGTGTACACGTATTTTGCTGTGCAATCAATGCTGTGGAGTGCATTGGTTGCACAATTAACTTGTAAATAGTGCAGACCCTGATGAGACAGCTCCTGCAGGAGCTGTCTCATCTGGGTCTTCACTATTTACAGGTAGGTATATTGACGTGAATAGCAAGCGAAGGGTTAAATACTGTTTGGATTAAAAATTCATGTTGAAAATTGACCTGGTTTTGAGAGGGGCGTGTTTTGATGGGGAGGGGATTAAAGAGGGGCAAGACCATTCCCTTGATCCACTAACACATTGTTGTGATGTTCAACAAGGTTTCAACTAACCGTGAAAAAAAGACCCGGGAACTGATCAAAAGTTAACGGTGGCAAATGTTCAACGGCTGTTTTTTATCAAAATTTGGTGTTGATATTGTGTTCGGGTCGATTGTCAACGTTGAAAATTGACCCACCAGGTCCTTTTTCAACAGGGTCAAAATATAATGTAACACCGAATAATTTTTCAACAGGGTCAAACTTTTATGTAACACCGCCGCGTGACACAAGTACTACTGTTGTGATAATACATGTATGAGTCATGCAGGAAATACCACATACACAAACTTCCTTTTAGTAAATATCATATAGGAGTTGTTTTCTGTAAAAACCCTTTCCCTTAAGTGAGTGCATTTCGATGCATCTGCAAACAAAGTAGACCCAGATTATATCTTATTAGCATTCTTGACATCATTATTTCCTACATGAATATTCATCAGGGAAAGGGTTAAGTGATTAAGCTATCACTTGTCCTGTCTTAACCCTTCGCTTTCTGAATTTTAAAATACATTTCTCCTTCTTTACCCATGCCCTGTTGTATAATTACATATATCTTCACTCTGTACATGTATTTCGCTGTGTAATCACTGCTGTGGAGTGCACTGGTTGCACGATCAACTTGTAAATAGTGCAGACCCTGATGAGACAGCTCCTGCAGGAGCTGTCTCATCTGGGTCTTCACTATTTACAGGTAGGTATATTGACATGAATAGCAAGCGAAGGGTTAATTAATAACTAGGGTCCATGGTTGTTTGATATGTAGTTATAATGGTTACACCTTGACTAAAGAATTATTATCCTTTAGCAAAACATGTTTGTTTGTGTTGATTAACGTCCGTTTCAGCTCACTATGGGCTAACTGGACGCCCCAGAGAGAGTGGAGAGGACATATGTTATTTACAAATATTTAAGGATGTAACCACATGATTTCATTTTCGTTTTACACGAATAGAAGACCATTCTACTTGGAAGCGGAACAAGGTAGGCTTTGTGAGACATGTTCCGTAACGCCAACACCAGAATTGTTCTAAGATCAAAGGTTAAGGAATACAGCTACGGTAGAAGGAAGAATAGCCTAGACAAGACACCGGAAGCGCCGAAACAGTTGATTGATAAAGTACTAAGAGTGCAGAGCCTGGATCTGCACATCGAAGCAAATACTCTGAGACACAGGTATGAAACATAGTCTATACATGTGTTAATTAACCCTTCGCTTGCTATTCACGTCAATATACCTACCTGTAAATAGTGAAGACCCAGATGAGACAGCTCCTGCAGGAGCTGTCTCATCAGAGTCTGCACTATTTACAAGTTGATTGTGCAACCAGTGCACTCCACAGCAGTGATTGCACAGCGAAATACGTGTACACAGTGAAGATATATGTAATTATACAACAGGACATGGGTAAAGAAGGAGAAATGTATTTTAAAATTCAGCAAGCGAAGGGTTGTCTTAACCCTTCGTTTGCTGAATTTTAAAATACATTTCTTCTTGATAATGGTAACATTGAAGGTGGTGGCTGGGGTTATCATGCTGAAGGTAGTAATGAGGATAAGGGTAGTTGTGGTGATGATGGCAGTGTTGAAGATGATGATTATGATAATAATAATAGTAGTAATGAATAAATCTATTAAATAGCAATATTAATATTATTGTTGCTGTTTTTATATGACTATTGATGATTATGATTATGATAATAACAATAATGATTATGATGATGGTGGTGATCACCATCATCATGGTGATGATAATAATATCAAGCAATAGAACTCATGAGATAATATTACATCTAATAAAATCATCCTATAAATTTATCAACACTACATCTATTACCACGTATACGTCTGCCATTATTAATGAAGCTCTGCTGAATATGAAGATACTGACACTAATGACAATAAAAATACCTGGTGATGATGGCATTACTTAACCACTGCATGTACTCTCACAGCCACTACTTCTTGTGTCAATGATACTGTTTCTATTACTGCTACTCCTAGACAAAGTTTATCAACAAATACTTCGAGTAATAACTACATGTATCTGATTTGCGAATATTCGTTCACATCTATACGAGGTATAATTAACACCTACATAAATATCTATGGGTAAATTAGTAACGTATAAACACTGATATTGTTCTCGAATGAGAATATAAGTGATTACGGATTTTAATTGGCAGGACGGACCAATATGAATGCACAGAGGACAGGAAAACCGAGAAAGGGGAGGTATTGCCAGCCAAGTCTGTACTACGCAGAGGCGATGTTTTCAATATGACGATCATGTTTGACCGCCCGTATGGAAACCATGACTTCAGCTTGTGCTTCACATACGGTAAGACTTATTGCTTGTATAGGTTCATAAAGTAGTTGATCGACCTTCCTTTGCATTTATCTAGCTTTTATATTCATCATGAGTTGTAAAACCATCTGGATTGGTGACTGGTCTCGAATTGCACAATTGCATTAATTTGTCGGCTTGAAGTAAGAAAGAGTTGCAAGATCAAACAAATAGCGGCCGTTGCGAATGGCATGATGACAGACAAGTCAATTATTATGGACAACAGCTCAACAGTCATCAGGGCAAACATTATATCATAAATGATATGGGTGTCTTTATAAGCAGGTGGTTGCTTAATGCAGAACAAAAGTAATGCAGAAATCTCATCTAGGAGCTTTCTGCATTACTTTTGTCCTGCATTAAGCTACCACATGCCTTTGTCATTGTGAATTATGCCCCTTTTTGGTGGTCGCATTAAAGGGGTTTTACTGTATATGAAAACAGGAATTTATACCTTGGCGGTAGAACCATATCTACATATTAATAAGCAGCAAGATCTAAATGCAACGGGTTCTGTTACAGGCTGTTACCTAAATGGTATGCATGTTATGAATGTAGTATATCACTTTTACTGTCAAAGATATGAAAAGTCTTCAAGATGTTTAATGGAGGAAGTTAATTGTGAAACAAATTATTTAATTAGCAAGTTTTTATTCATATCATCTACGAGTGAATTGTAAATCTCGCATGTTGCAATATATCTTAACCATTTATTACATAAACATGCATTTTAAGTTAATAATGCCTTGGCAAACAAAGAAGACCAAGATCAGACCAGCAAAGAACGCCAAAGACGCGGCTTAATTGAAATAACATGAATCTGACTCATGTGCTAAATATGTTAATTTGCTTTTTTATTTTATTGAAGGTGATGACCCGAAGGCGACCAAAGGGACTCTGGTTGAATTTACACCGGACGAATCAGGGAAACAAAAGTTTAAATCGGATGAATGGGGAGCCAACATTAAAACTAACAGTGGCAACTCCATCGAAGTCGAAGTAAGACGGTTAAATTGATTCTTGCAAAAGTTAATCAGCTAATCGAAGTTAACCCTTTACCCAATAGCCTGTTTCTAGTTTTGAAGACATATGACCACTTAAAGCAGGTTGAAAGTAAAGCAGAATACGCCATAAGGCGCATTCTGCTTTACTTTCAGCCTGCTTTAAGCTACCACTTACTAGGATATAGAAAATATTTATTATGCAATATGTTCATGACTGTATGAATTTGAACTATTTTCTTCAGCGGAGGAATAAATCAAACACGCTAAAAGCCGCTTCTATCAGGTAAAGGCAAGCAGCATAATTCCAGATAAGACGCACAGAAACAGAATTTCTCATCAAGATCCAATCTGTATGACTCTCTATCAGTAGTTTCCCAAAGCTCGAAATAAAGCAAAAAGTACAAAAAACCCAAGATTTTAGTTGTAGAAGACATATACAATATGTCTATTTTAGCATGATAAAAACTTAAATGATTCCTTGATTCCTTATTGGATGATCTATTTACGATATAATGTAATTATAAAAAGAGTGTTCAAATTAACACATGAGTTACCTGCTAGAAGAAGTGTTGGAATAAAAAAGGAAAGTGTGACGTTAAGCAGACAGACAGACAGACGGACAGACAGATAGACGACGGAAAAGTGATCCCTATGTGACACACTGCTTCTCGGCAGGTGACATAAAAACTTATTTGATTATGAATGGGGTTTCGCTGTTGTATCATATTCACTAATTTGATAAAGGATCGTACTTAATATGCCAAAAAAATAAATTCTCATCCAAACCGAATTTTTTGATCACTTTTTTGAACAGCATAAGATTTAATGGAGAATTAAAGGAAGCTACTCTGGATAGAATGTTTAATTTACAGATGTAACCTGTGCCTTAGACAATGAATAGAACACTGTTTGATCTAGAGAGGTTTTAAAAATGAAGAAATTGAAATATATCCGTTTTGAAATCTGAAAGTGGAAAGGTTGTTTGATGTTATGTATATAGTTATACATTAGACCATACACCTCTGTCCACTATTATTGATGGTGAGAATTGTCAGAGGATAAGATTAATTTATACCAAATTTACACGCAGATATAAGATAAACTTTGTGTATGGTTTGTTTGTGTAATTTAGCACAAGATGAGTGTGCATACTTTTTATTTGCCATTGTGTTCCATGTTAATACAACAGACTCTACTGTATTCTCCATAATAGACGTCTAATAAATATCCCCTATCTTCTGGCGGGCGAGAAAGAACCGATGAAGAATCAACTAAACGTTTATATACATAAAAACCATTAAAAAAGAATTCTATGCTTTTCAAATACAGATGGTAGCTAAATGCAGATTAAAAGTAATGCAGAAAACACCCCACAAGAACATTATGTACTGCTTTCATTCTGTATTAAGGACCCATATGCGCACAAAATGCTCCTTCTCCATTCTACGTTCATGGGATGATTGTTAAAACAGTATTTAAACAAATCGCGAAATGGATTGAAACAATGGACTTTAAAGGAGATGGCTACAAAACAAAGTGTAGACCTGCAATCATTATTGGCAATGATGACTTAGTGATGTTTATTAGTAGCCCATATGTTTCTATACACCAGGTTCATGTCCCAGCCAACTGCCCTGTAGGAGCTTGGGATCTAACCATGAAGACCTACTCTACAGTCAAGAATGAGAATGGGGAAGACGTCTTCCTTGGCTTCAAATACAGTGACATCCCGGACATAATCATCTTGTTCAACGCCTGGTGCAAAGGTTTGCAAATTAAGTTTTGTACTAATATTGGTCATATTTTTCATATTCTATTATACACAAATGTGTCTCTGCTACATATGACCAGTATATTGACATTTTACCTCATAGAAACAAAACTCATTTTCACACCTTCGCAAACAGAGCAGATCCAAATCCCATACCTCCTGTAGAAGCTGTCTGATTAGGGTCTTCTCTATTTGCGTATATAACTGCATTAGCCTCTGCTAAAGCCTTAACATCAAGTGCTCGTGTACCATTTAACACATTAACCCTTTCGCTGCCAATGATGGATCTGTGATTACCTATGCAAACAGTTTGAATCCAGATGAGACGCCGAGTAACTCGGCGTCTCATCAGGATCCAAACTGTTTGTTACTGTTACTGAAACAACAATGAAGAAAATCAAAAGAATGAAAATTGTAGTAGACGACAAAGTTAGCAGACGACAGAGTTTGGCAGCGAAAGGGTTAAAGTAATAAATATTGAGGATGTCGTCTTTGTATATTCATATTCATGAAGTATTAAGCAGTCAGCTGATCTAATGGTTCCCTAGGTTTATTTATCAAATGTTATATTAGATACAGTGCTTGGCCCATCATCTGCTGTATTAACCCTTCTCTTGCTGAATTTTAAAATACATTTCTCCTTCTTTACCCATGCCCTGTTGTATAATTACATATATCTTCACTGTGTACAAGTATTTCGCTGTGCAATCACTGCTGTGGAGTGTACTGGTTGCACAATCAACTTGTAAATAGTGCAGACCCTGATGAGACAGCTTCTGCAGGAGCTGTCTCATCTGGGTCTTCACTATTTACAGGTAGGTATATTGACGTGAATAGCAAGCGAAGGGTTAATTCATCAAATCAATCTGTCAAACTGTAAATGCTGATCAGATACTATTTGTCTGATGTAATAACTGGTCTTGGTCTATTCAGTTTACAACACAGAATATACCCCTGTACGTGTGACTTCGGTCAATATTAACATACATGGCATATGTAAAAGGTATACATATATAAGGTAAATAGTGTTAACCCTTCGCTTGCTATTCACGTCAATATACCTACCTGTAAATAGTGAAGACCCAGATGAGACAGATCCTGCAGGAGCTGTCTCATCAGGGTCTGCACTATTTACAAATTGATTGTGCAACCAGTGCACTCCACAGCAGTGATTGCACAGCGAACTACTTGTACACAGTGAAGATATATGTAATTATACAACAGTACATAGGTAAAGAAGGAGAAATGTATTTTAAAATTCAGCAAGAGAAGGGTTAATTCTATGCAAACCCTTTACTATATATTACCAGAACACGATACTTTACTCTTTATCCAGCTTTGCAAACGGAGCAGATTCAGATCAGATTTCTCCTGTAGGAGCAATCTGATCAGGGTATACTCTGTTTGCTTATAGAATTATATTAGCCTCGGCCAAAGTCTCTATATCAAGTGTCCACATACCAGTATAAAACTTAAGGTAATAAACCATTTGCGAAAGTATTGACTGATTATCAGATTGCTTGGATCCTACTAAACCAACATGATACAGCTTTTTGAACATTCCTGTCAGCTCACTACAAGGAGAACAGGGTTTGTTTTTTCTGCTTTGGATAACAAAATGATGCTTTTTTCCGTAGATGATGCTTGCTACATGGACTCAGAGGCTCTGCTGTCAGAATATGTGCTACATGACAGTGGTAGTGTATTTAAAACCAGATACCCCAAATCATGGCACTTTGGGCAGGTAACCTGTGTATTATTATTATTCTATCATAATTGTCAATAACCTTATAACCCATGAATATTAATCTAAACAAATACTGAATGTGGTATAATGGCATAATGTACCCATGGTGTTTTGGCACTGGTAAAATCCGTAGTGTCCGAATGATACATCATTATTTTACATGCAAACCAGGCAGACCCTAGTCAGACGGTTCCTTTTTTAGCCGTCTGATCTGGATCTACTCTGTTTTCAAAGGCATGGAAAGGGTATAGTTATGGAGTAACGGGTGAAAGGAAGACATCAGCGTTTGATGTTGAAAACTTACTAAATGAATGTGTATTTTATACAAATATGACAAGGCAGAATACGATAGAATAAATACCTCTCTAATTCATTGAAGCTTTTGCGAAACTCTTGAGGTAAGTTGTTACTTTTAAGTGTCTGATGTCTGTTTTTAATATTTGGTAAAAACTGGTTAAAAAAGGATTTTCTTTTCTATTTCAATTTCTTTGTTCTCATTAAGCATTCAATGCTGGGTAGTACCTATTCAATTTTGCCTGTATATAAGAAGTATTGTGTAAAACATAAATGAATTTGCTCAGTTTTCTCTTTTATTTTAAAAGTTAACTTTATGGTAAGATGATTATGTGTTTATGTATACTTAGCTAGCTCATTCAAAAACTGGTGTGTATTCGTACTGATTCAATACCTAAAACAGGTTTAACCCATTACATCATAGTCTAGTTTTAGATCCAACCTCGTTTAATGAATCTACCGGAAAGAAGCATTTACTAAAGAAAAGGAACCCATTGTGACAAATTGAGCATATTCTCCTATTCATCACAATGGTTTCAAAAAGTGAATTTTGCAGAGGCGTCCAAAGGCGTCATTATGAGGGAAGGGGTTAACACTCATATTGCATACAAATGCATAAATATGCGCCTGTTTGTTCTAATTATACGTATTAGACATTTTGATTTATCATTCAGTTGAAACTTAATGCGTATATCTCTTTCTATTGTAGCTGATTATTTTCAAAACAGTTATCCGAAATAGCGTCTGATTTAAGTCAGTTTGGCCCAATTCCTGAAGAGAGGAATGTGTACATGCAATCAAAATGTAATTGATTCATTGGAATGTTTTTCAAATACAATAGCTTGGTAATTCTAGAGTAACTAATAACAATCATTAGGGACCTGCATTGAAAATGCAAGAGCCCTATTGGAATCACATTTTCTGTCCATCTGTCTGCCCGTCCGACCGTCAACACCTTTTATGTGACGTGATAACCCAAACAGTACTTCACATATTGGTTTCATATTAACGGCATATGCTTTGTATCATCAGAGAAAGACGTCTATAGTTATTTGGGTTGATTCAGATTTGATCACTATGTCTAGAGTTATCTGCCCTTGATTCATCCAAAATGCCATAAACCTTTGTCAACACTTTTGATGTGACGCAATAACTCAAATAGTACCTCACATATAGGTTTCATATTAAAGTCATATGCTAAGTATCATCAGAGAAAGCCACCTATTGTTTTTGGGTTGAATCAGATCACTGAGTTTAGAGTTATCTGTCATTGATTCATCCAACATTCTATAAACTTTTGTCAGCACTTTTGATGTGACGCGTTTACTCAAACAGTACCTGACATATTTGTTTGATATTATGGACATAAGCTTAGTATTATTAGAGGAATATGCCTAGAACGTTTGGGGTGAATCAAATTACTTTGTCTAGAATTATCTGCCCTTTATTCGTCCAAAATGCCATAAACTTTTGCCAACACTTTTGATGTGGCATTATAACTCAAACAGTACTTCACACATTTGGTTCATATTAAAGGCATGTACTTAGTATTAAGAGAGGAAGACACCCATAGATTTTGGGTTGAATGAGATCACCATGTCCAGAGTCATCTGCCCTTGATTTATAAAAAAATGATATTTTCAACAAAAGATCATCTGCAGTGCCCTCTCTGACTGAGTAAGTTTTCTGGTTATCGATTATTTGTGTCTTTTTAACCCATAACACCATGGATATTCATTTAAGACATAATAACATCGTTAATATTTATTAGATTATATATCATGATGGAAGATTAACGCGTGCAGTTTTGGTCAGGGCACATACTGTAGAGTAATATTCATATTATTTCATACGCAAAGTAGTGCAGGTCACCCTAAAATGACGAATTCTAGGTCTGGTTTGAGTCTACTCTGTTTGCAAATGTGTAATTTGGCCTATTTATAGAGCAAACTAATATTTTGATGATTGATTCATTTCAGTTTGAGGATGGAGTTTTGGAGGCCACCCTGTACCTCATTAACTTTGGTCTGTACAAAGCATCACATTTGGCAGACCCCGTAATGGTGTCAAGATGCCTCAGTTTGATGGTGAGTTAAAGTTACAAGAAAAAGTGAAAACGTAGTAAAGTCAAGCTTGAAAAGCGACACACAAGACGCAACCATCATTTTCTAACCTTTCCCTTATGATACGTATGAATGAGCGTGTGATTTTCAGGTGCGGATCCAGGATTTCAGATTAGGGGGGGGGGCGTAGAAGTTTTTGTTTGATGACATAAATAAATAGTATGTTTGTAATACATGTTGAAAAAGGGCTGTGTTAAAGGCAGGTGGCTGCTTAAAGCAAGGTGAAAGTAAAACAGAACGCTCCTATGGGAGTGTTCTGTTTTACTTTCACCTTGCTTTAAACAGCCACCTGCTCTAAATACCAACTAATTAACACAATGTAGTGGTCGCTATAGAGAGGTTTTACTGCATATAGATCTAAAATATTACTAAAACATTGTTTTGGCAATTGGGGGGGGGGGGGCGTACGCCGGCTCCGCCCCCTCTAAATCCGCGCCTGATTTTATGAATACTCGTTAATTGGTTCCTAATGCAAGCTGGATTTATAAAGGATTTTGATATTACAACTGTTTAATCTATACTTTATAAAATTTATGTCATGGAAAACAGCTTAAAATGTACACGACACGTTTCTAAAATGTTCGAAACGTTTGAAAAGTCGAACTATAGTTTAATAACCTGCAATATGCTGCGCTTGACATCCAACGTAAACAGGCAGTTGGAATGATTGCCGCTGGATGTTCGTGCAATGCAGTAGCTCGTATGGTGGAGTGTTCTCACCAAACAATAACGAAATTGGTGCAAAAGAACAATGCCACTGGAACAGTGAACGGTTTCAAAATGTGAGTTTACAGAGGCGCTAAACTACGTCACTAGGAGGGAATGTGTTTAATTCAACATGGAACAAGATTATGTGAACCTTTTGAATTATATCTTCAAATCATCAACACTTGGTGTCAGAGCCCAATTGTTTGACATTCTGAACATTTGGTTATTGAAAAAAAATACAAGAGAACGCCAATATGAAAACCGAAATTGACATATTTATCTATCGACATTTTGCTTAACACACTAAACGGTGTAAACAGGTATGGTTATTGTTACATAATTATTCCATGTAAAATGATAACATTTAACTCTTTACCGGGTAGAAAAGGCTTTCCATGCCTTTAACCAAGAGTAAACTAAGATTAGACTGCTCTTCTAGGAGCCGTCTGATTAGGATCTGCTCTAAATATTCTCATATTTCAGACTAGCAAATATTCTAAATAATAGGCCTAAAGTCTTGAATTCTTGTACAACTATTAATTAGGTAAACAGAGCTACAGATAACGGAGCGTACTCAAATACTAAAATCGTCATTTCTCCACCAAAACCTAAGTTGTGACCAGTCTTTAGAATACTAGTTTCTTCGAGACGATTCTAAAGAATGGTCACAGCATAGGGTTTGGTGGAGAAATAAAGAAGTTATACGTGAACATATTTTAATTTATTCCTTTTATCTGGACTCCCAGGTAAAGGATTAAAGATTCATACCTTACTAATATATGCGTATTAGTCATAGCCTGTCAGTTTCTTGTTTTATCTCTTTAAGGTCAACACTTCTAGAGGAGGTGTGCTGCAAGGCAACTGGTCCGGGGATTACACGGGTGGTAAGAGTCCATCGAGCTGGTGTAACTCTGCCACTATCTTGTTACAGTACATGAAAGACAAACAACCTGTAAAGTATGGACAGTGTTGGGTTTTTTCTGCTGTGTTAACAACAGGTACGTTGATAAATAATTAAAAGTGCAATACAGACATGAGGATGTTAAAATAAATTTGCAAAACATTTTAATTTCTCCATTTATATTAGCACAGCTGATAAACTCAAACGAATTTCTTAAAGACCACATTGAGTTAAACTACTGTAAAATCTCGATTATTCGAATTTTCGTTATAAACGAATTTAGACCCTTTTAGGCAGGTGACTGCTTAATGCATGATGAAAGTCATGCAGAAAGCTCCTAGATGAGCTTTCTGCATGACTTTCACCATGCATTAAGCTGCCACCTGTCTTAAAGATCGATAGTAATACGTATTTTAGTGTTCGAATAATCGAGGTTTTACTGTATATCCAGTTTACTGGATATCTGTGTTAACCAGTGTGACGTTTGACAATTAATCTCCATGAATATCGGGAATAAAATGTATAAATTGGGGTTTTACAATTTCAGGTATTCTATCTACAAATATCTCATAAAAATAAATAATACAATTTGGACCATTTTATGATGATGTCACTTAACAACTAATATCATAAAGCGCACGTTTTGTGATTCAATACTACCGGTTAACATCACTCGTAACTGTCTGTTCTAGAAAAAAATAGTTTTATTTTAGTATTGCGAACGCATACGGAATTCGAACACCCCAATATGTTACGATATTTGATACCCAATCAGTTAGTAATATTCTTAGATATTCACTGTAATATATAAATCTTTTGATACTTTTTTTCTATTTTTAAATGTACAGTAAAGTCTCGATTACTCGAAATTTGAAAATTAAAGAATCTAGACACTTTTAGGCAAGTGGTTACTTAATGCAGGGTGAAAGTCATACAGGAAGCCACTCGAGGAGCTTTCTACATGACTTTCACCCTGTATTAAGCTGTCGCCTGTCTTAAAGATCGATATAGCGATACTGGTTTTAGTGTTCGATTAATCGAGATTTTACTGTAATTGACATTGTTCTATATATAAAATCGAGTCCCAGTTATTCAAACACCTCTCATCAGAAGCCCCGGTGTTATTCGAAGTATGGTGTTAGTTCCGATCTCCATCCTTCTTACTTCTATGTTAAAATATTGGATTATCCAAATTCGCGTCGTCCGAAAACCCGGCATTAATCGAGGTCATATTTTGTCCGGCGTGAATGTTTACCTTTGATTTTTACACCTATTATTCGAAGTTGTAGACAAACATGGATTAAGGACCAGTGAACACAGACAATCGGCGCGATTTTGAAAAAAAAAACCTGTCAAACAATAAGGTGTAAATTTATCGTAATTACCGACATGGTAAAACTCGGCCTGACCGCGTTGTGTGTTAGATGCATGATTTAATTGTCATTATCATTTTTGTAGTAATTTGGTACAGTAAACCTCCTCTAAACCGGAATTCTAGTAGAGAAGAATTTAGATACTTTTAGGAAGGTGGCTGCTTAATACAGGGTGAAAATCATGCAGAAAGCTGCCACCTGTCCCCAGGACCGATATTTACACTAGAATTAAGGTCCGGTTTAGAGGGGTTTTACTGTATTAAATGATTATAAAAGTTCTTACACATGGTCTCTTTGAAGTGTATATATGTGCATAACAATTCTGTATAGTATTTAAACAATTCAGACAGGAGTTATCTTCCTTGTACCATATTATGCTGTTAGCCAATAAAGTTTGAGGAGAAAACTTCCTGTTTTCAACACAATTCAATGAAAGTTGATACACATGTTGAGTGTATATATGCATACCTTTTATCAGTATCTAACACACTGTTGTTAACCCTTGGATTTGAGATCGAGGCTGTCGTCCGAGGGTAATCATCACATTCGATGATACAGTAGAACCCCGCTAATGCGACCACTTACTGAATAAACATTGGTGCCTTTATAAGCAGGTGGTTGCTTAATGCAGGACAAAAGTAACACAGAAAGCTCCTTTCTGTATTACTTTTGTCCTGCATTAAGCTACCACCTGCATCTAACACACAGAATTACACCTCTTTTAGGTGGTCGCATTAGCGGAACTTTACTGTATTTACAGTTTCAGTTGAGACTAGATGAATGAGTATTGTAATTACATATACATTTCAATTGTCTCTTTCAAACGAGACTAAACTCTTACTCTATAAGTACACATTTCTACGCCTTTGCAAAAAAGAGTAGACCCAGATCAGGGTTTGTTCTGTTTGCTTATGGTATAAAATAGACATTATTCTGTCATGGCCAAACGCTCTTGTGTTCACGTGCGATTTTGAAAATGAATGTAAATAATATTCATGATGTAATGATTTTTACATGAATATTCATTGAGTAAAGGGTTATCGTAATTATCATAAATCCTCAGATACCAAATATTCTCTCACCAATTGTTTGTAAAACTGAATAAAACAATTTCGCGCTGTTTCGATTACTAAAATTGACATACAGTAAAACCTCTCTATAACGACCACTAAATTGCGTTAATTAGTTGGAATTTAAGACAGGTGGCTGCTTAAAGCAAGGTACAAGTCTAACAGAACGCTCCTATAGGAGCGTTCTGTTTGACTTTCACCTTGATTTAATTTGGTTAGTCATATTTTTATAGTTTTATAATAATGACTTTTGATAATATGGAGCTCTATGATAAAAAATGTATTTTTCTATTAGTATGCAGGTCTATCGGAATACCATGCAGATCGGTGACCAATGTTGACTCAGCCCACGATACAGACAATAATTTAGCAATTGAGAAATATTTTGACGAAGAAGGGGAAAATATAGGTTATATGAATGAGGACTCAGTTTGGTATGCTATTTCAATCATGACTCAGTTTGGTATGATATTTCAATACTTTTAACTTTTTGAATGCGGGGCATATATGTGTTGGCATTTGTACACAATGTAAACCAAGATCAGGGGGCTCATAGAAGAGTCCTCCAATCAGGATCTGCACCGTTTGTCATTTAAAGTCATCTTGCAGGTGTAAGCCTTTCATACTGCGTGGACTCTGTCATTAACTCATTCTCTCCTAGGCTATGTTTTAGACACACTCTCTTTGAATGTATCTACCGAAAAGGAGCATTAACTAGAGGAAAGGAAAACATAGAATTTTGTAGTTTGAAACCATTGTGATAAATAAAGCATTTGCTCCTATTGGAGCAAATGCTCTATTTATCACAAAGGTTTTATAAAGTGACTTCTGTAGATGCGCAAAATTGCGTAACTAGGTGATAATGTGTTAACCATGTCACTCTTATAAACGTTTCTGCACGCATTTGCAAACAGAGTAGACACAGATCAGACGGCACCTATAGGAGCCGTCTGATCAGGGTCTGCTCTGTTTGTTAATGGAATTTGATAGATCTGTTTCTTTACTTTTTAAAATGGACACACTGTTCCACCTTTCATATGTCATTATATAACTGTGTTTGCCATTAATATTCAGTAGCTATTGATATTCAGGATAAACATAGAACAGGGAAAGGGTTAAACGTTGATAGGCTGTTCCACCCTGTAAATTCAGCGTAGAAATGGTTAAACCTTTGAAAACCGTATACACTCACCGCGCCCTGTGTATTTCCAGCCCCACTGGTTTATAAAACTGGATAACGTAAAGTGTTTGCACTTTCGGTGCCAATTCTAATTGTCGTTTGCAAACCCTTCTTTTTTTTAAAAAAAATATTTCGGTAAAAATACGGAAATGAGATAAATAAATGCAAATTTCAAAAGAATAGAGCGCAGGTATATAAATAGAGTTAGCAACAACAAGTGAAGTACCCGATCTGGGACTGCACCATTTGTTGTCCTGCAGCATCTCTTGCGACAATGGAGGTCAAAAGATTAAATAAATAGTACTGACGCGTCACTATTTATGTTTCTGTTCTATTCTTACAGCCTGTAAAACCAAAGAAAATATTAAATGCTAATATTCTTAACTTAACAAGAAAATGCAAGAATTCCAAACCGGGGTTCATGTTTCTAAATTTGGAATGAATAATTTTACAGAGCAAGTACATGCAAAGTAAATAAAGCAACTTCTATATTTAGTCTAATGTTCAATACCTACTGAATACCTATATATGTTTTGATATACGAAATAAAATATGTTTATACCTACTGAATATCCATGGCCAAATAGTTACAATGAAGTATTAAAGGTGTAACATTGAGGCCATTTTAGAAACTACAGAAGCAGATCTATCAAATTCCTTTAGCAAACAGAGCAGGTCCTGAGCAGACGGTTCCTATAGGAGCCGTCAGACCTGGGTCGTCTCTATTTGAACATGCATGGACAGGCATTTAAATGAGGGAAAGGGTTAAACATATTTATATACTTTAAGTAATCTATTTTGGCAGCTTATTTATTTATCACTTACACACAGATGACCTAAATGAAGTTCTCACATGAGTCCATGACTATTACAATGTACTTCGGAGAATTGTAGTCCCCTTTCATCTTACAGATACTTTAAGAACATGTGATTATTGATGAAGTCGTTTCATTTCTTTCGGATCTTTTGGTGAACATTTTCAAACAGCTTTGATCAAGATGAGACACAGAGTGACCATGTCTTGCCTTGATCCGAATTACTTGACATCCAGATATTTATTGACGACAATTATCTTCTGTCTATAGGTCTAATCTATACTAGACCCTTTATAATGTGATACCTTCATTCAGGTAATTGAGAGTATAAAGATTAACGCCTTACCGCATGATTATTCATGTAAATAATGATATGATGACTATATATCGGCTGAAGTTTCATATTTGTATATGAATACATGATGTTTTGGCTGTAGCAGACACTGCAGCATCAGACATATTTAATTCCAAAAGTAATTAATGCAGCCCCTAATCAGACGGTTCATATAAAAGCGATTTGATCTGGATCTACTCTATTTCCAAAGGCATTAAAATGCGTATATTGACGTTAAATATATAAATTATATATTGTCTAGGAATTTCCATGTGTGGAACGAGATCTGGACAGCACGCAGAGACCTTGTAGGCGTGGAAGACGTAGATGGATGGCAAGCGCTAGATGCAACACCGCAAGAGCTGAGCGTTGTAAGAGGAGGTACGGCGTACAGCAGAGTCCCTGTAAAGTGTCAGCTTAACTCATTCCCTGTTCTATGTTTATTCCAAATTTTAATACATACTGAATATTCATTGACAAAATAGTTACAATAAAATATGGAAGGTGTAACAGTGTAGCTATTTTAAAAAGTAAAGAAACAAATCTATCAAATACCATTTGCAAACAGAGCAGACCCTGATCAGACTGCTCATATAGGAGCCGTCTGGTGTAGGTCTACTCTATTTGCAAAGGCGTGTAAAGCGTTCATATGAAAGAAATGGTTAATTCATTACCTAGGGATAGATAGAGATTAACGAAATGAGTAGGCCCAAATCAGATGGCTCCTGTTAGAGTCATCTGATCAGGGTATGTTTTTGTTTTATAAATTTCATCCAATTCATATTTATATCAATATTCATAAGACAAAATAGGGTTAATATATACGCATAGTAGATGGATGATTATAGCAAAACGTACAATGAATCCTCATTTCTTCTTTCTCCAGGTATAATTGGATTGATAATGGATAATGGATTCAATGGATGAATTAATCCCCTCCTTCTTAAAAGCAGTTTCTCCTCATTGCAAACAGTGTAGACCCATATCAGACGGCTCATGTAGGATCCGTCTGAGCAGGGTCTGCTCCGTTTGCTTATATAATTATCATACATATGTATAATTTCTACTAATACCAACAGAGCCTGAGGGAGCCATAATTTCATACTGATTCGCTTTGTTTAAAGACAGTTCTATTGGGTAAATTGAAGAAGTCATAGTTTCAAAAGAAGGATGATCCAAATTCAAAATATCGTGAAGTTGTATTAGAAGCATTAACAATATCAGCCTGTTTATCAGGTTTTAAACTAAGCATAAAATATCTCTCATAGCAATACAAAAACAAATATACAACAATTTGTACCCATGGTTATACCAACAACTTGACGATATATGGTACCCCCATAACGCATAAATATATTATCTAAAAGAAAGGTAAGATATCTACAAACATCAAGGCAAGTCCACGTAGTGAAATGTTCAATTTCTGAATTCGAAAAGAATGAACGGTGAACATTACGAGCAATGAACATTTTATTTTCTCTGGCACAAGTTTTTTTCTATTAATTAGTTTATTCTTTATAAGATGGTGAGGTAGAGTAGTATAGAGTGCAGAAAAGGCATAAGAGCTCAGTGAAGAAATGTTATACTATTAATTTACAAGCTTAGTTAAAACATCATTTGAATCTTTATGGACCAAAACATTAATACCAGAATTTTCATATATTTTATCACAGTAACGTTTTACATGTTCTTTGATCGTAGTAAGACAGGACGTCAACAGTTTAGATAGTTTAGTAGTAGTAAAACAAGTAGAGTTGACAATAAAATGTGCCTTATAAGGATTTTATGTAGTTTCGGAATCCAGTACAAAGTAGAAAGTTTATGTTGTTTTATGTTAGGACCATACTTAAAAGTATTGCACATTTTACATGTTCCGAGACTATATTTTTTTCAGGTGTTTGAACTGTAATATAAGTTTGTGAACCAGTTAGCTCCTTCTTTAAAACAGCAACATAATACAATCTTAAAAATTAATAACGATTACATTATTTGATGCATTGTCAACAGGAGGAGCAAGGACATAATTTGAATGAAAATTTGAAATGTTTTTCTTCAATAGCAAAATGTAATTCTAGGTCGAGGTGGTAAAAGCTTGTAATTTGAAATGTAAAAAGTAGTACGCGTATCAATAATATCAAAAATACATTTCTTCCAATCCGAAAAGGCATTAACATCAGCATGTTCTCGTCGACAATCCTAAATTGGTGAATTTTACTATTTACACAAGTAACTTTTTCTTAATTCTCAGAAAGATACCACATTTCTTTTGACAATATTATTTTTTATGATAAGTTTATCCTTTACCTCATTATCCATGCCTTTCACGCATTTACAAACAGAGTAGACCCAGGTAAGACGGCTTATGATGTAGGAGCCTCTTATAGGATTTGCTATATTTGCTTATGAATATACAAATATGATTCTTCAGTTTATTCCATAGTCAAAAAATAGTACGTTTCAGCATTCCACTCGGAAAATTCAATATTGAGAGAGTTTGAGTTTCAGCATTTCATATTGAGTTGAATATATATTTTAAACACTAAGCACTATTCCACTCTGAAAATTCAGTATTGAGAGAGTTTGAATTTAGCCCTTTTAACCCCTACCATGCCACAATGACGGGTTTATGATATCACATGCAAACAATTTGGACCCAGATGAGACGCCGAGTAACACGGCTACTCATCAGGATCCAAACTGTTTGTAACTCTGTTTACGGTTTTGTAAAGAAAATGGAAGAGTGCACACACGTACACTAAAAATAAACGAAACTGACCAGCAGACGACAATGCTGGCACCGAAAGGGTTAATATAGGAAACGAGTGCACTGTCATTTTGCAAGTAGAAGCCCGCTGAACAGGGTCTGCACTGTTTACCATTCAAATTCCATTTGCTAGTTCAACCCTTTCATACTGTATTGACTTTACATATTTATATATTTACAGATGTGTTTAATTATTCATACGCCTGTGGTCCATATCCTGTCAAAGCACTCAAGATTGGTGTGGTCAACCTAAATTATGATGGACGTTTCATCTTCTCTGAGGTGAATGCTGATGTAATTCATTGGCAAGTATACAAGGATGGGAGGAAGTCAACCGTGATTGAGATACTGAAGAATGAGTATGTATTTTGACTACCATATTACCTGAATTATTAGCCCAATCTCTCATAGGCTCTTTTTAGAACTAACTTCTTTTTTAAAAAAGCGACGATGAGCATCAACTACAAAAAGCGAAATTTGAAATTGTGTAGTCTTGAAAACATTGTGATAAATAAAGCATCTGCTACTAGGAGAAAATACTCGGTTTCAGAAAGTTGCACAGCGATATACGTGTACACAGTGAAGATATATATAATTATACAACAGGGCATGGATAAAGAAGGAGAAATGTATTTTAAAATTCAGCAAGCGAAGGGTTAGAAAGTCCCTATAGGAGCCGTATGATCAGGATATGTCCTGTATTCCTACGAAGTAATACAGATCTAATTATCTTCCCAAAAATAAATGACAATAATAATGTATTCAATTATAAAAGATAATCTACTATAATATTCATGATGTCATTATTTCTTGAAGTACAGGTTTAATGTTTGCTTTCATCTGTGTAGTGTTGGGACATGTCTACTTACCCACAAGCCTGGTACAATACATCCACCGTTTGATTATGATCCTACAAAGAGCTGGTACAGAAATCTGACTGATCGACTGGATGTTACTCACGAGTACAAATTCCGTGAAGGTAATCCCTCTAAGTCAACACCATAGTCAAAATAGATACACGTGCCTTTCAACCCTTACCTTCATATAAACGTGTTTTCACACATTTGCAAACAAGGTAGACACCGGTCAGATGGATCCTAAAGGAGCCGTTTGGTCAGTGTTTCCTCTGTTTGCTAATGGAACTGGATAGATCTGTTTCTTTAGTTTCTAAAACGGCTACAATGTTCCACCTTCCATAATTCATTATAACTATGTTTTCATGAATATTCTGTAGGTATTGGAATTTGAAAAAAAATATAGAACAGGAAAAGGGTTAATAGATTGTGGCTGCTTAATGTAGAATGGTAGGTATAATTCATGCAACTACATTTGGTCTCTTATAAGAGTCGTACAAACATTTAACCCTTTCGCTGCCAAGTCCTGCCGTCTGCTAACTTTGTCGTCTGCTACAAAATTTCATTTTTTTATTTTCTTCATTTTGTTTTAAAAATATAGTAACAGTAACAAACAGTTTGGATCCTGATGAGACGCCGAGTTTCTCGGCGTCTCATCTGGATCCAAACTGTTTGCATAGGTAATCACAGACCACAGTAACGCAAAATGAATATGTTCTGAAAGCAGGAGATTCTTTAAAAGAAAAGGCAGCACTGCAAAAACAGAAAATTGCCGTCTCGGTTTTATTGAGTCTGTTCATGAGCTGTTTTTAAAAGTGCAACACTACTCACGCTTCTAGCACAGACTAGCGGCATTCAAATTTCAAAACTGTTAACCCTGTTACCATTATCAAGAAGAAATGTACAGTAAAACCTCGATTATTCGAATTTTCGTTAGAAACGAAATTAGACCCTTTTAGGCAGGTGGCTGCTTAATGCATGATGAAAGTCATGCAGAAAGCTCCTAGAGGAGCTTTCTGCATGACTTTCACCATGCATTAAGCTGCCACCTGTCTTAATGATCGATAATAATACGTATTTTAGTGTTCGGATAATCGAGGTTTTACTGTATTTTAAAATTCAGCAAACGAAGGGTTAAGACAACCCTTCTCTTGCTGAATTTTAAAATACATTTCTCCTTCTTTACCTATGTCCTGTTGTATAATTACATATATCTTCGCTGTGTACACGTATTTCGCTGTGCAATCACTGCTGTGGAGTGCACTGGTTGCACAATCAACTTGTAAATAGTGCAGACCCTGATGAGAAAGCTCCTGCAGGAGCTGTCTAATCTGACAGTATTTCCAAGTTGATTTTGCAACCAGTTCACTCCACAGCAGTGACTGCACAGCGAAATACTTGTTAAAACACGCTGAAAGTAAAACAGAACGCTCCTATAGGAGCGTTCTGTTTTACTTTCACCTTGCTTTAAGCAGCCACCTGTCTTTAACATAAAATACTTAATATAATTTAGTGGCCGTTATAGAGAGGTTTTACTGTATGTATCAATGATTGGCGATAGGCACAAAAATATAAATATTGGCTATTTTGGATACAGAAAACGCATTTTCACGCCTATGCAAACTGAGTAGACCCAGGTCAGATCGCTCCTGATGATCTGTTTGCTTATAAAATTTTAATCGAGTTGCCTCTACAGTGAATATAACACAATCCTGTACGCATATGCCGTTATCAAAATTCTACACCTAATAATTATTTATGATGTCATTCTTTCTTAAATGAATTCTCAACACGGAAAGGGCTACGGTGATTCTAAACAATGATAATAATTTTAGGCTTTGATTTGGAGATAAGAATATTTTCAATTGAATAATTCCCTGTGAGTAGCTTTATTCATGTATAACAATATGTGCTTATACATGTAGTAGTATTACTATTACATTTCTATGTTTAAGGCACTGAACAAGAACGTGATGCAGTACTGAATGCCCACAAAACTGGCGGGTATCCTATTAAAGGGTTGTATGATGATGCAAAGTTCAGAAAGGTAAAGTACAAAAGACATTGGATAAGTAGTGGCAATGAGGGGTAATGTCCATAAATACGCTCTTCTACGCCTTTGAAAACAAAGTAGATACTATAGGACCCGTCTGATCAGGGTCTGTTCTGTTTGTTAACTCTTCGCTTGCTATTCACGTCAATATACCTATCTGTAAATAGTGAAGACCCAGATGAGACAGCTCCTGCAGGAGCTGTCTCATCAGGGTATGCACAATTTCCAAGTTGATTGTGCAACCAGTGCACTCCACAACAGTGACTGCCCAGCGAAATACTTGTACACAGTGAAGATATATGTAATTATACTACAGGGCATGGGTAAAGAAGGAGAAATGTATTTTAAAATTCAACAAGAGAATGGTTAAGTGTTTAATATCTGTAACAGCTGTCGTCTGTTTCCATTCTTAAAATAGAATTTCTCTCGCTTCCTTGAAAAACTATTGTCAAAGTGTCGATCAGTTCTGGTCCTGATATGCTGCCCGATGTGGCGTCTCATCTAGATCCAAAGTGCTTGCATAGGTAATCAAGAGTTCGCTGCTAGCATACAAGGACTTCGTGAAACTAGCTTTTTCAACACCTAGATGTACATGATAGTGGTATAGCAGTAGCTATGTTTGTTGTAAGACGTATCTACGTAGACGTGACGTAAATAGTATAACATCTATCATTTGACAGCTGCTGTAAAATGAGTAGAAGTGCCGTCAATTGTGCAACGACTATCAGTTTGTTGTACAGTAAAGTTCCGCTGATGCGACCACCTAAAAGAGGTATAATTCTGGGTGTTAGATGCAGGTGGTAGCTTAATGCAGGGCAAAAGTAATGCAGAAAGCTCCTAAAGGCACCCATGTTTATTCATTAAGTGGTCGCATTAGCGGGGTTCAACAGTATCTGCGTAGGAGTTCCTCCAGTTGTGCACCAACTATCGTTTTAATGTATATGTATATGTGTTAGCCGAAATGTTGTAATAGCTTATGTACATATAATTTTCGGTATTTTTAGAAACTGTAGAGTCAGATCTGTTATAAGGTCATAAACAAACAGAGCAGACCCTGATCATATTGTTCCTACAGGATCCGCCGTCCTGTCTGGGTCTACTCTGTTTGGAAAGTCTTGAAAGAGCGTTTATAAGAAATGTTAACTCTTTACAAATAACGAAGTTTTCATAGTTCATACAAAAACGGATTCTATTTTCACACTCTTCATCAGCATAATCTCTCTATGATTGTTTGCCATTCAAACTTTAGTCAATAAAACGCCTTTCTTCACCTTTGCAAAAAGAGTAGACCCAGATCAGACGATCCACACAAAAGCCGTCTGATCAGGGCCTGTTCTGTTTTCCTATGCTATGTTTCAAACTACGAAATTCTAAAATGTTCCTTTTCTCTACTTAATGCTCCTTTTCGGTAGATTTATTCAAAGAGTTTGGATCTAAAAATAGCCTATGAGGTAATGGGTTAAACACCTTTACAAACAAAGTAGACCAGATGACTCCTATACGAACCGTCTGTCTGGTTTAATTTGATATAAATTTGTACTATGATTATGATTCCCCAGTCTCTGCAATAGCCAAACTATCATGTGTCCGTGTGCTATTATAAAATTAACCTACGTAATATTCATGGTGTCATTATTTCCTATATAAATATTCATGGGATAAGGGGGTTAAGATGTTTGGTCTTAATTTTTACCATGCCCCGAGGTTATAAAAAAATGTTCGAGTCTGAGATCATTTTCCAGCATCTAATGTAAACACCTTTGCAAACAGAGGAGACAGAGTTTATATAACGTCCGAGAACGTTTGATTATTGTCTTTATTATTATTACTATACCACTTTTATATAGCGCTCTTTTAACACCGGATATGTGCGTTAAAAAGCGCTCGACTGGTCTTCTCTGTTTGCTTATGGAATAATGTAGATCTTATTCTACATAACAAATATTTCCTGTGTAATTATACCATCTTAAGAATTCATTTTATTAATATTCATGACGTCATTATTTCTTTCAGTAACATTTATGGAATAGAATATTAGTTATAGCCGTGATCATTTGCCCTCACCTTTCTTCATATTGCATTTCTTTTCTATAGGATGTCAAATTCGAGCTTTCTCAGATTAGTGACCGCCTGATTGGATCTGATCTGCCAATAGAGGTGAAAGCCATGAACAGATGTCAGGAGGAAAGGGTCATCAAGAAAGCGATCCTCCGAGTGTACCCGAAAACCTACACTGGTATCGTTAAAAAACAATTCTTCAAAAAGGAATTCAACAATATTAAACTCGGCGTGGGGCAAGGTAATCTATTATGGGTTTCCCCATTGTAATAACAGTAAATCGTCGCTACTACAAACGCTAAAATGACTATCATTATTAGGCTTTAGTACAGATCACAGCGTAACGCACGATGAAAGTAATGTTTCATAAATACACTTTTCTAAAAGTTTCCTTTTCTATAGTAAATGCTCCTTTTCGGTAGATTCATTCAAAGAGGCTTGTCCTTAAAATTCCTTTGAGGAAATGGGCTAACTGTTGAATAGTCATGCTAGAAATAACAACGTATAATTCAGATACATTTAACATGTTACTCCTTAAATGCACCTTTGCAAACAGAGTAGGTCCAGATCAGACAGCTCACATATTGGCCGTCTGATCAGGGTCTGCTCGTTTGCTTCTGAAACAACATAGTAATGATTCTATACGGTGTCTTCCATGGACAAACACTCACGTGTTCATGTGCAATTTTTAAATTTAATTATTTCAGCGCCATTGTCGCATATTGGCACCATTGAAAACAGTGCAGTCCCAGGTCAGATGCCGCCTTTTCAAGGCGGCATCTAACCTTTGACTTCACTGTTTTCTGTATTATTTCAGACCACCAAGCATACAGGTTTTTTTAAAAGCAAATGTTTTACTAATATAGATTCTACCTTTATGATTTAGGTTAGAATTATGTTTAATATGAAATTATTATTGCAGACGACACTTTTGAATTTGGCGCCAAAAGTGTTAATCTCATATTCATAGTGTTAGTATATCTTATTTCTTTCATGAATATGGAGTAAAGGGTTAAACATCATCGTAGGCAGACTAATGTATCCAAACTGCTGTTTTTCTCAATCAATCCAGGAAATTTGCCCTTGTCTGTGTATCCAGCCGCTAGTTCGTTTTTCGTTCTATCCACCATTCTATCCCATTGCCACACAGTTTGTGTTGATAATTAATCCTTCATGAATATTTATACAAGAATTCATGAATATTCGATAAGTATCTTTTCATGTTGACTTCTGATCAAATATAAAACATATTGTTTTTATAATTGCCAACGATTAAGACTGACATGTGTGCAAACTTTTGGTACTATAGAATCAGATCTATATAATTCTACATGTAAAATGAAGCAGTCTAATTGGGGCTACTCTGTTTGCAAAGGTGTGAAACAGTGCTTTAGGTTTTGACATAGAATCATACAACATTGGTTTTTAATGTTGACTTACACACCTAGGTCTTGATCATAACCTTTGCATATTTTGAATGCATGCGTGTGCTGACATTTGCAAACAGTGTAGACCTTAATCAGAGGGTTGCTGTTTTGTATTTTCTGTCCGTTTGTCTGTCTATCACAAAGTCAGTCTGTGTTTTTTCTTCAGAACGGCTGGACATATGTCAATAATATTTTACAGAATTAATCACCATGTAATGTAGTTAGAGTATTAAATTGTATGAATCGGGTTCTATATAGGTTTTGTCTAAACCATGAATATTCATGGAATAGCCTATTCATTTAAAATGTCCAATATTGGCAATGTTAGAACTTCAACCCTCGTATATTTTAGAGGAGAATTTCAATATCAAATTGACCCATTCAGACTTCTACACCATCTGGTAGAGAGAGCTTGTAAGTTAATGAATATTCATAAAGTTGTCATTCCATGCAAAAGTGTTCATAGTGAAAATATTAAAACTGAAAATCTTATATTTTAGAGGAGAAATTCAATATTACTTTGTCCCAGTCTGACTATCTACCCCATCTGGTGGAGAGAGCTTGTCTGTCAATAGAGATCTATGCTGAGATTGCTGAGACAGCCACTGCTAAAGAAGAGCACACCTCCAAATCTCATGGCTTCGAATTTGATGTTCCTGGTCTGAAGGTCAAGGTAACGAATGTTTTAACAGTTGAGAATTGTAATTGTAACTACATGCTTCACTCTATCCTTTACTCCACAGTCTTTAACTTTACAAACAATAGGTGTCTGATCTTCGTTTACAAAGGCAGTAAATGGTGTATTAATGGAGAAAACTGTGCTTTACTGAACGACTATGTGCAGTAACAACTCGATACTAAGAACTTTTAGTATGGATGAATTTGCCTTCGTAGGCTGGTGGCTGCTTAACCCTTTCGCTGCCAAACTCTGTCGTCTGCTAACTTTGTCTTCTGCAACAAATTTTCATTCTTTTGATTTTATTCATTTTTGTTTCAAAAACATAGCACCAGTAACAAACAGTTTGGATCCTGATGAGACGCCGAGTTACTCGGTGTTTCATCTGGATCCAAACTGTTTGCATAGGTAATCACAGATCCGGCATTGGCAGTGAAAGGGTTAATGCAGGATGAAAGTCATACAAAAACGCATAACTTTCATCCTGCACTAAGCTGCCACACGTGTTAAAGATCAATAATGGTATGTATTTGAGTGTCCGTAGTATCGAGTTTTTACTGTAATTAGTTATAGGCGAATAGTGGTGCATGCAGTTTCAGAAAGCATACCATTTGTCCTGCCGTAACCTTCTCCGTATTCAATATGCATGTCAGAAACAATGACAACATTAATATTTATGAAGTTTTATAATGGCATATGTACACAGGGTGTTTTGGTATTGGAAGAAACTGTAGTCAGATATATCATGATGTCATAAGCAAACAGAGCAGACCGTGGTCCGACGGCTCGTACAGGAGCTGTTTGGTCGGAAACTGGGAAATGCAATAACTGATGTTTGTACTGTATGACTGAAAAGGTAAATCGGTCAACTGCTTGTAACTCTTGTAACTGCTAGGAACACCTTCACATGCCTCTTTAAACAAGGGAGACCCGAATCAGATGGAATTTATATGAACCATCATATCACAGTCAGTTTTGTTTACTTATGGAATTCTGCATATTCTGAGATGGCCAAAAACACACCTACTCATATGAAAAATAGTAAAGTCAAGCAGGAAAAGCCACACACAAGACGAAACAATTACCAAAGTAGTAATAGAAAAAAAAGAGATCCACACACAAGCACTTACGCAAACACACACACGCGCACGCACGCACGCACGTACAAACGCACGCACGTACACATACAAACACACGCGAGCGCATACACGCACGCATACATACAAACACACACACATGCGCAAGAGAATACACAAACTTGAGAAGCAAAAAAAACAACAAACGCACAAGTACAAAGGCACAAGGCAAACATAAAAGAAAGGGTGACAAAGGGAGTAGCGCCGTGAAACTATCAATTGCAAAACCACCACTGATGGTGTAACCCTTTGCTTGCTATTCACGTCAAAATACCTATCTGTAAATAGTGAAGACCAAGATGAGACAGCTCCTGCAGTAGCTGTCTCATCAGGGTCTTCACTATTTACAAGTTGATTGTGCAACCAGTGCACTCCACAGCAGTGATTTCACAGCAAAATACTTGTACACAGTGAAAATATTGATGTAACTATACAACGGGGCATGGGTAAAGAAGGAGAAATGTGTTTTAAAATTCAGCAAGAAAAGGGTTAAGTCGGTTTCACTGACAAAGTTTCTTACACGATTAAAGTCACCCATACCATTAAACACTTCAGCTAATAATTATTCATGATATCATTTTTTTTACATGAACCTTGATGAATTAATGGGTTAGGATTCCAATATGTTTTTACGATTAGTTGTTGCATATATATAAAACATTGTTTACTTATCTCCAGGGTACCAGATTAGCCAAGCATGGTAGTACTGTTGAGTACAACGTCCAATTTACTAACCCTCTCAACATAACACTTACCAACTGTACGCTGACTGGAGCAAGCACAGCCTTTAAAAAGCTCACCGAAGAAATTGTTTCGTAAGTGTTTGTTTCCGTTGGATCGATTTGTAAAAAACAATGTGATAACGCCAAGACTTGAATAAGGATGTTAATGTCAATACAATATTATCGAAGTCACTATATTAACACTTACCCTGCTTCAAAACAAAACAATACGCTGAAATTGGGATCTAGTGCAATTTAAACGACTTCTTATTCAACCAAGCTTTAACCCTTTCCCAGATATTGACGACTTTTGACGACTCTGTAAAAGTCACTTTGTGAAACCATTGTGATAAATAGAGCATTTGCTCCTATAGGAGAAAATGCTCTATTTATCACAATGGTTTCAAACTACAAATTACTACAATGTTCCTTTTCTCACATTAATGCTCCTTTTCGGTAGATTTATTCAAAGAGATTGTATCTAAAAATAGCCTATGAGGGAAAGGGTTAATACACTATTGGCTGAGCGTTATGAGCCCTTCTTATGAGAAACTATTGACTAAATGTCAAACAGCCTGGATCATGATGTACATATGCGACCCCATCTGGATACAAGCTGTTTGCAAATGCGGCACCGGTGGCAGTTAACAGGACAATTTAACCCTTTTCCCTGGTCTTTATTATTTCCAAATTTCAATACCCACTGAATATTCATGAACAAAGCAGTTATAATGAAATGTGAAACAGCGTAGCCATTTTAAAAATTAAAGAAACGGAACTATCAAATTCCATTAGCAAACAGAGAAGACCCTTATCAGACGGCTCCTACAAGAGCCATCTGATCGGGGTATACTCTGTTTGCAAATGCATGAAAACACGATCATATGAGGGAAAGGGTTAACAGAATAAGGGGTTAGTTGAATACAGTATTGGAGAGGGGGGGGGGGGGTAGACAAAGATCAAGAGTAAAATTGGTTTTGAGTGACAAGGGTTCTCATCATGATCCAAATTATTTGGAAGCAGTTTAATATGCAGATGATATCAATTGCCGACCCTTGCTATATTTTGCGAACTAACTTACATCACACTAGACTATGTTTAGATCCAACCTCTTTGAATAAATCTACCGAAAAGGAGTTTTTGTTAGAGAAGAGGAAATTTTAGATTTGTGTAATCATAAATAGAAGATATTTGTTCCTATGGAGCAAATGCTCTATTACAATGGTTTTAAAAAGTGAATTTTACATAGGCGTAATTAGAAGGGACTATGGAAATCCGCAAATGAAACTATCGGATAGAGGAGAATTGATATACCAAAATTTCCTATTTCTTAATCACACTCTATTCGGTTGGTACGCAGTTGACTTGCTTCAGATATATAGAAAACGAGCAAGATAGACTTTGATCGAAATGTTACAGTAGGAAATCAATATCTACACTATTTCTGAATCATTTGCTTGCATCTTACATACGTTTTTTACCTATTTACGAACAGAGTAAAATATTCACGAATTCATGGGTTAACCCTTCGCTTGCTATTCACGTCAATATACCTACCTGTAAATAGTGAAAACCAAGATGAGACAGCTCCTGCAGGAGCTGTCTCATCAGGGTCTGCACTATTTACAAGTTGATTGTACAACCAGTGCACTCCACAGCAGTGATTGCACAGCGAAATACTTGTACACAGTAAATATATATGTAATTATACAACAGGGCATGGGTAAAGAAGGAGCAATGTATTTTCAAAGTCAGCAAGAGCAGGGTTAAATAATTAATGAATATATTACATATGTATTTGTACGTATTAGCATAATATACTGTATGCCATTGATCATATGTATTGTATATTTGTATGTTGTGTACTGTTTGGCCTATGGCCTTATGTATAAATAAACTATCTATCTATGCACATAATTACTCATCCTTGTGCATTCAAGTAAAATCATGAACTTAGTGTAATAATGGATACTTGATTTGATTTATTTACTTTATGTACTTTTGCGTGCGATAAATGCAACAATATTTGGTGTATAAAGGAAATGATCTTCTTTCAGGGACATCCCACCTAATGGCGAGTTAAACCATACCATGAAGTTCATGGTGAAGGACAAGCTGAAGAAATCACAGCACCCAGTTCTCTTCACTCTTGATACGAAAGAGCTACAGGATGTGTTTGATGGGCTTACTGTTGGGTTCACTGCCTAGTGCTGTGGAACAATGCAATGGAATGTGCTGAGTTTTCTTAAAACAAAACGTGTTTGAATAATGTTCTTAATAACTGTAAAGAAATATCATTGGTGACTTTTAAAACTGTTAAAAGATACATGTACATGTATAATATTTTAATGCTGAATACTCAAAGTGGAATACTCAAAGTAGAATTCCTGTTTAGAGGAGTTTTACTTCAAACTTATTCTCCCTATACAGTGGGTTAAGTTGCAAAGGATATGTACTGTTTGCCATTGAAAATCCATGCCCGCATGCTCTATGCTTTTGTCTAGGAAAATCATTTCAAAATATCTTGTATATGTTTTTTTTAAAAATTATATGTTGGTTAAGGGTTAATCTTGTGACTAGCTAACTACCACTTGTGACTGATGGATTATCTTGCAGGTCTACATAAGACGTTATTTGCTATTTTACAAATGATGTTTTCTGATTCATATACTAGTTTGATTTAGTATTCTTTTTCAGCATCATTTAACAATCAGTTCTTTACTTTAGCAGCCATAGTATTTTAGTTTTCTATTTTATTGATAGGCAATTTGAACTTAAGTTCAAATGAATTACTGCACATGAACAGACTCAAGAAAACCGAGCGTGCAATTTTCTCTTACTTGCAATGCTTCTTTTGTTTTCGTAGGATCTCCTACTTTCCGAATTTATATTAGAACCAAGTTTTATTTTTTATACGAATCTGGCAAAACTTTGACCTTCAACAATGTGCTAACCATACAGTTTCAATAAAATTCTCATTGTGTTATACGTTTGTCTTCATAGCTCCAACCAAAAAGTGTATAGTTATAATTGTTTGAAACCTTTTTTCTCTATAAATACACGTTTGCTTTGTTGTATGCTCTTTTTCTACTATACAAAAAGTACAGATATGAGTCATGCAAGAAACACCACATCATACATAACAAACAGCTGCCCGAACAGCAACACAAGAAAACACAGCAAATGTACATAACTACCCAAAACACAAAGAGACACACAAACAAACAATAGGCGGGAGATGGAACGGTCAGTGCCACAAGTCACTGCGGGTTTAAACCGGTTTAGGGAGCGCGCAACCTCATACTTATTCCAGCCGCACCCTAAAAGACAAACAGTATAAATAAACGTATCCCCTCCCCGACTAATCTACAACAACCGCATTGGCAAAAACAGTGGTAAAGTGCATGTAAACCGAAACCATTTAAGTGAAACAAACTGAACCCACCTATAACTAGTGTACTCAATGATTGAGCTGCAGAGTTATTAAAGAAAGTAATAAAGGGTAATAAAGTAGGAATCTGGAATAAAACAGATGTGTACTGAATTGTGAAATGTCTGATATGTTAGTCAAGGAAAGTGGCATGGGGTGCAGCAAGAGAGAAGTGTCACAAACCATTAACTTACACGTCTACCCATATTGGTAAATAATTGTCTTATGAATCATTGTATCGTCTTGACGAACTTTTAATTACCCTTTTTTGGCCTGTGACAATATTTATAGAAATGGAACTGATAACATAATGTGACCAATGACAATTAAAATGGATCAGAACCACTGCCAATGTCAGTCAGTGGTGTTTTTAGTTGCCGAACTGTTGAAGAGACTAGACATACATATTAGATTTGAAAATGGCGAAATGTATCATCTGCTTAACCCTTTCGCTGCCAAATTCTGTCGTCTGCTAACTCTGTCGTCTGCTACAAAATATTATTATTTTGATTTTCTTCATTTATGTTTCAAAAACATAGTAACAGTAACAAACAGTTTAGATCCTGATGAGACGCCGAGTGACTCGGCGTCTCATCTGGATCCAAATTGTTTGCACAGGTAATCACAGATCCGGCATTGGCAGTGAAAGGGTTAATAGGTCACCTGACTCCATGCAGAAGTACATGAGACATGGTATGGTGTCTGGTCAAGAATCCAAATTGTTTGGTTAACATGTTGGTGGTAATGTTTGAAACGACAAAAAAACACTTTCAAAGATCTATCCAATATGGCTAAGTTACTTGTAAACAGTATGGATCCAGATGAAATGCGAGTAACTCGGTGTCTCATCAGGGTCCAAGCTACTTAACCCATTCCCTCATATTGACGTCTTTTGACACCTCTATAAAATTTGGTTTTTGAAACTATTGTAATAAAAAGAGAATTTGCCCCATATGGGAAAATCCTCTATTTATTTATCACAAGGGGTTTAGAACTATTCAATTTTAAAACTTTCCTTTCTTCTAGTAAATGCTCCGTTTCGGTAGATTTATTCAAAGAGCTTGGATATAATAATAGCCTATGTGGGAATGGGTTAATATTTCTTCAAATTCTTGAACGAATCGAAAGTAACTTATAACTGTATCATGTAAACAATAGGGCAATGATGACCCTGTATCACTCACCTGTATAAATTGTCTCGTGTGATATACTGATGTATCGAACAGCAACTACCTGTATTTATATAACCCTGACAGGGAGTCATCTACAAATCATTCCTCTGACCTGTGACCTACTTATGCGATCTACCGGAAGGATTAATATGTATATAAATTGTATCGACACTCGCCCAAAGATCATTTTTGTGAACTTTTGTTGAAATTCGTTCGGCGGTCTAGAAGAAGAATGCCGTTAAAAGAAAGTATTCGTTAAATCTGTTTTAGCTCATGTGACCACTTATGATATGGATCGGTCGCCTGAAGATCATGTCTGTGATATTTGGTATTTATAATTATTTTATTTGGTTAAGGAGGACATTTCATTAAAAGGAATTATTCGTTAGACTATTTTTTAGCTACTGTAGCCTGCTTATTAAGTGGAACAGAATGATTTGTATATATGCCATGAAAGGTCACCTGCACATCATTTGAGTGGAATATGATTAAACGCCATTCTGCGGTTTAGGTGGAAATCACATTTAAGATTGATGTTCGTTAAAATATATTTTAAATTCATATGAACTATTTATGCATTCGACTTATTTATATACTTTTTCACTAAGGGTCCCCTGGAGAGTTTCTCGAAATTCATGCACCAGTTTCTGAAATGATTTAGTTAAAGAAATTGTTAGCTAAAATCAATTTCTAGCTCTTTTAGCTTAGGTGACCTAACATTAGCTGACTCAGATTTTTTTAATCAGAATGACAAGTATCCATCAGATAACGAGTTAAGTAGGAAGAACACGAACCTAATGTTTTATACCGCCTTAACCCATTCCTTCATAGGCTATATTTAGACCAATCTCTTTGAATAAATCTACCGAAAAGGAGCATTTTCTACAGAAAAGTAAAAGGTAAAATATTCTAGTATTAAAACCATTGTGATAAATAGAGAATTTGCTCCTATGGAGCAAATGCTCTATTTATAACAATTGTTTCAATAAAGGACTGATAAAGATGCGTAGCAAGGCGTATTGATGGAGCAAACGGTTAAACGACATCTGTAAACAATTCGGACCCAGATCTAACGTGGATTTTACCAAAGAAAATGCACCAGACAACGTAACAGGACAACGGCTGACATAATTGTTTTGTTTTCTGAAGAGTTTCGCTAACTCTTAACAGGCAAAGTTAGATTACCCTTGCAGATAGACTGGGTCCAGATCAGACGTGACTCGGGGTATCATGAGGATCTTAGCATTTATGTTTTGGAGGAGAAATTGAAGGAAAGTCTATAGTTATATTAAAGCAGACGACATTTTGCAGACACAATTATCTGACGTCAAAGAGTTACCTTGATCACACACAATAAGTGCCATCGTAATGGCAATGTAACCATTTGTCTATTGGATATTCATGTAAGAAATAATAGCGTTATAGGTATTTGTTAGTTGAAATTTAATTACAATGTTTGTTAGAATGACTGTAGAAGCAGATGTATTATGATTTCATATGAAAACAATGCACACCCTGATAAAACGGTTTCTATACGAAGGCCCCTACTCATAGTAGTTTGCAGAGGCGTGAAAATGCGATAGTACAAGGGCAAAAATTTAACCGTTCACCTGGTCTTGGTTTATTCCAAATTTCAATACCTGCTGAATATTTATGGACAAAATATTTATAACGAAATATGAAAGGTTAAACATTGTAGGTATTTCAGAAGGAAAATACATATATTTCAAAGTCCATTAGCAAACAGGGGCCGTCTGATCTGGGTCTATTCTGTTTGCAAATGCGTGCAAACACTTTTACACGAAGGGAAGGGTTAACCTGTCTGGATCGAGATCGGTCATTCGGTATGTAGGAGACGCGGTATTCAGACTCAAATTAACCCCTAGCCCGAAACATATGTTTATCACTCTGTCCACTTTTAAATATTAATTTGGCAAATCTTTACAAAAACACACAGAAAATGTTGAAATGATTTAAAGCATAGCACATGCAGGCATGGATTTTCCTTGACAAACAGTGCAAACCTAGATGGTCTACAATGTCTGCAAATGCAACTACATTGTGTATAGTTGTGACCGTCAGGATATGGTTATTTCAGCTTACCGTTAATAATGGATCTATATCCTCAATTTTTTTAAATGAAAGTTGGAAAATGAAGCAAACAAACGAAACATGACACTTTGGGTGCCGGAAACGATTTGTATAAAAATGTAAACCCAGATCAGGTGGATTATAGAGGATTATAGAAGATTATAGAGGAACCTTCTGACCAAGGTCTTTACCGTTTATCATTCAAATTCGTCTATCAAAGTGAGGTTCTTCTCACTGGAATAAATTAACCCTTTCTTTCATATAACTATATTTTCAAGAATTTGCAAAAAGAGTAGATCCAGATCAGACGGGTCCAATAGGAGTCGTCTGATAAGGGTCTGTTCTGTTTTGTTAATGGAATTTTACAGGTCTATTTTTTTACTTTATAAAATGGCTACAACGTTCCACTTTGACTATTATGTCAATGAGTATTAAGTACAGGAATTTGGTCTAAAAATAGAACACGGAAATTGTTAACCCTTCGCTTGCTGAATTTTAAAATACATTTCTCATTCTTTACCCATTCCCTATTGTATAATTACATATATCTTCACTTTGTACAAGTATTTCGCTGTGCAATCACTACTGTGGAGTGCACTGGTTGCACAATCGACTTGTAAATAGTGCAGACCCAGACGAGACAGCTCCTACAGGAGCTGTCTCATCTGGGTCTTCACTATTTACAGGTAGGTATATTGACGTGAATAACAAGCGAAGGGTTAACCAAGGAGGGGATATTCCACTTTGAATATTCAGCATTCAAAGGGTTTACACTATTTCGCAACATCATACAACATTACACACAGTGCTACATACGCAAATGAAGTCCGCCTAACTTTTTGAATGTTGAATTCTCAAAGTGGAAGGTTCCATCGTTATTTAACAATAGAGTCCATTTTGTATGAGAAGGTATACTTTGCAACAGTGTTTTAACCTTTAGCCCAGTGAGCAAATCATTGTTACAGAATTTTTCACATACATTTCAATACATTTTCAAAACTCAGGCTATAATCAATTTGTCTACCGAAATGCAACCAGTATGTCAAACAGTTTGGATCCTGATGAGACGCAGAGTTACTCAGGCGTATGATCTGGATTCAAACTGTTTGTATATGTATTTGCTTATCCGTCCATATCAGGCTAAATATTAAATGACAAACAGAGCAGATCCTGATCAGAGGGTTCTTATTGGGAACTCTATGATCTGGGTCTACACTGTTTGTAAATGCCAGTATATTCATTTTTACATAGTCATACGGTTAATTTCTATACCGGGTGTATATCATTCCATGGGCATCACCTAGCAATCAGCGCACCAAGATGCAAGTGTTATTTCTGAGTCTGCATCCGTAAATTTAGGCCAAGGTTGAGTTTCAGTCTAGTTGCGTTTGATGGTTTTGCACTGGTGCATAGTTGATTGCAACCAGAAACACACTTATAAGTATACCGCTAAACAGCTTTCAATGCCATTCGACTAGCATAGTCTTATGGTTGAGGAGACGGGGCTGTTGAGGAAATAGAATCTTCTTGTTTAAAGGTATGTTTCCAACTTTGCTTGAATCTTTCAGCATCTTTATTAGTTTGCTTCACTGATCTTACAAATGGGAGAGAGGCAAACTGTGTAGACCTAGATCAGATGACTATATCTGATCACGGTCTGCACAGTTTGGCATCTCGATCAATGTCAGTAATTCACATAGGAAGGCTTAAAGATTTCGCTAACAACAGCGAATCTGTGAACACCAAGGCAACAAGTTTAGATTTACAGTGGAACCTGTCTCGATCGGACATCAAAATCAAGTCTAATTATACGTCTGTCAGGCAAGTGGTAGCTTAATGCAGGATAAACATAAAGTAGAAAACTACTATAGGAGCTTTGTGCTTTTTGTATTACTTTTGCCCTGCACTAAGCAACTACAATGCTTGTTAAAACTCATATATTCAATACATGAATGACTGCTTAACCAATTACCTCATAGTCTATTTTAGATACAACCTCTTTGAATCAATCTACCGAAAAGGAGTATTAACTAGAGAAAGGGAACTTTTTTAGATTTTTGTAGTTTCAAACCATTGTGATAAATAAAGCATTTTCTCCTATAGGAGCAAATGTTCTATTTATCACAATGGTTTCACAAAGTGACTTTTACAGAGTCGTCGAAAGTCGTCAATATGAGGGAATGGGTTAGGACGGTTCTACTGTAGATAAGACAACGCGTAACTCAGGGTTTTATAAGAATCATATCTGTTTGATATTGTGATTATGATTTTAAACGAAAGGGCAAACCGAAACCGTGCTACTTGAAGCAGACGATTGTTTGCAGACGACAATGCATGGTAACTATATGAATTGAATACATGCATATATATCTTCATTTAAGAAATTAATGACGTGCTTCCGGTGTTCGTGAGGTTATGTAACGCATAGCTTTACGAGCAAAGTTAGTGAAGCCCGAAGGGCTTCACGTGAATCTTTGCTCGTAAAGCTATGCGTTGCATAACCCATGAGCACCGAGAGCACGTCATTCATTTCTTATATTTATATTCAATTGTATTTCTTATATTTAAGAAATGAATGACGCGCTTCCGGTGTTCATGAGGTTATGCAACTTTCTTTTTAGAATAAGGTTATATAAGGACGTTGCAGGGCGAATGTAAATATTCTAAAGTAGCTGATTGTATCAATAAAGTGTAGGTCCATAATCAGTGAACGCATTTCACATATGCAAACAGAGAAGACCCAGCTCAGACGGCATCTGTTCTGTGTACTAATGGCATTCGATAAATATGTTTGTTTAGTTTTTAAAATGGATAAAATATTCCAACTTCAATATTCACTATCAATTTTCGGGAATTGCGGCTTGTTTTGATGATGTTTGAAATAAAACTATCGTTTGAAAAAAAAGGTCTATTTTCCAATTTTCACAAGTAAAAGTGATGCTAAAATATAACGGAAGTTTAAGCTATTTATATCATAGCTTACAAGTAAAAACTTTTGTATTTAGAAACACTAAAAGCGGAAATTAAAGTTCAGTTCAACGTACATCGTCAATTACAGTCACTAAACCGCATACCCTCATTTATAGGTCCACATTTATAGATGTATTCCAACTCTCGAAACGAAATAAAGACCTTTACCATTAACTCGTTTCCTGTTATTGGTGTTAGAAATAATGACATCAGTAATATTTAATTTCTGAATTTTCATAATGGCGTACGTACATTTTCTTTTTGGTACTGGTAGAAACTGTAGATCTATAAAATTTCATTTATAAGCAATCAACCCTTTCGGCGCCAACTTTCTAATTGTCGTCTGCAATCCAAGTTTGTTAAATCATTCAGTACAATAAGGAAATGAGATAAATAAATTCAAATTTCAAAGGAATAAAGCACATATATAGAAATAGAGATTGAGACAAATAGTGAAGTCCCTGATTAGACGCCCCCTTGAAACTGGCACTGCACTATTTGTCGTGGTGCATTTATGCGACTGTGGCGGTTAAAGGGTTAAAGCATATTCTGATTAGACGTCTGCAACATGTCTACTGTTCTTTCAAAGGCGCGAAAAAGCGTCGGTTCGGACGGCATGCTATTCCTAATTCGGGAACCGTATTACTAGTAATATTTTACTGCTGATTGACAGGATGATTGGTAATCATGACTAGATATATACGTTAACCCTTTTGGCGCCAAATTTCTAATTGTCGTCAGCAATCAAATTTTGTTAAATCGTATGGTAAATAAGGAAATGAGATAAATATAATGCAAATATCAAAGGAATAAAGCACGTATATAGAAAAAAGAATTGAGAAAAAAATGAAGATCCCGATCAGACACCGCCTTAAAGGCGGCGTCTGATCTGGGGCTGTTTTATTTGTCATGGTGCATGTTTGCGACATTTGCGGTGACAGGGTTAAATCAACAGACTATAACGCTGACGTGGCAATAGCAAGACAACAATTGTCTTAATTCTTAGTTTTGGTATTATTATAACAATGGACTTGACTTGGACCAAGTGACCCAAAAGAAAGTCCGAGTGTAAAAATATGACAATGCTATCAGAACACATTATTTTGTACAGTAGAACCCATCTAAACCAGAATTTGATAATTAAAGAACACTTTTTTGAGACAAGTGGCTGCTTAATGCAGATTGAAGCTTATGCAGAAAGATCCTCTGGGAGATTTTTGTATGACATTCAACCTGCATTCAGCTGCAACCTGTCTGAAAGATCTGTTTGGATACTACTTTTAACCCTTTCGCTGCCAATGCCGGATCTGTGATTACCTATGCAAACAGTTTGGATCCAGATGAGACGCCGAGTAACTCGGCGTCTCATCAGGATCCAAACTGTTTGTTACTGTTACTATGTTTTTGAAACAAAAATGAAGAAAATCAAAAGAATAAAAATTTGTAGCAGACGACACAGTTAGCAGACGACAGACTTTGGCAGCGAAGGGCTAACGTCCGGTTTAGAGGGGGTTTACTGTATAACGACCTCTGTCTCTACGCAAACTATCTGTGTACTAAGTTTGATCGCTAAGGGCTATTAACCCAAATGAGATTATTCATTATTAGTCCCCCTCCGGTTGCCGGTTGGGGGACTACAGGTTTGCTCGATTCCGTCCGTCCGTCCGTCGTCCGTCCGTCGTCCGTCCGTCCGTCGTCCTTCTGTCCGTCCGTCCGTCTGTCACGCTTCGTGTCCGGGCCATATCTCCTACAAAGTTATGCCAAATTCATTATAACTTCACACATTGAAGAAGCATGATGAGGGCTAGTGTCATGCACAAGGGTCATAACTCTAGCATCAATATTTTTGGAGTTATTCCCCTTTTACATATTTTTTGTCCGGACAATAACTCTTTATCTACTGGTTCAATTGATTTGAAACTTCACATATGGAACAATCATGACGAGGGGTAGTGTCATGCACAATGACCATAACTCAAGACTCAATATATTTGGAGTTCTTCCCCTTTTTCATATTTTCTGGTCAGTCCGTCTGTCACGCTTCGTGTCCGGGCCATATCTCCTTCAAAGTAAGGCCAAATTCATTAAAACTTCACACATTCAAGAAGCATGATGAGGAGTAGTGTCATGCAAAAGGGCCATAACTCTAACATCAATATTTTTGGAGTTCTTCCCCTTTTTCATATTTTCTTGTCAGTCCGTCTGTCACGCTTCGTGTCCGGGCCATATCTCATACAAAGTAAGGCCAAATTCATTAAAACTTCACACATTGAAGAAGCATGATGAGGAGTAGTGTCATGCACAAGGGCCATAACTTTAGCATCAATATTTTTGGAGTTATTCCCCTTTTTCATATTTTTTGTCGGACAATATATCTTTATCTACTGGTTCAATTGATTTGAAACTTCACATATGGAACAAGCATGATGAGGGGTAGTGTCGTGCACAATGGCCATAACTCTAGTATCTATATTTTTGGAGTTATTCCCCTTCCATATTTTCTTGTCCAGTTAATAACTCTTTATGTAATGGTTCAATTGATTTGAAACTTCTCATATGGAACAATCATGATGAGGAGTATCGTCAGGCACAAGGTCAATAACTCTAGCATCAATATTTGGGAGTTTCTCCCCGTTTTCAAATTTTCTTGTCGGGACAATAACTTTTTATTTACTGATTCAATTGATTTGACACTTCATATATTGGAAGGTGTGTCATACACATTACAAAAGGTCAAGGTCACCTTTTGGTATGAAAGTAGGTACTTATACCATTCAGGTGGTCATGTGTATACCATGGTCAACCACACAGTGGGTGGGGTGGGGATGGTGGAGTTGTTTTTTCAGTCCGGTTGGCGACTCATGTCTTGCATAGCAATACAACGTGTTTGAATGATTTTGATATGTGTACGTTTTTGTGTAGATTGATTAATATGAAACATCGACAGAATACGAGCGTATAATTTTAGCTGAAGTTTGTGTCGGGTAGCGGTTTTCTACAATTAGTAACAGTGACCCTGACTGTGATGCTTTCTTACCTTAAAGTGCATTACGATTGACCAGAATACAGTAAAATCCCGCTAATGCGACCACCTAAAAGAGGTATAATTATGGGTGCTGGATGCAGGTGGTAGCATAATGCAGGACAAAAATAATGCAGAAAGCTCATAGATGAGCTTTTTGCATTACTTTTGTCCTGCATTAAGCAACCACCTCCTTATAAAGACACACATGTCTATTCATTAAGTGGTCGCATTAGAGGGGTTCTACTGTAAGTCTTTCCTAACTTATCCTCCAAAAGCTGGGTTTTCTATTCTAGTAACAGCGGTGTATTGTTTGAAGATCCCCTGAATGCAACCAAAAACTTAAATCATGGTCCGGAAACCGTTTAGTTTTAACTCTTCGCTGGCTGAATTTTAAAATACATTTCTCCTTCTTTACCCATGTCCTGTTGAATAATTACAACAAGTATTTTGCTGTGCAATCACTGCTGTGGAGTAAACTGGTTGCACAATCAACTTGTAAATAGTGCAGACCCTGATGGGACAGCTCCTACAGGAGCTGCCTCATCTGGGTCTTCACTATTTACATGTAGGTATATTGACGCGATTATCAAGCGAAGGGTTAATGACCTTGACGCAGGCATCTTGGTGCTCATACCGCCCCATCTCAGGCAGACACTTTGTTCAGCAATGCAAGTTATTGTCCGAAAATTGAAATATTATAGCATATATCAGTTAATCAAGTGGATCTAAACAGTTTGATGTGTTGATGCTATTTTTAAAGCATACACTTTGAAAAGTGCAGCAGACGACTCATTATGTTAGACAAAAGTTGTCGTAATCATCTCTAACTGTCTGGAGAGTTGCCACATTGTTGCCTCCTATCTCTTTGACTGTATTCATTAGAGAAACATTTTGTCTGTATCTAATTATTTGCACAGAGCTTTGATGTCGTTAAAAATATGTTATTCATTCTGAAGTGTGCTTCTTCTAACCTGGATCACAGAAATGCTGAATCTATGTGTAACTACTGTCCTTTAATTGGGACATGAGCAGACGGAAGCGAAACTGACGCAAACAAGTGTCGTACATCTACCCTAAACAAAATTAGATTCGCTGAAAGTACTTTATTTGACAAGTCCCTTTAGGTAAACGACTAGATATAGAGTTTGACCATCTGCTCCATTAAGATACATTTTAATGCCTTTGCAAACCCAAATCAAAGAAGGTTTTTATTTGACCCGTCAAATGAGAGCCTGTTCTGTTTGTTTATGGAATTATATAGATCTGATTCTAGAGTTTTACTCTGTTAATATGCCATTCTAACATCATTTTTGCAATATTCATGATGTGATTATTTCTTACATGAATAATCATAGAGCAAACGGTTACTGTCAGACATATGACCAATCAGTAAAACAAACCACACAGATTAATCAGATGTCACATAACTTTATTTCTGATGGGGGCCAATGAGTGAGCTGGATCAACTATTGAACATTGAACATGACACCATCGTAATGGACTATGTGCATGGTAGGCATTTTGTGTTTTTTGATTGTTAAGATATTTTGCAGATTATTCAGTAATTACGTAAGTAGTGTATTCACTAATTCCTTCAGTAGAGTATAACAGCAAGCTTTACACCATGCACTTGTGCTAATAAATAGTTGCACTTATTTTAGTTGCGGCTGAATTGGTATATTAATCACTGATATTCACCATCATTCCTGAAACATGGCCGTTATTCCCTTTCTTCCTGGTGAACAATAATGCCCAGTAATGTATGTTTCAAGATCACGTTTTTGTTTAACCATTTACCAGATAGACACGCTTTTGGACGCATTTGCAAATGGAGTAGCTCCAGATCAGATCAAATCAGAGTAGCATTGCATATACAAATACGAGCTGTCACTGTAAACTGACATATCTCCCCTCTAACTATTAGTAGTAACAGAAAAACAGCTGTCGATAGGTATGTGACACTCTATCATCCCAAAATGAATCCGAATATCATGGCTCATCTACATACACAATATATTTCTAGGTGATCTTGTGTAAGAGATGCAGTCCAGAAATCACTTTTCTAGGATCAATTTCAAAGACCAAGGTCAAAATCATAATAACCACAAACCTGTTACGTAACACCCACTGTCTTAGGATGCAGCTAACTAAACACATCATTTGATATTCCTTATTGATGTAGTGTAAATGATATGCACCAGATATGCTAAGTAGGATGGAGAGTCCTAAGTATGATTGATGTTTTTAGAAATAGACTTTGGTGTTGAGCGGCCCCTATGTGTGACAATGGTCCCTTTTGAGGGAGAGGGTATTGTGCGCATCAATTCGTTTCTATGTTGTGGGCATGCGTCCAAGGTTAGTGCAAACTCTATAAATACATGACTAGAGATACAGATCGGACATGAACTTTAGAAATGATGGCTTTTAGCCCCTAAATATGTGAGACCTTTGAAAGACGAACCTGGTGCTCGCTTTACTAGAGAGCGTATGACTGAAGTTATCGTAAAAAATCTAACATAAGACGATGCCACTTCCAGTTACCATCGTCTTATCTCAGAACGTACGATAATATTTCCTGTCTTACAAAGTAAGTATTTACCCTTTCCCTGTTCTTTGAGTATTTCAAATATCAATAACTTCTGAATATTCATAGACAAAATAGTTATAATGAAATAAGGAAGATGGAACATTGTAGCCGTTTTAGAAAGTGAAGAGTAACTGACCTTTCAAGTTCAATTGGCAAACAAAGTAGACCCTGATCAGACGGGTCCAATACGTAGCGGTTGTCAACGTGTAAATTAGGACTAAAACGAGATATTGGGTCTTTCAAGTGACAAATCATTAATCAATATTTGGTGAACACGTAAGCCAGTTAATTCCAAAACCAACGTACGGATGTCAGAGTGGTAGAGCTGACCTTGGTCCCGAAGTGTGACCTTGACTTGTTTGATAACGACCTGGGTCTTGAGCGCTACACGTTGTCTGGATGTAGTGAACATTTGTGCCAGAATATTCGAAAATCCACTCATGCATGCAAGAGTTGCAAAGCGGAAACAAATATGGGGACGGACGGACGAAAAGACGAACGATTTAATCACAATTTGCCACCTTTTTGCAAGGGCTAATTCATCTTTGGAAGCTAGTGCGTTGCGTATTAGCTTCAGGCCACCAATGTGACATGGATCTTGAACATTTACCCCACTAAAAATAATTGGATGTTTGCGCAAGGTGTGTGTCATACACAAAATTTAGCTGACCGCCTTGATTCACTTAAAGGCAATGCCATTTCAAAACTAGTTTTCTTGACATTTTGCCGTTGTCTCTTCGGGCACAGAGCTTAGGCGGACGTTGAGTTTCTTTACGCGTATTTCACTTGGCCGTAGTCTAGGTTTTTAAGAATTATGACCTATGTTTGAAAATTAGTTTTCACACATGACAACATTATGCATATCAGACTAAATTTATGTGTGCTTTTAAGCAAGAAGTTGTGGGACTCGAGTACATTTAGATAAGAAATATTCACAGTGTAGGGGGCTATTATATATGCGTAGAATAAATCCTTTTAACAAACAACTTCTGTATTACTCCACCACACCCTATACAGTGACCTCTCTTTAGATTCGTGTTTTCGAGATGATTCTAAAGAGTGGTCACATTAAATGGTTTTGAGGAGAAATGAAGATTATTTGAGTACGTACATTTATCTGTTGCTCTGTACAGTTCTAGAATTTTATTTAACCCTTTACCCAATAGCCTGTTTCTAGTTTTGAAGACATATGGCCACTTAAAGCAGGTTGAAAGTAAAGCAGAATGCGCCTTAAGGCGCATTCTGCTTTACTTTCAGCCTGCTTTAAGCTACCATCTACTAGGATATAGAAAATATTTATTATGCAATATGTTCATGACTGTATGAATTGGAACTATTTTCTTCAGCGGAGGAATAAATCAAACACGCTAAAAGCCGCTTCTATCAGGTAAAGGGTTAACAAGACAACAGGCAACACTGATTCCTTACCCATTTCCAACAAAGTAAAACACTGTGACAAATAACGTCAGTAAATCAACAATAAAAACAATAAAACAACTGCCAACATGTAACGTAGCTTAGCTCATGATCTTGCTTACCAAATGTCTATTTCCCGTGTAAATAATAATAAATAGATTTTAGCGCACAAAAACATGCATCGTTGCAGGCAAGCACTTTTGCAGGCAGTACTGTCTGCATGCACATTGCACATCTGCATTTGGAACCGGTCCAGGTGTTGATCATTCTGATAAAGCCTTTCTGTTTATTCTTTACCCTTACCCTTCTAACCTCAAATCTAAATGAGCTGGGCTAATACGACCCACACATTTTGGATTTCTAACGCATTTTGAGACCTGGAAGAATGTTCCATTCCCATTTTGGGCATGGGGTTATGGCCAGTGGCCAAATCACAATTATGGAAAGATTGGGGTTTTATTTCTACAGAACCGCTCTATAAAATTGCATTTCCCGACATCCCCGAAACTGAAATTTACCCAAATCCTCAAATAATGTGTTTTCACGCATTTTCAAACAGAGTAGACCCAGATCAGACGACTCATATAGGAGCCGTCTGATCAGGGTATGTTCTGCTTGCTAATGGAATTTGGTAGATCTGCTTCTGTAGTTTCTAAAGTAGCTACAATGATTCACCTTCCATATTTCATATAATTATTTTGTCCCTGAATATTCAGTATGTATTGGAATTTGGAATACACATAGAAGAGGGAAAGGGTTAAATCAGTATTCAATCCATTGCATAATGTAATTCTACCACACCTGCTTACTCGGTATGTTCAAGGATGAGAAATCAAAGCGCTGATAACGCTGATAGAATGTGGTCTTAGAGCGTCAAATGTTATGAACATGATTACAAAGACACCTGTTCTGCATGTAAATGAACGCTGTCATATCTTTTAATTCCGTACGAAGTTTCTGTGGACTTATATTCTCGGTATTGTTTTGTAAACTACAAACAATGAAATATATCATAGCACACAAAACAGTCGAAAGGACACGGCAGAAATGGCATGTTCATTAGACAGGACACGAACAAAAGGAACACAGTTTTCGATCCGAATAGTAACATACAAAGCACTTGCAATTATTCTCATCCTTAAATGACACCAGCTTCCTGAAATATGTGATCTTTCTGTTATAATAATTGTATGGCAGTAAGTTTCACTGGAATGGAGCTATACATCTAACCAAGTCCTTACCAAATGGCGTGTAAACACGTGGTACCTATAATGTAGTAGAGTTACACAGTTATATCTAGAATAATTTCTGTAAACTAAGTGTGATACGTCTTACGTAGAGATCATGCAGTTTGGCTCTTTCAAAATGTAACTCATATGAGCTTGCATGATCTCCGTTGACGAATCTCAATGTTCTATATTGAGCAACACTGTCAGCCTTAGACTGCTGCTGAAAGTAAAATTAGTGCAACAAACTGTATCCACCTATCGCTAGGATCATATCCCTTTTTAATGATATTTGATAAACAAAGTGAGAAAATCGGTATGTCAAATAATTTTACGAAGTTTGTAAATCACATCACCATAAAATCAGGATGTGAAATACCGTGTCGCAGGAGCGCATTCAGATTACGTTTAGAGACATTTTAGAAAATTTAGAGAATGTTTTTCTTAGTTAATGAAATCTATATCCTTGCTTAAGCAGCTTTTCAGCTAAAATGAGATTTCGACTGTCAAAATCGTCAACAAAAGTACAAGCTCTAGCGAAACGAATAAGTTGAGATATATAAGCCCCGTAAGATGGGGCACGGGGAACATCTCCATCAAGGTGAGGGAAATTTACGATATTAGAATCGAAATCATCTCTTTTGTCATAATTTTAGAAGAAATTATTCCATTATTAATTTCAAGGTCTAGATCGAGAAAAGCCGCTCAGGTGTCAAATTGGTTAGCATTATTCAATTTTAGTTCTTTTGGGTAAATGGTAGGAATCAAAACATAAAAGAAAGGGTTATATAGATTGAAAATATCATCAAAATATCGAGAAATATCATTTAAGGCTTTTATGACATCTTCTTATGATTGTGAGTTCAGACTCAACATGGAATCTCTCTCAAAGCAGTAAAAAACAAATCTGCGACCAGTGGTGCATAACTCGTTCCCATAGGAATACCAATCACATGACGGTATATACATATAGCATTCCCATTACGTATGAATATGTTATCCAGAGAACGGTTAGTGATTCGCAAACTTCTGAGCAAGTCAAATTCGTGTAATATTTCATTTGCTCGTCAGTAAAGAAAGCTTTATCAGCATTACATTCCAGAAATGATTTTTTTCTCAGGAAAATACTTTCAGGATTAGGTTCTTTTTAATTAAATCATGAGAAAGGGTTGTATAAAAAGTAGATAAATTGTATGTGCTTATAGGGGATGCAATGTACCTGTTCTTCTTAAGTTTGTTTAAAAATGTATGCTGCGCAAATTTCCGCAAATTTTGCGTTTCGAACTGACTTCAGAATTGGAATCTATGTACCTAAAAACTTATCTAACGCTAAATAGCACGGTCTATAAGTGATTGTTTGTGTCGAAAAAACTAGAAATAGTGAATTGCTATGGAAACCAACTGAACAGCCTTCGCCATTGGCCGGAATCTGTCGTAAGATTCAAAGGTTTACATACCGGACATAATCATTGGATGTACCTGTATGCTATAGCTCCCTTTGACCGCTATATTTGATTGATACTATTGAACGGTATATATAGCTAATATACATGTATATTATATGTGGTAAAATATGTATATTATATGTGGTAAGATGGGCATATTGCCTTATTTTGCGGAATAAAATATATTATGTAGGCCAACAACCAGGGTCAGCCATTGTACATGTGGTAATAACCTTATTAATATTCAAAGCGTTGTTCCGAAATAGAATCGGAGTCATTCAGAACTTGATCGATGTTAAACAAGAAGTTTAAAGTATAGACAACTTGGTAGTTGTACAAGAGCTAGAATTTGCAATGAAAAGCGCTGTATATGTTTTTATGTTGTTTTGGTAACCAATTTATTGTAAGAAGTTTATGTTGTGTAATTTTAATATCGGCCCCAAGTTGTTCACACTGGTCTGAAACGATGGTCTTTTAGTCAGTATTAACTAAAATGTATGACATGGTATTAATAATATCCTGCTTCAAGACCCCGTTATAATGTAATCGTCAAATAATAATGACATTATTCGATGCCTTATCAGCAGGAACAAAAGCGTATTTTGAAGGGAAATCCTGTAAACCTTTTTTAAAATGTCTAAAAGGAATTCAAGTTCAATGCCGTGCTGACAGACCACAAAATGAAACAAATAATGCAGAGGAAACGGCCGATACGAAACACACCGAACACTTTGACAAAAAATGAACAGCAAACGCATATGCCTATCAAAGGACAAAAAGAGATGCACAACGATATAACAAACACTACTTGGGTGGGGGGGGGGGGGTAAAGTGTCACTTTGGTGCATGTAGTTTTTCCAGCATTAACATGACCTATGCTATTTTATATTACAGCAATGTTTTGTCATGATAGCTTCCTGAAAGATTTGATTATATGTGTTTGGCAATTGACATCGACCAGTTCTTTCCCAATTTTGAACTTGAAAACTTTGTAAACAAAAGTGTCTATATTGTATTCATATCTATATTTAGTTCCATATCTTAAGTTCTTGAAATGCGATCTGCATGTAAGAGCGAGGTATCATGTATCTTTAAGATAAACACAAACCGTTTAAAAGACCAACATAACCAATAAAAGATCCTTATCATTCATTAAGCTATGGGTTGCAAAACTCATACTGACTTATTTTGAGAGGCCGGTGCAGTCAGATTGCATGTAGTTTGTTTGGAATGTATTTATAATGGTTATAAGTTAATTGAAGAAGTACTTTCCGTCAGTAAAGTTGTTATATATAAATGTTGAAAGACGTAACCATTTGGTTTCCTTTTTCGTTTTACGTGAATAGAATACAATTCTTCTGGGAAACAGAACGAGCCTGGACGAGTCTTTGAGACATGATCCGTAACGCCAACACCGGATATGCTCCAAGATCGGAGTATTTCACGGACGAATACTGGAACAAATTGTTCAATGAATACAGCTACGGTAGAAGGAAGAATAGTCTAGATGAAACACCAGAAGCTCCGAAAGAGGAGCTCGCCAAAGCACTGAGTGTGCAGAAGGTGGATCTGCAGTTTGAATCGAATACTCTTAGGCACAGGTATGAATCAAAGACTACCCATCTGTTATAATGTTATTAAAGATGACGATGATGCTAATGACTATAATGATGGTGGTGATTGGGATGATGTTGATGAAGATTATAAAGGTAATAATAATTATATTAGAGTTCGGATATTTTAAAGCTGTCTCGTCCCGGTTAAACTCTTCCTGTTACTAGTATATAAATTCTCGGTCAGTGATACATCTATACTGCGCAAGGAGGACAGTAATAAATTAGGCTGTCTTTCCAATGGTAATTCTGCGTTGAGTCCCCACTCAGCGATGTGATATGAAGCTGATATTATAGCGCATTATGTTAATTGCATTAAATAAATTGTTTTATCTGTAATATTTAACTTGCATCTGTGATTATGTGTTGTGCTAGAGATGAAAAATATAAATCCAGCGTTTTTATGATCCTCATCCAATCGGCAACTGTGCGGCGATAAAATCCGTATAGGAAATTGCTCTGTCTCACCAAAATAAGCTCCTAATGCGGATTTCTAACAATATATTAATATACGAATCTGTACATAAATAGCAATTCTCAAATTCTGAAGTAATATAAGAGCTTGTGCAAAGTGTCTTTGACAAGTAGACTGCATAAATATTAAAATGCATTGTCATGGAATGCATAACATAATGTCATCCAGTTTAATAAGTGAAATTTATCAATTAAGACATGGCGGATGTCTAGTCAAGTCAGGTAATATTCATTTACAAGTCGGTACAGACTCAACAAATAAATATAGGCTCGATAAAGCATTTGACACTGATATATTTCATATTCATGTACATACAAAACACACAGCACAAGGACAGATATAGAAAGCATATTAGCATAAAAGTAATAGTAAGAAATCACAGATAAAAACATCATAAAACAGATGCTAGAATAAACGTGCCATGTCAATTATAAGACTCCACGACCAAAATTGGAACAATATCAAGAAAGCATATTTTATTCGGGACCTTCCATGTGGAATAGAATACCAGACTGAATTCGATGTATGAACACTATTGATAGTTTTAACACACACTTTACAAGATAAATAAAATCTCAATTATATTTAACATGAAGATATGAAGTCATTTGTTTTAAAAGATTTTAGATTGACTGTTTGTAAATCGCAAAATTTAATGTATTTTGTTCTGTAATTACAACATACTAGATAGTTAACATTGTGATAATGTAATTGTTATCGTTCTATCATTTATCGTCTGGATGAGTCACTAATATCCTTTGCAAACAATGTAGAACAAGATGAGAGGACCAATAGAAGAGCCCTCTCACCAGGATCTGCACTATTCGTCATATGTCACGTTCCTTTTGAAAATCCCTAGATATTAACCATAAGCTTGACCTGTTTGAATTTTGGAATAGTCAATTTGAAAAGTCAGCAATGCAAGGGTTAATATATATATATCCGGTTTAAACCCTTGTAAGACGCATGAAACCGTACGTTTGCCTCTTACTTGAGTTCAAACTGTCTGACACGCATGTTTCTGTGAGCTAGTATCAGATTGCAATCTTGCAGATGATTTATCCTGCAAATGAATATTGCCTGGTACGATTGGAAATATTGTTTCCGTATGACAGGTGATAATCCTTCGTATATAAGTTTTCACTGTACACACTTTTCTTGTTTGTTTTAACTATTCGTCTGTTTCTAGCAGATTAATGAATTTAGTAATTCTGTATTTGCGTTTGTTTTAGACAAACACACATAGGAACTTGTTTTTAACATTTATATGTTCATATTACACTGTTCATGAAATTGCATATAGAATATATAATGTACATACATACTAGTATGGGAAAGTATTTGTGTGGACATTCTCGAATGAAAACAATAATGTATAAATGATTACGGATCTAAATTGGCAGGACGGACCAATATGATTGCATAGATGACAGGAAAAATGACATTGGGCAGGATTTGCCAGCCAAACTTGTACTACGCAGAGGCGCCCCTTTCAACATGACGCTCGAATTTGACCGGCCATATGACAATGAAAAACATGATCTGAGATTGTGTTTTGCGTATGGTAAGCCTTATTGCTTGTATTTATCCAGAAAGTAACTGATCTTTCTTTGCTTTCATTATTTTGTTTCAGTCAGCATCGGTTGTAGAATCATTTGGAGTTTTGACTTGCTCCATTTGCACAATTGCATCAGTTTGTCAGCTTGAAGTTAGAAAACATTGCCAGATCACACGAACAGCGAACGTAGCTAATAACATAAATACAATCGTCAACAAGTCAGCAAATTATCATACATGTATATGGGGAATTGTTTGAATACCAACTCTATGAATTTGGATGGATATCTTAGATTGAGAAAAGGAATGGAAACGTATTTGAAATGACACTGCTGCAGATGGCATCAATATGGAAGAGCAGAACATAGTCCTGCATTGGGAATTAATTTTCAGCAAAATCGAGCAATATACCTATCAACCAGTTTGGAGTACCGAAATACCCCAACATACAACGTTTTTGTTCTCAGCGAAAAGGGAACAATAATTAATTTTGGACCAATTAGAGGCTATCACTTGGTCAATATGCTCATATTTTAAAATTCACATAACCAACGTTCATATTTAAAATTCATTAAGATTGGACTATTACTTATAGAAAAATGTGTCGGACAAATGAAGAAAGGACCTGTACCTAGGGTAAAATTTTATAATTATGTGTTTGAAATGGTGCTCCCAATTATAAAACATTATGCCTTGAATATTGAGACTTAATCGTTAGCAATAATTCTAGCATGCATGAAACACTCTTTTCTCCCATTTTCAAGTTAATGGTCATGTATTGTAATTCGGTCACGCTTTCTGAGGAAATACAAATCGTCTTACTTAGAAACTTTCTACATAAAGCAATATGGTAAATCTGGACTACTTCACATCATCAGTCAGTCTTTGTATTTAAAAAAACAAGATGAAGTTAGCATATGCAGTGTAAGATTCTTATTCCAATTCCATGGCTGACGTCCTATGCCATTTATTATTCCAGTCAATATATTATTGAATGACATTTCTTACTTAAAAACAATCAGTCTCCGACTACATGTATCAAAGTACTAAAAAATCTCAATGAGTTATTTTTAATTTGCATAATTTTCCATTAAATTAAATGATACTAATATTTTATGTTATTTAATATTACTAATTTGCATTCTATGTTAAAGACAATCCACGCCATTGAGAGGATGTGCTTGTAAAACAGAACTGAATGCAGAGTCTGATATCCCTACATTTCAGTTATGAATATTACATATACAAAAAAGGTACAAAAATGAGTCAGTTGAACTTCGATATCTCGAACAGCAAGGGACTATACAAATTAGTACTAGATAATAAGTTCGAGTTAACCCATATCTTATCTGGTCAATTGTTCAAGTTCACGGCTTATTGCAGGTCTAAAGAAATGATGAAAGCTCCTGTAAGGGCTTTCAACATTATTTTAGAACTGCATTAAGCTGTAACATGTGTTTCTAGATATGCGTAGTGAAACGTTTTACAGCAATACTGTATTTTAATGTTTTGGAAAGACTGAACCATTATTCGAGTTATCCCGAGGTTCGAGTTATCCGAGGTCGAAATATCGAAGTTCAGCCTTCTGATACTAAGCACTACATGACTGGCATTTGCAAACAGCGTAGAAGCAAATGAATCAAGCTCGGTCTCCATCAATATTATCAATATCCAAACTGTTTGACGCTTGCTCAATATTTGCTTCAAGCCCTTTGGTTGAATCTAAACTGGGCGAAACAGGGAAACAAATGTTAAAAGTATATGAATTGGAAGCCAATATCAAAACTAACAGTGGCAACGCCATCGAAGTCGAAGTAAGACTGTTAAGTTGATTCTGGCAAAAGTCGATCCGAATATGCTGATCTAGGTCTAGATGAGAGACCGAGTAAATAGACTGAACAGAGCCCTCACCAATAGTTTCTAAAAAGCTTGATCAAATTTGAATAACAATGTAGTCAAAATTATACCAGGTCCAACTCTGAGCAAACATCTTTTTAAGCGGGGTAAGGGATACAGTGAAGCTCACTTATAACGAACTTGGATATAACGAAATACTGCATATGACAAAATACAATGTACATGTACTCCCCTTCTCTGATTACATATAGTAAAACGGACGAAATTTGGATATAGCGAAAGAAATCAGAGGGTCCCGAGGACTTCGTTATAAGTGAGCTTCACTGTACTGTGAATGTCCTGAAAGGCACGATCAGTATATTCAAGCGAGATATCTTCTCAAAACCAAATACCTGCTGTAACCGAACTTTCATCGCAGCCAGCAAATATTGTCTACTGGAAATTGTAGTTCATCATATTCATTAGACTGTTAGCTATAAATGACTAACTCAGATCATGGCCCTGCTTGCCATTTGAAGCAAGATAGTGTTAACCATTTACTTAAAAAATACCCCTTTCTACACCTTTGCAAAGAGAGTGTACCTCGGTCAGGCGGTTCCTGTATGAGGCATCTGATCAGCTTCTGCTCTGTTTGAAATAAGATATGACACTACAGTTTCTGCAATGTCATATATCCCTTTGAAAGGTACGATTAGAATATCCAAGCGAGATATCTTCTCAAAATCAAATACCTGCTGTAACTGAACTTTTATCGCAGCCAGCGAATAAAATCCACAACGCACTGTAGTACACCATCTTCATTAGGCAGGTAACTATAAACGACAGGCTCAGAGCATAGCCATGATGATCATTTAAAGCAAGACAAAGCCAAAGGGGGAGCGACAGTTACTCTGTTCATATTAAGCTATCTTTATAAAACATAATGATGATACCGAAAAAAGAAGTTTTTGATGATTTTCAGACATGCAGTTTGTAGACAAAATACCCTGGAGACCAGGCCAATGTATCAAATTCCTGACGTCAAAGTGCATGTATATACATGTAAAGAAAAAGGAAAAAAGTAGAAAAACAATTAACAAATCAGGTGTCGGAAATAAAATCGAAATGAAATAATTTCAGCCCAAAAGTAAACAGGTTGAAAAGTCAGTTGCAACGAGGAATGTACCAATTTTTTGTAGTTGACGAAAATGTTTGGATGTCAATCGGTACTTCTAGACGGTGAACACGTTTAATGCGGATACAAAGAAAAAAACTACAATAACTATACGAGAGAAGAAGATTTGAATGGACAAGACGCAGATAAGAACATCACAGTCATTGTAAAAGCGACTGAAATATTTGACACTCTGGACCATTCCTGAAACAATGAGCTGCGAAGACTCTGACTAAAATTTGACTAAGTAATCGCAGTATGGTTATACTGTGGTAAAACAACGACTTGTTTGCACCTTGAAGCCTTTATCTTAACCCTTCGCTTGCTGAATTTTAGAATACATTTCTCCTTCTTTACCCATGCTCTGTTGTATAATTACATATATCTTAACTGTGTATGCGTAGTTCGCTGTGCAATCAATGCCGTGGAGTACACTGGTTGCACAATCCAACTTGTAAATAGTGCATACCCTGATGAGACAGCTCCTGCAGGAGCTGTCTCATCTGGGTCTTTACTATTTACAGGTACGTATATTGACGTGAATTACAATCGAAGGGTTAAAGCCTTTGCATACAGAGTAGGGCAGCATCGGTCGACTCCTGTATGATGGTGAATAATAATAATATATATAAATATTTCATTATAAACAACTCCGTTCTCTAATAAACCTTTCTGAAAATGGACCTATCCTACACACACAAAAATATATTAACAAACATTTGATGCTCTGGTCACAATTTCATAGTGGAAAATGCAGACATTTGGGTATAAGTCAAAATGTACCTGTTTATTCTCTCTGCCATACATGCAATATATCTTTTTACTGTCATGCGTGTGAAAAGTCTGCAACATATAACTTGAAGACAGTTAGTTTTGAAACAAATAATTCAATGAACAGGTTTTATTCAATTATATCATCTACGAGTCATTTAGATATCCTGTGTGTTGCAACAGCTATTATAATCCTTAAATCCATAAATATGCTTTTTAGCGCCTTTACAAACAGGAGATACTCGGATCAGACGATCAAAGAAACAAAGACAGTTTAGTAAAAAAGAGCATGGATCTGCCTGGTGTGTAAATGATATTTTATTATTTTAAAGGTAAAGACCCGAAGGCAGCCAAGGGCACACTGGTTGAATTCAAAATGGATGAATCAGGCAAACAAAAGTTAAAATCAGATGAATGGGGAGCCAGCATTAAAACTAACAGCGGCAACTCCATCGACGTTGAAGTAAGACTGATTGATTATGCAAAAGTTAACCCTTATATACCGATCTAGCTCATTTGCAAACAGCATAAGTCCAGATTAGAAACAGGCGAATTCCTCAACAGGATGCAAGCTGACTGACATTCAAGTAGTAGTTTCTTAAAGCTTGAACGGAAACGAAAATAAACACAAATAACCACAGATCAGAGTTTTAGGTTTTAGCAGACATATAATATATCTATTTTAGCATAAAAGATGAAGTGTTTCCCTGGACTGAACTTTCTCTGAAGATGGAGAGAATTATGGTTTGTGTAGTGTAGAAGTCCAATTAGGGAAAAAACAAACCGTCGCCATATTGAATGATATATTTTCTATAATAATTGCAACTCATATAACCCTTTTCCTCATATAAACGTGTGTTCACGGATTTGCAAACAGAGTAGACCCAGATCAGACGGCTCCTATAGGAGCCGTCTGATCAGGCTCTACTCTGTTTGCTAATAGAATTGGATAGATCTGTTTCTTTGCTTTTTAAAATGTCTACAATGTTCCAACTTCCATATTTCTTTATAACTATTTTGTTAATGGATATTTAATAGGTATTGAAATTTGGCCTTAATACAGAACAGGGAAAGGGTTAATTATAATAGTGTTATGGGGCCGCGCTGTTGTCTCATGGTAACATTTAGAATGGATGAAATGACTGGGTATGATATTTAGGTATATCCTATCTAGGGTTGTACGCTTGAGGCACTGCTACATACAAAACAGTTACCATGAAAATGTGTTTAACCCTTTCATTCATATAAACAGGTTATCATGCATTTACAAAGTATACCCAGATCAGACAGCGCCTATAGGAGGCGTCTACTCAGGGTCTGTGCTGTTTTCTGATGGAATTTGAAAGATCTAGTTCTTTATTTGCTAGAAAGGCTGCAATGTTCCGTATTTCTATTTTCTACCATGAATATTCAGTAAGTACTGAAATTTGAAATGAACCCAGAACAGGGAAATGGTTAAAACTGAGCAGATCGATAGATAAAGATCATATTTCAAATACAAAAATAAAGATTTTTCCTCCAAATAATATTTTGTGATCACCTTTTAGAGTGGTCATAGCATAGGGTTTAATGAAGAAATAAAGGAAGCTAATGCTCAATTTACAGATTTTACTGGTAATGAACTGAATGTTGTTGGGACCTTCACAGGCTTAAAACAATGAATAAATGAAAACCTGGCCCTTTTTAATATGTTGGCAAAGCTTTTAAATGCTGAAGGGAGAAAATGTTGTTCGATCTTATCTATACCAATATGCATTAAACTGTAACAGGCTTGATGTAAGAAAATGAAAACTAAGTAGAGTTTAGGGTTTCGTCTTTTATCTATGCTTAATCTTACCGAGTATTTTACGACAAAATTGCAAGGAAGAAAAGTAAAGAAAATGAGAGAGAGAGAGAGAGAGCGAGAGAGAGAGAGAGAGAGAGAGAGAGAGAGAGTGTGTGTGTGTGTGAGTGAGTGAGAGAGAGAAAAAAAGAGTTGGCTTGCAGTAACAAGTAGGTAAGCGTTACCCTTTGCTGTCCAGAGCAAAAAGCAATGAAACTAGAAAAAAGCTATAAAGTACACAAGGCATGAAGAATCTCATGCTGCACAAGGATTTGTCAAGTAGGTTTTCAACACGATGTGTATACAACAACTGAAAGGATTAGAGCCAGTGCCATTTAACCCATTGACCCCTTAAACTTCAAATGGACTATTCCAGTTTGACAAAAAGGGTAGAACCTGATCAGATGGCCCCAGTGCAAGCTCTCTGACATTAGTGTACACTGCGTGTATTTAACTAGTGTAATCTACATAGGTATAATACAGATGTGTATGTGACACTATGGGTTAACGGGTTAACGGTAAAATAAGGGTAATTGTACTATTAAAAATTATTCCTGCTACAAAACCATACACCAATATTCACTTATATGGGTGACTATGACTGCATTAACTTAAATTTATTTTATACCAATACTCATGCAGATATTAGAAAAAGGTGTGTATGGTTTGATTTACCTACAAGTATACATAAACAATTTAGCGCGCGATAGGTGTACATGTGTTTATTTGTCATGCACATACTTGTATTCAATGGAAATACAAAATAGAACCTACTGTAGTTTCCCAAATAAACATCCCTACACGTCCTTAGTTCTGGCGGAAAACTAACAATAGGTTCTATTTAATAACCGACAAATGAACAAACATATGTTTTTTTCCGAAATATTGGTAGTAGCTTAATACAGACTTTTAAATCAAAGCAGAAAACGAACTTCTCAGCTTTCTGTAATGCTATAATTTTGCATTAATCCTTTACACAATAAATACGACTTTCTACGTCTTTGACCAAGACCAAACGGCTCCTGTAGGAGCCGTCTAATCAAAGCCTACTCTGTTTGCTTTTGATATAATATAGATATGTTTCTACAGTTTCTAGCATCGGCATATATTCCTGTGTTCTTGGTTTATTATAACAATAAATTAATTGATATTCATGATGTCATTATTGCTAAAATGAGTAGATTAAGCAATCACTAGTGTACAAATTGCAAGAAGCTCTTTTTAAATATTACACTCAAAGTGGTGTTTTTTAGATAAAATATATGGTTTTCACGAAATCGATTGAAATAGTTGACATTAAAACCCAGATAGGTACTGATTGAGCTGTAAGTTTCTATATTGCTGGCATCTTGCACGAAGCTACAGAACACAGAATTGCGATACATATTGATAATGATGCCTTAGTTATGTTTGTTTGTGACCCAAGCTTTTCTGTACATCAGGTTCATGTCCCAGCCAACTGCCCTGTAGGAGTGTGGGATCTAACCATGAAGACCTACTCTGCAGGCGGCAAGAATGAGACTGGCGAAGATGTCTTCCTCATCTTCAAATACAGTGATATACCGGATATAATCATCTTGTTCAATGCATGGTGCAAAGGTTTGCATATTATTTTTATTAACTAACATTGATTGCATTTTTTACATTGATATTCTGCATAAACAGACATGTATCTGCTATATATGACCAGCATATTGACCTTTTACCTGATAGAAACACATTTTTCATACCTTTGCAAATAGAACAGGCCCAGATCAAATGACTCTCGTAGGAGCTGTCTGATTAGGGTATGTTTTGTTTGCTTATATAATTATATTACAGTATTTTCCAAAGACAAACTATCATCTGTTCATATAACATTATAAAAAATAAAATTATTTCTAGTAAATGCTCTTTTAAACATTTATTTAAAGAGACTGGGTCTACAATACCCTTTGAGGTAAAGGGTTTAACAGCAATCTGATCTAATGGTTCCCTATATTTATATATCAAATGTTTGCTATAGGGAAGGTTTGCATATACGATATTGGATGCAGTGCTTCAGGCATACATACTTACATACATGAAATATGACTCATAGTAGTACAAACAAATGGATATGTTAAAAATATTCAGTTCAGTTAAAATCTTTCCCTCATATAAACACTTGTTCATGCTTTGCCAAAAGAGTATATCACGATGATATGGCTTCTGTCTGACCCATCAGGGTCTGTTCTAATTGCTTATGAAAATATAATAGATCTGACTCTACAGTTTCTACTGATACCAAACTATCATGTGTACAATACCATTAGAACATGAATAATGAATAGTCATGACGTTGTTGAAGTTTGTATGAAGAAAGTTTCTTATAGCAGAATGAAAGCAATGCAGAAAAGCTCCTAGGAACTTTCTGAATTGCTTTCAGTCTGCATTAAGCTACCGCCTGTATTTTAAAAAAACCTGTATGTCTTTATTTAATGGTTAATATCTGGAGTCTATATTGTTTCAATCATTATTCAGAGCTACAGATAAGTTTGCATACCCACATACTAAAATCATCATTTCTCTACCAACCCTATACTGTGACCACTCTTATGTGTGGTTATAGTATAGGGTTTGGTGGAGAAATAAAGGAGCTTTTTTGAAAATGTTTGAATTTACGCTTCTTATCTGGAGCTCTGATTGTTAATTTCTATCCAGAAATAAGAGGGCTTTCATTAAAACAGGGACACCTAAACTGCCCTGATCTAAATATTTCGACCACTAAGGGCCTTTGTCAAAGATTATCATGTCAAAATTTATTATTCTCTTTGATTTTATGGCTGAATGCATGTAACAAAAATGTGACGTGTATGTTGACATGATAATCTTTGACAAAGGCCCTTAGTGGTCGAAATATTTAGACCAGAGCCGTTTAAGTATTTATGTAATATATTAATTCCCTATTTTAGAATATTTTCTTCATTGTAAAACAGTGACGTTTATAAGGGAGAATATGGTTATTTACATACCTCCTGTTCGTTTTGGTTTGAGAATTTTGACTGGCTTGGATCCTATTAAAACACTCTAGGTTACTTGGCACCTGATCTTGACACTGGCTGCTGGCAAATTCTTTCAGGTAACAATGGACCCTTTCCTTCATATAAACGCATATTCATACATGTGCAAATAGAGTGGACCTAGATCAGACGGCTCCTGTAGGAGCCGTCTGATCAGGGTCTACTGTTTTCTTATGGAATTTGAATTTCATCTGTTTTATTTTGTTTCTAGAATGGCTATAATGTTCCACCTTGCATAGTTTATAGTAAGTATTTTGTCCATGAATATTCAGTAGGTATGGACATTTGGAAAAAAGTGTAGAACAGGGAAAGGGTTAACAAAACAAAGCTTTTAGACTGATTTTATTTTGGATAACAATTTCTTTTCTGTAGATGATCCTTGCTACATGGACTCAGAGGCTCTGCTGTCAGAATACGTGCTTAATGACGATGGTTGCATATTTAAAACGAATTATGCAAAATCATGGCAGTTTGCGCAGGTAACTGGTGTATTTTTTACTTATCATAATTATCGTTTTTAATTTAATGACATCTTGCGTATTAATTAGCTGGGTGTTTGTAATGACATATAAACACATGATATGTTGGTATTGTTAGGATCTGTTGTGTCAGATCCATTATAATTTTACAAGTAAATTGAGCTGACCCTATTTGCAAAGGTGCTAACACCCAATATAGAAATGTGTTAACACTGTCGCTAATGTTTATTTATTCGAAATGTCAATACCTATTGTACATTCATGGATAAAATAGTTGTAATGAAATATGGAAGGTGGAACACTGTAGCCATTTTACAAACTATAATTCTATTAGCAAACTAAACGGACATATAGAAGTCGTCTGATCTGGGTCTAAACTGTTTGAAGATGCGTGAAAAGGCGTTTATATGAGGGAAATGGTTAAGGAAAATATTTCTGTCGGCATATGTAGCAAAACTATAGAGTAAATGTTCATTCAATGACTTCTAGAATATTTGGTTGAATATATATATTTGATACACAGCTTTATTTTTCTGAAATATATTTACTTGTATTCAATTAATAAGACTCAGAAATATTCAAGAAACTAAGGAATTTTCTTAAGTTTCTGCTTAGGAGTTTTATGAACACTGGTCCTGATTCTACAGTTTCTACTTTGGCCAAAGTGTCCTATATTATATGCCAATATAAAAAATAATCTAATTAATATTCATTCATTATTTCGTACATGAGTATTGAACATGGAAAGGGTTAAGTCAGTTCTTGGCTCACAGTTCGTTTAATAACTCGTTCCTTCATATAAACAATTTCCCGCGCATTTGCAAATAGAGTAGACCAAGATCCTATAGAAGCAGTCTGATCAGGATCTGCTCTGTTTACTTTTGGCATGATACTGATCTGAATGTAATTTTTTTGTCAAAGCAAAACATTTTCTTGAAAAGTTTACATTGTAAAATTTCAGCTAACAAATATTCATGATTTCATAATTTCTTACACTAATACTGAACAGGTAAAGGGTTAAGAGAGGCTGTACTCTTGACCAGTCAAATCGTAAAACATACCTCTGAATTAAGGTCCTTGATTCAGTCAAAAATTGCAATTGTAGCCTTGTCTGCTCTCTAACTCAAACGTTTTCATCTGATCTTCACCGAACCTGCAGAGAATATTCATAGCTATAACATCTTGGCCAAGTTTATTTATTTTTGGTTGGCGGAGTCTCGCATACTATTTAAAGGTTAATGTGACCTTGACCTTGGGCTTCATTTACAAAAGAAATTTGTCTGGAGCATACCTCCTATACCGTATTACCTAGGATCACCAAATATGGCATGTTAGTTCGTATTGGGGATGGCGGAGTGTTGAATACTAATTTTCGGTTAATGTGACCTTCACCTTGACCTCATTTACATATCTCCTACATTACTTCAGCTCAGATCACCAAATATCGTGTGTGAGTACATCTTGCGATGGCAGAGTGTCGCATACTATTTATAGATCATTGTGACCTTGGGCTTCATTAACATAGATCTTGTCTTGAGCTTACCTCATATACTGAATCAGCTAGGATCACCAAATATGGTGTGTGAGTTCATCTTTAATTCGCATACTAGTTATAGGTCAATGTGACCATGACGTTGACGTTTGACCTCATTTTAAAAACAAGCTTGTCCGGGGCATATATTTAAGACTACTTCAGCTAGGATCACCAAATATGGTGCGTGAGTACATCTTGGCATAGCAAAGTGTCGCGTACTGTTTATAGGTCAGAGTAACCTTGACCTTGACTTTTGGCTTGATACACAAACGCTTGTCCACAGCATATCCCTACACCGAGTCAGCTAGGATCACTAATATGGTGTGTGAATTCATCTTCGGATGGCGGAATGTTGCATACATTTTGCAGGTCATGTGGCAATGACATTGACCTTTGACATCAAATACAAAACAAGTTTGTCATTTGGGGTAACTTTAGTTCAAATTGTGGTCTTACTATGTAATCTTTACTTTCATTTTGCAGTTGCACATGCATGCCTGCTTACAAAACGCATTTTATTGTATGTGTTTTGCTTTGGGGACATTTGTCACGTATTGTGATACACGTCTTGTTTTGTCATGGCGTTGTTCGGGCGACTGTGTGTTTTACATTAATTAAGCAGTCATCTGCATGAATGTGTCTAAATTCTCCACTACTAGAATTCCGGCTTAGAGCGGATTTACTATATGTACAGTCAACTCATCAAGTATCTATGTCTGCGTTTAACCCTTTCCTTCATATAAACGCATTTTTACGCATCTGCAAACAGAGTGGGCCCATATCAGGCGGCTCCTATAGGCTAATTGAATTTGATAGACCTGATTGTTTAGTTCTAAAATGGCTATAGTGATCCACCTCCCATATTTCATTTTAACTATTTTGTCCATGAATATTCAATTGGTATTGAAATTTAGAACAAACATAGAACAGGGAAAGGATTAACCCATTTCCTCAAAGACTATTGAAGACCCTACGTCTTTGTAAAACTGCTCTGAAGAGGAGCATTTACTGGACAAAAGGAATTTGTAGAATTATGTAGTGTTTAAACCACTGTGATATTATCACCATGGATTCAAAAGGTGACTTTACAGAGGCATTAAACAACATAAGTTTGAGGGAATAAGACAGCTAAATGCAAAGTTTAAGAAGTGTTATCTGGAATCATATGAGTCGTATATTGCTGATTGGTTCATTTCAGTTTGAGGATGGAGTTGTGGAGGCGGCCCTGTATCTCATCAACGAAGGTCTGTATAAAGTATCACATCTGGCAGACCCTATAACCGTGTCAAGATGCCTCGCTTTGATGGTGAGTAACAGTCACAGGAAAATCGTTCTAACACTAACATCTAACCATTTCCCCAAATGAATACTTATGAATGAATGTCTGATATCATTTTTATGTTAGAAATGCGGGAGTATTTGGCATTAGTATTACATAGTATGTAATTTATAAATGTCATATGCAAACACAGCAGATCATGCTCAGACAACTCATACAAGTAGGAGCAATGTGCAATTATTAACAGACATACTTTGAATTATTTATAAATAAATTATCATATATATCACAACATGATGATACTAGGACAAGTTTGTAAATGAATCACTTTATAATATTCCCTGGCTTAATCTAGAACATAACACTTTTGAAAACGCCATTGAAGAAAGTGACGTCACAGATGTAAATGACATAACATTTTACTCATTCAGTATGTGTTACGTTTACCCTTGATTACTTGCAAATAAGAACGGTACACATTTTGTAAATTTAATAACCATTCCTGATAAATGTACTGTATAAACTGTCTACCAATTTAATAAACAGGTACTTACTTTTACCACCATATCCGGAAAACGATATTAACTAAAGCTCTTTGGCCAGTATCATGGAATAGATAAATACATGTCCAAATAAAGTGCTCTAGATAAATAGTTACAAACCAATATCGGATTTGAAGTATCTAATCATTTTTATTTAACTTTCCACTTATGCTTATGTGATAAATTAAGACAAACCATTGCGTTTTAATTTCTACTGACAGCTCGCTGAAATATTGTTTCTCGACTTGTCCAATAAATGTATATTTCAAATGAGTTGATATCCTAGTAGTCCTATGCCACATGATTGGAAGATAATGTACTTTTTTCAAGATAGTTGTTCTAAAATAGACCTGGTATGTCACATCTCTTATTCAAATTATTTGTTGTCAATGAAATATCATATTTGGTATGGCAATTATACTCATATACAGACTTTTGAATATTTAGAATAACTTTTTAATTGCCAAGCACTGTCTTGTTGGTATGTGTTAAAATTACCACGGATGGACAGTTTTAATGAGTATACCAAGACATAATGTTTACATGAGGTAACTAGGATTCCTGTAATAACAGTATAATACTTGAGAATGTGAGTGTATTCACTTTGGATTTATCTCCTCAAGATGATCAACACTTGAATTTGTTTGTGTCAGGACTTTTGTTTTATCTTTTCAAGATAATCAACTCTTGAATATATTTGTGTCAGAACTTTTGTTTTATCTCTTCAAGAGTGTCAACACTTGAATACGTTGGTGTCAGGACTTTTGTATTATCTCTTCAAGATTGTCAACACTTAAATATGTCGGTGTCAGGACTTTTGAGTTATCTCTTCAAGATTGTCAACACTTGAATATGTTGGTATCAGGATTTTTGTTTAATCTCTTCAAGATTATCAACACTTGAGTATGGATTTTTGTTTTATCCTTCAAGATGGAGTATGTCAGTACAAGGACCCAATTGTTTGATATTCGGATAATTGCGTTTTGAAAATTAACCCTTCGCATGCTATTCACGTCAATATACCTACCTGTAAATAGTGAAGACCCAGATGAGACAGTTCCTGTAGGAGCTCTCTCATCAGGTTCTGCACTATTTACAAATTTATTGTGCAATCAGTGCAGTCAACAGCAGTGATTGCACAGCGAAATACTTGTACATAGTGAAGATATATGTAATTATACAACAGGGATTGGGCAAAGAAGGAGAACTGTATGTTAAAATCCAGCAAGAGAAGTGTTAATGCTATAGAAATCCATGTTGAAAACTTTAATGGACAAATTATCTATTGGTATTTTGCTCAACACACGAAATGTAAACCGTATGTTGAACCCTATATCTGAAAAAGATGCATTTAACCTCGATCCAAACGGAGTAGACCTAGATCAGACATTTACTGTAGGAAAGTCTGATCACGGTTTGCGCTATATATGAAATTATATACAAATCTAATTTTACAGTTTGTACCATGGTTCAAAATTCCTGTGTTTATATTTTCAGACTGGTAAATAGTTTAATTAATACCGTAGAATTTGTCCTAACCCTTTCCATATTCTATATAACATGATTATTTCAAATTTCAATATCTACTGAATATTCATGAACAAAATAGTTATAATGAAATATTGCAGTTGGAACATTGTAGCTGTTCTAGAAAGTAAAGAAACAGATCTTTCAAATTTCATAAGTAAACGTCTTATCTGAGTGTACTCTGTTTGCAAATGCGTGATCATTCATTTACTGAACACGGAAGTATTAAACAGAAGGTGGTTGCTTAATGCAGGGCAAACATTTACTTTTGAAATGCATTGAGCTACCACCTGCCTTACAGACCTATACTGTGACATTTTAATGGCTGCTTAACCCTTTACCCAATAGCCTGTTTCTAGTTTTGAAGATAGATGACCACTTAAAGCAGGTTGAAAGTAAAGCAGAATGCGCCTTAAGGCGCATTCTGCTTTACTTTCAGCCTGCTTTAAGCTACCACCTACTAGGATATAGAAAATATTTATTATGCAATATGTTCATGACTGTATGAATTTGAACTATTTTCTTCAGCGGAGGAATAAATCAAACACGCTAAAAGCCGCTTCTATCAGGTAAAGGGTTAAGACATGTTCTACTTTATTCAGAAAGTTATGAATCCTTATACAAATTTCCATGAGGGAAAGGCTTAACCCTTTCCATATTTTATGTTTATTTTAGATTTCAAAACCTACAGAATATTCATGCACAAAGAAGTTATAATGAATATGGAAGGTGTAATACTGTAGCCGTTTTAGAAATCAAATATATAGATCTATCAAATTCCTTGAGCAAAAAGAACAGACCCTAATCAGATGGCTCCTATAGGAACCGAATGATCAGGGTCTGCTATGTTTGCAATTAATACGTAAAACACATTTATATGAAGGAAAGGGTTAGACATTAGACTCAACAATAATATTAGTTTGTCAGCACTCGTGTGTCATTTTTTTGATTGCTCTATTTTAAGGTCAACAGTTCAAGAGGAGGTGTGGTGCAAGGAAACTGGTCCGGAGATTATGATGATGGTACTATGCCATCGCGATGGAGTAACTCTTCAGACATCTTGTTACAGTATATGAAAGATAAATTACCTGTAAAATATGGACAGTGTTGGGTCTACTCTGCTGTGTTAACAACAGGTACTTTGATAACCAAAATTAAAATGGGCGATACAAGACTGTTCAATTGCTTTAATTTGTTTTTCATATTTGTACAGTTTTTAAACACATACACATTTCTTAAAGACCATGTACAGCACGTTAAAATAACCCCAGTTTACTGGATATCTATGTTAAATATCATGTTACATTAAAAATGAATGTTCTATGAATACCGGGAGTAAAATGTATAAGTTGGGTTTTCACAACTGAAGGTAATTTGTCTAAAAATATCTTTGTAACAACAAGTGAAAGTGTGAATCAAGACTGCCAGTTAGCATCAAAACTGCCACTTGTAATGATTCGTTCCAGAACAAATAGTCTAATTGTGGTACATGTATTGCGAAAACATACATACTCATAATATCTCGATTAGATACGATCAATACCGAGTCCACCCAGAAATAAACTTAACCCTCTACTCCATAAAAAAGCCTTTATACACCTTTGCAAAGAGAGTAGACCCATATCAGACAGCTCCCACAGGTGTCTGCTGTTTGATTGTGATATAATAGAGATATGGTTCTAGTTTCTGCCGTGGCCAAAATTCCATGTGTCATTATCACAACTATTCATGATGTCATTATTTTACAGGAGCAAACATGGAGTTACGGGTTAAAATCAATGTATCATATAAATTCTTTGATATATATTTCTTTGATATATATAGTTGTTTTACAATGTATTTGACATTGTTACATGTACAATGTACATATATTCAAAAGCATTATTAAACCTTTTCAGTGTGTGAAGGGAATCACTAATGCTCATTGTAAATGGTGTATATCCACAGAAGCCTTCTCATCAGGGTCTGCACTGTTTATCGTGTTACACTTATCTGTAAATCTTTACTCCCTGAATAGCCATGTAAGAAATGATATCATGAATATTAACTTTTATATTATCGCATGGCGACAAGAACTTTTTGCAATGACTGAAACTGTAGAATCACATCTATATTATATCATAAGCAGACAGAGCAGACCCTGATAAGACGGCTCCTACAGATGATGTCTGATTCGGGTCTTCTTTGTTTGCAAAGATGTAGAAAGATATTTTAATGCAGTAAATGGTTAAAACAATCCTGAATATTCAGGGAACCTTGACCTATTTGATTTTGGTGAGTAGTTTATTTGAAAAGTCACCGTTAAAAATATGGAGTAAATTTGTATTTAATAACCTTTGTCCACCTGAATTCTGAAGGCACACTTTTTCCTATTATTTTCGGAAATAGTATCTGAGTGTCAAATGGGATTCATTTGAGCCACTGACATCGGGTTTCAAACCGTTTGAAAGGACCTTAAATGTGTCCATCATTCTAACCTTTTACCTAATTTTAAGAGTTCATGACCTTAATGAATTCATATCATGATATAATATCACATAGGATAATAGTTCCTTGCTACTACTGTAGAATCCAATTATATATGTTATTTTATAAGTAAACAGAGCAGACTCTGTCATTTAGCTCTTGTAGGAGTCGCCTGATCTGAGATTACCCTGCCAGCAAAGACGTGAAAAGGCATTTATAGAAGTGTAGGAAATGGTATATACTCTATATATCACTTGAAAATTTTCCTTCATTTTAACGCCTTTCCATCTTTCCATGCCCTTGCAAACAGAGTAGACCCAGATTATTCGGTTCCTGTAGGAGCTGTCTGATCAGCATCTGCTCTATTTGCTGATAGTTATATCACCACAAAAAAATTTGAGAGGGGATAAATAGGAGTCAGTGTGTCGGTTGTTAGGTTGGTATGTATGTCTGTCTGTCCGCGGCACGTGTATCCGTGGCATGTCTGTCCATCTGTGTGTGGCAGATTTGAGATCAAGTCAGTTGAGCGGGGATATTCCATGACCTTTATTGATAGTTCTAGTTTAAGCTAGATTATCTACAGTTTCTATCTGAGCCAAGATATATGTGTTCATAATAATCTAACTAATATCAATTCTATGGTGTCAATATATCTTAGATGAATTTATAACATAATAAGGGTTAAATTCTTCTCAAATGAAAGACAGGTCTCATTTAACCCTTATGTAAGCGCATTCTAACGCGTCTGCAAACAGAGTATACCCAGATCAGACAGCTCCTATAGGAATCGTCTGATCAGGGTCTGTTCTGTTTGCTTATGGTGTAATAAATATTCTGCCTGAGCCAAAATGTCCTATTTGGATATGCAAAAATAAATCGAGTTAATATTCATGACGTCCATATTTCCTACATGGATATACAACAGAGAAAGAGTTAACCCTTTCATTCATATAAACGCCTTTTCAGGTAATTGCAAACAGAGAAAACCCAGATCAAATAGCTCCTAGAGGATACATCAGATCAGGATCTGCTTTATTTGCTTATGATTTAGATATTATTCTACAGTAAAATTCATGATGACATTATTTTTTACACGAATATTCTTGGAGTAAACGGTTCAGTGGTTTAAACGATTTAGGTTGCATCAGTATTTTCTTCATTTTCTCACCAAGCATAATTAGGTTAGTCATAATTTAGGGTTTTTTATATTGGCGAACGATAATTTGAAACAATGGTATTTTCTATTAGTGTGCAGGGCTGTAGGAATACCATGCAGATCGGTGACCAATATTGACTCAGCTCACGATACAGAAGAAAATTGCATAATTGACAGAGTGATTGACGCAGCTGGAGAAGATGTAACTGACAATTGGACATCAGACTCAGTTTGGTATGAGATTTCAATGTTAATCCTTTGAATAGAGTGACATTTGTAAACAGCGTAGACACAAATCAGAGAACTCCTAGAGAACCCCCTCCCGATCAAGGTCTTCAAGGGTTGTCATTCCAAATCCTCTAGCATGTTTAAGCCTTTCATACTGAGTGGACTATATATATAGTACTGTTGGGTTGTTCCATCCAGAACATTCAGCATTGAACGAGTTAACTCTTTGAATACTGTGCACCTTCATTGTATATGTATATGGCCACACAGTTTCCGCACTCCAATGGTTTTTAAAACTAAATGGAGTAAAGAGATAAATGAATACAGTAAAACCTCTTTATAACGCCCACTAAATAATATCAAGGACTTTGTGTTAAAGGCAGGTGGCTACTTAAAGCAAGGTGAAAATAAAAAAGAACGCTCCTATAGGAGCGTTTTGTTTTATTTTCACCTTTCTTTAAGCAGTCACCTGCTCTAAACACCAACTTATAAACACAATTTAGTGGCCGTTGTAGAGAGGTTTTACTGTAGTTTTACCGGTTTACTATTTTCTTGTTCTATACTATTCTGAAAGTCTGTAAAACCAAATAAAATAGTAAAAACTAATACTCTTAACTCTTACAAGACAATTCACGAATTCTGCGCGGAACACAAAATTTCCAAAAGTATACATGTTTCTGAATTTGAAATGAATAATTATACAGGGAAAATACATACAAATTAATAGACACAATTTACCAGGATAAAATTCCAATCCAGCGACGTTTACACAAAATCGCCGAATCTGATTGGTTGAAATTTGACATTCATTTCTCAATGAATGTAAAGAGCTGGTTCTTTGCCGTTGCTCCATTATTTACATGAAGTCGGTAACCAGTAGCCGATACACTATGGAACTACTTCTTTTTACTATGCATGAAGTTCTATTTATAGACAAATTCTTTGAATCCATGCATGTTTACGTAGAATTATTGGGAGAAAAATGTTGTTTTGAAGTTTTGTGGAGCGCCTATTTTGAAATTTGAGTGTAAAGCGTGAAATTTATGGTAAAAAGCAAGTGATTGTATATCAAGCACCAGCAGAGTCAGGCGACTCGCATTATGTAGAGAGAAAAGGACGAGGAGGTGAGATAAGGTGATTTGTTTCGAATGGAAGTAAAGTGGAGATCGGCAGTGATAACCGTGTGTTGATTTGGAGAAAACAACGCAAGGGCTACAGACCAGACTCAGTGTCAATATGGCATGGCCACTCTGTCAGTAATAACAAGACACATCCCCGTCAAACCCAGGACGACAATAGACTCCAGTACAACGTACTGCATGGTATGATAGCTGTTTACCAGACCAGAAATAACATTCAAGATCCAATTATTGGCCAGCAAATTCATCTGGGTTGACTATAATTGAGAATACTTAGCTGTATACCAAACGTAAACTTTCGTGAAGAGTGCATTTTATTGAAAATATAAGGGATTTGTTCAAGAGATTTTGAGGATTTGGAAACATATTCCACTAGTCTGTGTTCAGAACTTATACAGATCGATTCCAATAAGGATTATGCAAGTTATTAGATTAGGAGGAAATATGACAATGTAGTAAGGTAGGACATGTGTTGAAATAATTCCGTTTATTGCTTTTTAGTTATTGTTAACTTCGATTTGTTACAACTTCTGGGTCAAATAGCTGAGAACAGTCTATGATCTACGTCATCTATGACTTAGGATAAAGTACACAAAGTGACAAAGTTGTTAGATTGTGTATTGATTGAATTCCTACGCACACCACTTAGAATAGCTATGTCAATTTGTTTTTATGTCTACAGACAACAATCTTTCAAAGGACAGATGGATGGAATTATAAAGATTGAATTACATTTTTGTTGTGTTCATCGATGTATAAATCCAGACCTGATCACACACAACTTTTTACATGAATTCCTTCAGAATTCATGCAAGTTGTGTGTGATCAGGTCTGGATTTATACATCGATGAACACAAAAATGTAATTCAATCTTTACATGACTCCTTTTAAATATATAAAATACTAAGTTAGCTGCTATGGCAACTTACTTATCTATTACTGGAATTGGATGAATAATTTGAGGTGTCTTAACATGGTAAGTTTAGAAATAAAGAAGGATGGGGGTAATTACAAGGATATGCTAATCAACATATATTGTTAGTGACAACTCACTCGCCACTCGCAAATCTGTTCAACAACCCTAATACACCCATTCGGCGAGATAGACTTACTATGGAATGTTACATACAAGTAGCATTACCATATTAAGTCTGATAAACCAAATGGTTATTACAACTTGTAAGGTATAATAAATCTTGGTTAACATTTAATAAGCAAAACGAACAAGCCCTGATCAGACAGCTCTTACAGGAACCTTCTGATCAGGGTCTACTCTGTTTACAAAGATGTGAAAAGGCGAATATATGAGCAGAGCTACAGATAACGGTGCATACCCCAATACTAAAATCGTAATTTCTCCACCAAACCCTAAACTGTGAACATTCCCTAGAATCGTCTCTTCGAGACGATTCTAAAGAGTGGTCACATTATAGGGATTGCTTGAAGAATAAAGGAGTTATTCTTCAAATGTTTAAATTTATGCATCTTATCTGGACATCTGTGTAAGATAAAGGGTCATAAAATAAACTACTAGTCATTTCTTACATACCGGTATACATGAGAATTTACCGTGACCTTGTGCTTCAAAACATTATAGTCCACTTTCAACTTGCAGATGCAGAAATGTGTTTATTGGTGGATATTTTCAGTTCTTTAGGTACTGTGACTGTGGATGAATATTTGCAAACAACTTGGTTCAATATGAAACTTAGATAAACCGTGTCTTACATGAATTACAGTCATTCCGCAGGTCTAATCTAAAGTAGGCCCTCTACAGTGTAAATACTTCATGAATATATTTGAGAGTATACAAAGTAACCCTTTACCTAATGATTATCCCGTTTTGTACGCCCGTCGTCAGACGGAACTTATGAGGTCGTGGCGCTGTCCGTCCGTCTCTCCGTCGCTCTCTAACTCAACTCATATTTAATCTAATATTTCTTGAATTGGGTCAGCATGTATATTACCATAATGTCTCGGTCAAGTTCGATAACCAACAAGTTTGTACCAGACGCTATAGAATTTTTCTCCTTATATTATGAATTGTCATGAAAGTTTGCCTGTCCGCTCTCTAACTCAAACAAATGTAATCCAACCCTTTTCAAATTTTGTCAGCATGTACTCGTATTACCATTATGTCTTTGTCGAGTTTGATAACCATCAATATTGCCCTAGACACTCCAGAATGATCTCCCCTTACTTCATTAAATTCCGTGAACTTTTGCTTGTCTGCTCTCTAACTCAGACAAATGTAATCCAATCATTTTCAAAATTGGTCAAACTGAATATCACCATAATGTCTCAGTCAAGTTTGATAACAAGCAAAATGCCTCAGGCACTCCATAATCATCTCCCCTTTATGGATATATGTCTTCTCTCTAACCCAAACAAATGTAATCCAATCATTTTCAAATTTGGTCAGCATAACTATTACTTTAATGTATATTTATTCTTCATTTAAGTCTCTTCATGGCAACAATCATACAAAGTCATCATTATGTCTATAAATAAACCATGTTTATTCAGTATAAAACACTCACATTTTAACAATGATGATTTATAGATTTAGTCTTGTACATTAACAAACAAGCAATTCTGTATCAGAAAAGCCCTGCATGAGTTGTTGAGTTGGGTTTGTACTGTTTGAAATGTGTGAACAATATTTTTTATACTTTCCATAGGATATACATTCAGTGTTGTGCTGATAAACCAGCTTTATGAATATGTTTTCTTATATCTATCACTATATGTTTTATCATGTGTTATATGAGTACAGGCTTTGTACAGAGTAATACTTGATGTTAAGAATTGAGTAATCCCAGAATGGAAAATTTCTGTAAAAGTTTCTGTTCTTGGTATACGCATTTATAATGTCATATTTCACGTTTCAAACTAGTCTTCGCAGTCGGTTTGTTTTAATCGATTTAAACGTGTATTATATGGCTACTCTGTCCTGTCTCTTAAATTATAGATACTGTTTATACACATGTACTTCTGTTTGTTAAATACTTTGTATGAAATGCTTCTTTTAGAGGGCCATAGGTAGATTAGTCTGTTGACTAACCGGGTAACCCTCTTTAAATAAAGTCTTTCATTCATTTCATTCATTCTTTCATTTATTTAATCATTTCATTCATTCATTTTTCATTCATTGCCATTCATATATGAATTACAAGAGATTATACATATATCACATTATCACTATATAGGGTGTCCCAGAAAAAATGCAACCCAAAATCTATTCAACCGATAGAAAAGTTGTATATACTTGTGTTTAGGTGCAACAGTGGTTCACAATTGTGTAAAATTACAGCTTTTAAAATGCTTTTATACATTTTGAGATATTGCGTAAATAGAAGGTACCCTGTTTTTACTTTTCCCAGAAATAGTATTATGGATATGATAAGTACAATTGAAAATAATTTGGCATTTTATCTCATTTTTTCATCACAAAATGTATCACCAATGTTTATTAAAACAAATTACCTTGAAAAAATGTTAAATTCTGTAATACACTTGTAAAATATTACATTTGGTGGAAAATATTAACAGCTTAATATTTCCATCTTATGTGATCTCATTTAATTATAGCCCTAATAAATTTGTATCACAGGAATACTAAAGTAATACGTTATCAACTGTTCAAGCAAATTAATAAATACATTATGGTTTAAGTGATTTTCAACAAGTACTAGCTGCAATACTGTTCAAAAGATACTCTGTTTTGGGTGCCTTGCCCATTAAAACGACTCCATATTTTCATTGACTGCTTAACACTTTGAGAATTGTTTGTATTCACTGAACATATGCAATAAGATAAAACATTTATCTGTTTATCTGTGCACAAATTGTACCAGTCTGAATTATTCTTTAAAAACTAAAAGTACCGTATAAGTGGAATATTTAATACTTTGGTATGACAAATGCAATTAACACAAATGTAAGTATTATTCTGGGTACAAAACGGGTTGTATTGTTTATCCGCTAAACCAAATATTATCAACAGGGGCAATATGTCACGAAAGCCAATTTCTGGGAAAAGTGAAAACAGGATGACTTTAGTATTTGTCGCAGTATATCACAATCTAAACTAAACAAGCATTAAAGCTGTAATTTTACACAAATGTGAACCACTGTTGTACCTAAAAACTGGTATATACAACTTTTCTATCGGAAGAATAGTTTTAGAGTTATAGGGAATTGAAAATGGGTTGCATTTTTTCTGGGACACCCTGTATACTTATTGCACTATATCTATACAACGAATTCTAAAAACTACCTACAACAACGAGCACATAAAAACTGCATGAGTTTGGAAAAACGGCAAAACAAGTAATGTTACAAAACGTCCTTAAAACGAGTATTACCCCAAATCAGATTTTAGATAAACTGATCAACAGAGACTTTATACATTAAATAAAAAAACAGCAAAGATTAAAGTAAGTTATAGGCATCATTTACAATAAACGAATCAACATTAAATTTTAACAAATCTGTTTAGCTGTATGACAAAAAAAACATAGAACTGTGTTAAGACAGTTATTTGCATAGTACCTAGCCTATACCACATCTAGGATTTACCTTTATCCCAGTGCATTTGCAACTAATAGGAAACATGCCATTCAACACAGAATTACGAGAAGCTACTACGACGGTATCGTATATATAACAAACCCTATCCAAAGTAGTAACTCAGGTCCATGGGACTCAAACTGCAATCATTGGCCTTCCAGTGCAGCATTAAAGCAGTTAAAGCGTGAAAGCAGTATAGAAAACTCAATTAAGAGCCAACCATACTACTTCAAAACTGCATTAAGCAGCCATACATCACACAAATCCCGTACAACTGAATCTGAATGGCCACAATAGAGAAGCCCCACTCTATACACATCCAGCAAAAGGAGAAAATGAAGAACACAGTCCCTTATAATGCTCTATCAAACAAACTTTCCCTTAAGTCATTGTAAATTATGAAGGGAGGTGATCCCCCGCGAGCACTAATTGCAACACAAAAAGAGAAAATTGCAGACTCGATTTAATTGAGTCTGTTCATGAACAGTAATTGAAAGTGCAACACTGCTCACTCCCCCTAGCACCGGCTTGAGCGGTATTCAATTTACAGAACAAGTAGTACTGACATTCATAATCTCGAAGGATCAGAAGGTATAAAAACATTGAGAATGAAGTACAGGGCGACGTTTTACGGCCGCCACACAAGCACTTAACACCTGCAAGATAACATTCCAACATTACGTGGCTTTCGTCTTGAAAATTATCACATAATTGACACTTACGTTCACTGACGGTCAAGCCTGAATATCTCCCAGTATCAATTCTTAAAGGAGCCACGCTACAAGGAAATTTACTGAATGTTACCCTGTGACGTGGTGGCATAATTATTTCACTATACCTTTCAAGACCAAAACCATTTTTGTATAGGCGGTACGTGCGAAGTGTATTGTTTCTACGATCTGAAGGTCCAACTACATTGACTGAGCCATTCGATAACCAGTATGATTACTCTAGACACTCCAAAACTATCTCCCCTTACTTTATAAATTTCCGTGAATTTTTGCCTGTCCGACCTCTAAATGGATAAGTAGTAAAGTCAATTAGGCAAAGCCACATACAAGACGCAACCACCACCAAAACACCGATAGACAGCATGACACACACACACACACACAACCACACACCCAAACGCACACTCACACACGAGATGAACACAGAAAACACCAACAGACACACAAGAACCAGAGACCAACACTCCACACATGAACAAAATCACAAGTACAAAGACGCAAGGCAAACAAAAGGAAGTACCGCCTTGGCACGGTTAGTAGCAAAAACAGCACTAACTCAAACAAATATAATCCAACCCTTTTCAAATGTGGTCAGCATGTGTATTACTATAATATCTCCATCAAATTCGTTATTCAGAAAAAATGGCCCAGACATTCAATAAGTATATCTCCTTGCTCAGAAACCCTTTCCCCAATAGCTAGTTATCAACATTGACAACATTCTTAGTTGTCCAACCCTACAGGAAGTAATGACATTTGAACATCCAAACATTTGACAGGCGTATTTTGTGACATGTTGGCACTCATGTTATATTTGTTCTAGGTTAATTCCAAATTTCAATACCTACTGAATATTACTTGACAAACTAGTTATAATGAACTATGGAAGGTGGAATTTGTAGGCATTTTAGAAAGTAAAGAAAAAATCTGTAAAATTCCATTAGCAAACATAGCAGACGCTGATCAGTCGACTCCTATAGGAGCCTCTTATCGGGGTATAATGCGTTTACAAACAATGCGTAAAAAGGGATTTGTATAAGGGAAATTGTCATTCAGTTAATAAAGGATATAATCATTAGTATTCATCAGCTAAGGTTTTATAATGTTACATTGTATAATGAGACTTAAGCAGAAAACTGTACAATCAGATCTATTTAATTCCATAAGCTAACACTGCAGACCATAAACAGGCGACTCCTACAGGATGGATGTGACCTGTGTCTACTTTGTTTTGCAAAGTCAATAACAGGCATCTCTTAATTTTAAATATAAATTCTATATTGTCCAGGAATTTCCATGTGTGGAACGAGGTCTGGCTTGCTCGAAGAGACATTTTTGGTGTTGAAGACGTAGACGGCTGGCAAGCGTTAGATGCAACACCGCAAGAGATGAGCCTAGTAAGAGGAGGTACAGTGTACAGAAGAATCTCTGTAAAATGTCTGCTTAACTCGCTTTATTTGTTTATTAAATTATATATGTTTTATTCTACAGTTTCTCCCGTTGCCAAGACATCCGTCGTTCATATTCTATCATAAAATTCATCTATTCAGTCCTACTCTGACCACAAGAGGGAGACTATAGGTTTGCACTCTGTCCATCTGTCCTATTGAGCATCCTTCTGTCTGTCATCCTATATGTCCCTCCGTCCGGAATTTTGTCCGGATGATATCTCCTCAACCACTTTGATTATGGTTTCGATTTTTTTATGTAGGTGCATCTTGGGAAAATTAGTGTCTAATACTACTCTGATGTCTCTGTAACCTTGACATTGACTTCAGTTTTATTTGGTTGTTCTGCTATGTAGGTGCTTCTAAATGATTGGAAATGCAAATCCCATGTAGCCATGTAAATCTTGGGATACGCATCACACTCACGCTTGCTGATAGAAAATTGAAATTTCGATGTAAGCGATGGAGACAACTTTGATTCATCACATAAATGTATGTACGTATGTAATATATAAGTAAATACCTATCCTTAGATTTGAAATGAGTTTGGGTACGCATAATGATAAATAAATGACCAATCTTACTCTTTACACATGGTGATGCCATTATAATATTCAGCTAATTAGTTCCCTACCGGCAATGCCGAAGGGGACTATATGTTTGTACTCTATCCGTCAGTCTGTCTGTCAGTCAGTCAAGCAGTTACACTTCAGATTTTTACAGTTAAAGGGTTGACAAGCTTGTATGGAATTAGCCAAGAGGTGATACATGCAAAACTTATCATTTAATATTGATATTATGCCATGCAAACATTATCATTTAACATTGATATTATACCAAAATTAACTTGAATGAAGATATGTTCAAACTCTTTATAAAGAATAATTTGTTACTATTTTCTATGTTTTCAAGCAGAGTTTCGATACAGATCAAATTTAGAAATTGTTATGACTGATTAAATTAATTCTGTTTGACCATACGTTGTGTTTCATTGTGGATTCAAAATACTTGTTTTCTAATTTATATCAAAACTTTCTTCAGATATCAAATCTGAAACAATTAGAATTAAATCTTTTAACCCTTAGAATGTACTCTGAAGGTGTTCATAGTACTTGAACTGACTACTGAGCCAGTAGTTTTGTTGTTCTTACTGTGAAGCTGTATTTTTTCAAATCCAGTTTTGGGCTTTGTGCAAAGAGTTTCTTAGTATTGCCTCTAATCGTTTCTCTTATTGAGTGGTCTTTTCTCCATTTGAAAAATGCAAATCACAAGTAATGCAAAACAGAGTAGACCTAGATAAGAATGCTCCTACAGGAGCCGTCTGATCAGGATCTGCTCTGTTTGTTACTGGAATTTGATAGATCTGTTTTATTATTGTTTCAACAGATAGTATTATGTATTGCTACATACTAAAGATAAAAAATAATGCAAATTACAAGTAATGCAAAAACAGAGTAGACCTAGATTATATAGGAGCCGTCTGATCAGGGTGTGCTCTGTTTGTTACAGGAATTTGATAGATATTTATTTCATATATATTCATGGAGGAAAGGGTTAAACAGCTGGATTATATGATATGCTGCATTATCAGTTGTAACGTTAATCACAACTACTATCTAGATTCTGCTCATTAAAAAGTAGATCTTGAAATCTTACCTACCTGTTTCTTATGATTTTTCCTACAATATTTTAAACAGAGTTGACCAATACACCACCCCTCAAATGCCAGAGGTATAAACAATAATTTAATTACAAATATTTTGAAATTTGGTCTGAGCCCAAAATAAAAAAAAAGATGTTTCCTACAATTATTTAAACAGAGTAGACCCAGACACCACCCTTCAAATGCCAGAGGTAAATAAAAAAATAAATGACAAATATTTTTAATTTTTAACATATTTAAATGGTTTTAATATACCAAATTTGATTATAAAATGATACTATAACACATTTTTTCAAATAATACAGTTTTACTTTTATAAATTCAAAAATATTTGTTATCATATTTTATTTATATCTGTGACATTTTTACCTGTGGCATTTTTACCTCTGGCATTATTACCTAAAGCATTTTTACCACGTAACCTGTGGCATTTTACCTAAGGCATTTTAACCTATGGCATATTTTATTTACCTAAGGCATTTTTACCTGTGGCATTTTTACTGCACACCACTATTAACAACCATGTATTTATTTGAAGTTGATGGTACAGCTGATATTTTTTTTAATATTTCACAAGGCAATATTTTAAAAGAATGGAAAAAAACAACACTTTTCTATATGCATACTATATATTTTACAAACAGTAGACTTATTAATACCAAAACTATTTATAAATTTAGCTATATTATGTATATAACATGGCTAATAAGTATTTTACTGAAACATAATGAGAGGGGGCGGACATTACATATAACTTTTATACATTGCTAACAAACATCAATTAATACGCATTGAAACAAACATTGATGGTGAATTGCTGAAAGGCTTATCTTAAAATGGTTGGCACTGCATAAATATGGTTTTCTGTAAATTTAAGAGTGGGGGGGGGGGCATTACATGGTTTTGACACAAACCTCAAATGAGATACAAATATTGACAGAAAATCAATATGTTACATGTTATGGGAAACAATTTGGTATATTTGGATGAGGTGATTAGTTTTATGATCAGTAACAACACATTATTTGCTTTAGTTATACAACTTTTGTTGAAATTATGTTAATAATAGGATGATAGGGTTTGTCAGACATTGCAACCATTACATCGACACGTTTTGTTATTTCGCATGCAACTTTATTATCCCGTACTTCATTCTCAGTGTTGTTATATTTTCTGGTCCTTCGGGATCATAAGTTTTAATGTTATTAGTTTTGAAAATTGAATACTGCTTAAGCCGGTGCTAGGGGGCGTGAGTAGTTTTGTACTTTTAATTACTTCTCATGAACAGACTCAATAAAACCGAGTCTGCAATTTTCTCTTTTTGCATTTCTTCTTTTGCTTTCGAGGGATCACCCATTTTCAGAATATTTATATTCATGAAAGTCAGATGCTCACATCATATATCAAATTAAACAGAAACAAATTCTTCATTTGATAACATTGTACTTTGTAATCTGTTACTATTCCGATTCTAGTAATACTGATTTAAAATGGGGAAAAAGTAATGCTAATTCATTACAGTCATAATACATGTATGCACTTGTTTGCAAATAAATTTTACATAACTTCAAAACCGATCAAGATATGTGCTTGACATTGTCAGCACATCTGCAGAATTGCTGATATATTGGATTAATAATCTTTCTTTTCACTTGTGAATTGAATTTTTGGAGAAAACAGCATTACACTGTTTTTAAAAGAATTTGCACATTTACTGTGCACCAGGCCTTACGCTATCTTGATTTTCCACGAATTAATAGCTGTGGGACTTAAATATCTGGAAAGTTTAGGTTACCCAAATATGTTAAGTGAAAGTTGATACTTAGCTTTATTATAATGCGTTACAGATCAAGTTTGAATTTTGGTATGCTGCATTCATTTGTGATGATTTAACAGCAGTTGGACTTTAAGGTTTTCCGCATTTGTTTTCTGAATCCTAGCTGATATTGAAATGATATTATATAATTTACACATGGTTGTCTGGGTGATAGAGGATATTGTCAGCCCGATAATTGGTATATTTAAATATGCCAGTTCATGGGCAGACAATATCCTCTATCATCTCGAAAGCAATGTGTTAATTATTTCTAAACTTAAAAGAAATCATCAATGAAGGTAGATCTAATACCGGTATTCCAAAAAGGGAGTTAAGATGATATAGAAATACTGAAATACATGTAGCTCTTATTTAATATTTACCACTACGACCCTTTATCAAAAATAATCATGTTAAAATACACGTCACATTTTTGGTACATACATTCAGCCATAAAATCAAAGAGAATAATGTTGATCTAACATCATGTAGCATTGAGTTGTTATTTCAAAAGTAATGATGTTATCAGATGACGTGATGAGCGCAAAGACGTCATGCATGCATTAGCGTGCATGTATTCTCCCGAATGTAGTATATGCAATAAATGCGATAGAATAGTGTAGGTTGGTGCGACTGAAAGAGAAACTCGGTAGAGAATGAAATAATTTTTCAGTGGTGTAAGACATGAGAGAGAGAATCCAACAAACAGACAAATTTTGAGTCGGTAGTCATAGCAGTGATGATGTTAGATTTGTGGTTTTGAAACTGATATATTCACCTGGAAGCTTATTCTGAGGATGATATCTCCTGATATATTAACCTGGAAGTTCATTCTGAGAGACCCACGGACGTGGTCGTGTGGCTATCGCGTTCGACTGCAATACCAGGGGTCACGGATTCGATCCCCCACCGGACCAAGTCCTTCGGACGAGACTATAAACCGAGGTCATATGTACATTTTATAAGTGCTTTACACTGGGCATTTAAAGAACCAGGGAAGCTCAGACGGTAATAAGAGTAGGGCATCGAGCCCGGGTTTCTCTGTATCCTCTCCCCTCTCTCCGTGGCGTCCAATTAGCCCATAGTGAGCAGAAACGGAGGTTAATCAACACAAACAAACAAATCATTCTGAGAGTGATATATGATAAGGTCACAATTTAGGTTAATGGGAGTTTTGCATTAAAGGATAGATTTAGGTATAATAATTGGGTTTAAGCGTTATGATAATGAGTTACATATCAAGTTTGGATTTTGTTACGTTACATTTATTTATCACAGAATATCAGCAGTTGGACCTTTTTAAATTTTCCAGATCTAATATTTCGACCACTAAGGGCATTTTTCAAAGATGTTGATCCAGCGTCATGGTAACTTAGAGTTGTTATAAAAAATGTCATGACGTCATCAAATGTCGTCATGAGCACAACGACGTAATGCAAACAAGTTTACAAGTTTATTTCAAACTCATAGCCCATACGGGCATAAGAGATACATGAACAAATTAACAAAGAAAAAGAAAAAAACATTATATAAACAGTAAAAACCATAAGACCCATGTGAACCCTGCAAAATCGAAACATGTCTCAATATAGATGATTTCCCGACAAGGGTATGATGTCTGCCGGGATCACAGGGGTCAAACTGTAACTTAACCCTTTCCCCTTTGTAAGCGCATTTTTACGCATCTGCAAACATGCATTAGCGCATTATCCTCCTTGATAATGCAGCAAAAAAGGTCTGTAAGTTCTCAGCCGCCATATCCAACCAGTTTCATTTATCTGTTTTTCAATTCTACATGCATTGAACATCCGTTTCAAAACTACAAATCTCACATAATCACTGCTGTGACCACCGACTCCGAAATATCTATTTTGAGTATTTATATAAATATATTATATTAATTTCCTTTTTTGGAATATTTTCTTCAGCGAAAATTTCAGGTTTTCCGGACGAGTTTTCTAAACCCTATTAGGTATTGAAATAATACTGATACTTAATATTTTTTTCCAACACAGGTCCTTCTCAGTCAGGCCCTCTTCATCAGACTCATAATTTTTATGCATTTAAACTTGTAAAACTTCCGGTTGGAACTACAGTCTATATTGTGTTTGTAGTTACAATGAACTTCTCTCAGCCTAATTTTTGAAGGTGTTCATAGTCTGGGTCCTAGTAGTGGTTACCGTAGCATCCCCCCCTAGACTTTTTTTCATGGGTACCAAATTGTTCGTTGGGGTCCTTAGAACACATTTTGAGCATGCCCCCAAAAATAAGTTTGTCCCAGCTATGTTTTATTTAACGGTTTCCATGGTAACCCGAGGTAATTTTCGAAACTACCTTGGTTCAGAAAATGCGCCATAACTTTGTTATTAGAAGCAATAGAAGGACAAAACAAGTACCAAAGTAAAGCAGAGACATATAGCTTGAATATAATATATGATTTTATTAATATTCATAAATGCATTCTTATGAATATTAATGAGGAAGTAAAATATGTGATATTTTTAGAAAAAGGGAGTTTGTTGTTTAGTCTGAGAGGCTTATTAATACACAGAAATTATTGAATTTAGGTTTAAGTTGTTTGTTGGAGTCCTCAGAACACATTATGAGTATTTCCCCGAATAATTTTGTCCCATCTATGTTTTATTAAACGGTTTCCATGGTAACCCGAGGTAAATTCCGAAACATCCTTGGTTCAGAAAATGCGTAATAACTTTGCTTTTAGAGGTAATAGAAGGACAAAACAAGTACCAAAGTAAAGCAGACACATATAGCTTGAATATGGTATATGATTTAATTAATATTCATAAATGCATTCTTATGAATATTCATGAGATTGTAAAAAAATGCGTTTTTTAGAAAATTGAGCTTGTTGTTTAGTCTGATAGGCTTATTAATGCACAGAAATTATTGAATTCAGGTTTAAATTGTTTGTTTGGGTCATCAGAACACATTTTGAGCATTCCCCCAAAGTAATTTTGTCCCATCTGTTTTATTGAACGGTTTCCATGGTAACGCGAGGAGGTAAATATCGAAATATCATTGGTTCAGATAATGCATAATAACTTTGCTTTTAGAGGCAATAGAAGGACAAAACAAAAACCAAAGTAAAGCAGAGACATATATCTTGATTATGATATATAATTATTGTTTTTTTGGAACTGACGTGAGCCAGCCCGTTTATTTATTTTTCAACATTAAAATACATACAGGGTTTACAAACACTATCACACATGTAAAAAAACGAAAAAAACCAAAATCACATCTAATGATTTGTGCTGTTATCAAAAGTATTTCTTAAACAATGCTTTAAATAATATCTCTTAAGGCCTTACTGAAGTTACCTATAATTGTCCTAGATGCGTTTATGTATTCAAGATATTTAATGAGGGTAAGTAAGTCATTATATAATATTCTAAGTAAATTTACTTTGGTTCGCCTCCTGTCACTTTTCATGTAACTTTGATATATAGTATATAAAATTTGACATAGAATCTTATTTATTTCTTGATACTCTTTAAACTGGATTTTATAACCAATTACCAATTCAAACATGCTAACACGTATGCAGAAACCAAGATTTTTAAAAAGGTTTTCTATTTCATTCCAAAATCTATCCAGGTATGGGCAATGAACAAAGAAATGTTTCAATGTTTCAATTTGATTGCAATGTTTACACAGAGGGGATTCGATTAGTTTCCATTTAAAAAGGTTTTCGTTTGTCGGAACTATTTTATGAATAAGTTTGAATTTCAGTTGCTTTATTTTATTGTTAGCTAAAACCTTGTTCATGAAAAAATATAGCGAACGCCAATTAATATTTCGATTGAAAGTTGTTTCCCAGAATGTATGTATGTAAGGCGGCTCGAATTTGTTTTTAATTAGTTTTTGCTTTATGTCTTTATTGTTTAATTTATCAATATTTAAGTTTTTACCAAACATATTTTTATTATCTGTTTTAACCAGCGAATTGATTGAGGCATCCGTTTTCAGTATTTTTTTCCAACTGTTTGGAATGCTGAATTTTAATTTAGTAATGTCCGATATCCAGTTTGTTTTATTTTGAATTCTATGTAATAATGTTTCTTTTATATCACCATTTTCGCCGATTATGTCATTTATAAAGATTAGTCCCGATTTTATCCATGATATAAAAACCAAACATTTCCCTTTATATTTTATAAATTGGTTACCCCAAATGACTTGAGTTCTAACTTCATAGAACGTTTCTGGTTTTGAGATTTCACTGATGTTGTTTAATGCGATATAGTATCTTAAAATATCTTTATAAAATGTCTGGATGTCATATTTAATTGAGGGAAGGGATTTTATAGAGTCGATGCTCATTTTAAATACCAGAAGTCTATCTCCATATTGATGTAAGAAGAACTTTGGAATAATTTTCCAGTTGGCGTCTTCATTGGAGCAAAGGGATGTAATCCATTTTAGCTTCAAAGTTTTAACATATGTTTCGATATCCGGTACTTCAAGTCCCCCATCAAATTTGCTTCCAATTAGCGTATTTCTTTTAATCTTTTCACTTTTACTTCCCCATAAAAATGCAAATATCATTGAGTTAATTTGTTTTATTAATTTATCTGGAGTTGGTAAGGTTTGTATTAAATATGCAAATTTCGATAAAATGAGAGATTTAATTAATGTTATTTTGCCGAATAGTGTAAGATTTCTTTGTTTCCAGCTATTAATAAGCTTTTGGCAGGATTCAAGTTTCTCTGACCAATTTAATGTTTCGCATTCAAGCTTGTCATTTCCAAAATACGTTCCAAGCGCTTTTACTTTTGTGCCGAATCTAATATCATAAATATTTATTTCATTTTGTTGTTTAAGTTTTCCAATAAGTAGGCCTTCTGTTTTATTTTTGTTTAATCTGAGTCCTGAAAACTTTCCAAATTCTTCTATAATATCAATAGCTATCGGGATTTCTGCAGTATTTTTTAAAAATAATGTTGTGTCGTCGGCTAACTGTGTTATTTTTAGGCAGTGTAGCGATGTATTAAGTTGCACTTTAATACCATTAATGTCATTGCAATTTCTAATACTATTGGCCAATATTTCTGCTATAATAATGAAAAGTAAAGCGGATAAAGGACACCCTTGTCTGATACCACGTGATATCTTAAAAAACTTCGATTGCCAGCCATTGTTCATTACGGAGGAACAGATATCCTTATACAAAACTTTTACCCAACTGATAAAGTCATTTTTAAAACCAAATTTGTCTAAAACTTTAAACATGAATTCCCATTCAACAGTATCAAAGGCCTTTTTAAAATCAAGAAATAATATAACGCCATCTATGTCTAGAGTTTCTGAGTAATCAATCATATCTTGTATTTGCCTTATGTTATAGCCTATATATCTATTCTTTATATAACCTTGCTGGTCTAGGTTGATAATTTTAGGCAGTACTCTCTGGAGGCGTTGAGCAAGAACTCTAGCCAGAATTTTGTAATCAATATTTAACAGAGAGATAGGTCTCCAATTTTCTAGGTTTTCCGGATCACCCTTTTTGTATAATAGTGAGAATACACACTGTTTTTGCGAATGAGACAATTCTCGATTATGTAGATTGTCTAAGAATGATCCAAGTATAAGCGGAGATATTTTAGGCCAAAACTTGAGATAAAATTCTACTGTTATGCCATCGAGACCTGGACTCTTATTCATTTTCATTCCTTGTAGGGCTTCCAAACATTCTTTTAAAGTAATAGGACCTTCACAAACATTTGCATCGTCTTCGGATAACTTACTTTTAATGTTTGAAGTTTCCAAGTAATTTTCAATATTATCTTTATTGCCATTAGATGAATATAATATTTCATAAAATTTCTCTTCCGTATCTAAAATATCCTCAAGTTTTGTAATACGGTTTCCATTAACAATTAGAGATGTTATATTTTTCCTGTTTTGTTTTGATTTTTCAAGACTTAAAAAGTATTTTGTGTTTTTCTCACCTTCTTCTAAAAAATTAATTCTAGCTCTTATTTGTGCACCAATTGCTTTTTTGTGGTATATTTCATTTATTTAATTTTCGGTTTCTATGATATTTGCTTCTACTGAATTTGGGTCTACAAAAAGATTTTTTAATCGTTTTTCCAACATCTGTAGCCTATTGTTCGTTTTTCTTGCTTTTTGTTTTGAGTACTGTATCGATTGTTGCTTAATTTCGTGTTTGCAAAGTTCCCACTTGAGTGTATTATTGACATTTAAACATTTGCATTGTTCTACAATATCTGTTATTATATTACCATAGTCTTCATCTTCTATATGTTGGTTATTCATTTTCCAAAATCCTGGACCTCTTTTAAAAGGTTTTTTAATTTTAAGTGAAATAGCCAAATGATCAGTTGAATTTATTACTGCTGGTCTTATGTCTGTGGATGCTATTAGTGGAATTACATTAGTGTCAGTCAGCCAAAAATCTATGCGACTTTTTTCGACTCCATTTTTTCTTCTCCATGTGTATTGACATTTCTCAGGGTGTAAGTATCTCCATATATCTGTCAGATTTGTGTTCTTTTTAAGTTTGTTCAAATATTCGTTTAATTTTGGTTTCTTTTTTGAAGAACTTATTCTATCTTTTAGGTTATTGATTTCGTTAAAATCACCTCCAATTATTTTTATACCCAATGCATTTTCTATGAGTAAAGTACCCATGCTGTTTAAAAATATATTTCTTGCGTTCTTATCATTTGGAACATAAATGTTTAAAATTGAGAATGTATTGTTATATGTTTCTATATTCATGAAATAATACCTGCCATCATCATCTTCTTTTGTATCGATAATACTGACTTCTAATTGTCTGCTTATTAAAATTGACACACCTTTACAGTTTGATGTTCCGAAAGAGTGATACATATCCCATTTTTCAAAATCATCCAATAGAATCTTGACAATATCTTTAGAAAAGTGTGTTTCTTGAAGAAAAACAATATCAGCCTGTTGGTGTATAAGCCATTGGTTAAGTCTCAATCGTTTACCCTTATCTCTTAATCCTTGGGCATTGAGAGATATACAGTGCAAATTTTCTGCCATTAATTCACTAAGACATAAGTTTTACATGTGTAACTAAGAGCAAGTGGTGTCTACTATACATTTTTCCTAAACACGTACATTTACAAATTTCCATATGTCTTAAACATTTCTGAACCTTTAACAAAACAGCAGAGCTCCGGAGCAGACGATATTTACGATAGTCGACTGATCGGGCGCTACAGAGTTTTGATAAACATATGCAACTACCCAACATTTCAACAAACTATTACATTACTTGATGTAAACTAGCAAGCTAGCGTTTGTCTCAGTCTGTTACAAAACAGCGAATGTCCAGTTTACTTATGACTTTCACCAAAGTTAATGGTCTGGACCTACACAACTCTGAAAGAAACGTAAATTCACCAAAGTCGAATGATCTGGGTCTATATAGTTTTGAAAAACCTTTGACTGTACTCGATGTTAACCAGTAAACCAGCATTTGTCTACGCCTGTTACAAACAGTGGGGATCCAGATCAGATGACTTTTTACTAAAGTCCAATGATTTGGATCCACACAGTTATGAAAAGACATTCCAAAGTGTGAGACATTAAACAAAAATAGCACGCTGTAACTTACCGATCCAAAGCCTATTGATTTGAATCTACCCACTTTTCTACAACACATATGAGTAACATACACTTCAATAAAACCTTTACTGAGTAGCCATTTAATCCGCAGGATCTATGAGCGTTTACAAAGAAGTGAAGATCCAGGGCAAACGACTTTTGCTAAAGTCAGTTGATCTGGGTCTACACGGTTTTGAAAAGCAGTTGGAATATACCAGATATTTAGGAAACAAGTTTGTTACAAAACAGCGAGGGTTCAGGGATAACGACTCTCCTTTTTTTAAGTCGAAATATCTGGGCCTCCACTACTTTGGCAGAAACACGTGTATTTATTAGGCATCAATGAAGCGTCTGAGATATTTAAAACGGTAACAACAACAACCAGTGAAGCTCCGGAGCTCATGACTTTACCGAAGTCATCTGACCCAGCGCTACTCAGTTTCGAAATGTTTCTGTATCTAACGGACATGTCAATAAAATCGGACAACTGTATCGTGTAACTTTGAAACTACTTAATTGCACATGACTTCTGCTGTATAACAGCGAATGTCCAGAACGGATGATTTCTACCATATTTATCACATAACTATTAACATAATTGTGAAGGTCCAGAGCAGACGGCTTTTGTCAAAGTCGAATGATCTGGGTCTACACCGCTTTAAAGAGAACTTGTAATCAACGAGCTTTTTTAGGCCCGTTACAAAACAGCGGAGATCGAAGCACGCGACTTTTACCAAAATCGAATAATCGAAGTCTACACAGTTTTGAGAAGCATTTTCATATACTAGGCATAAATAAACATTTATTATTGCATAAATCGATGTAAATAGTTTTTGTCTAACCACGCTTAGGTCCCGAGCAGGTGACTTTTACCAAAGTCGTATGATCTGGATCTACACAGGTATGAAGAACATGTCAACTTACTAGACATTTCAACAATGAAACTGCCGTTCCAGCATGGAAAGAAATACGAACCTAAACGGTTTGGATCCTGATGTGAAAACGGTTTACCCGCAGTCACTTTTTGATTCAAACAGTTTGCATGATTTATGCCTGCCACTATTCTCATATCAATATCAAGTTTATCTACCAAAAAATACAGGACAGTGTTTACGACAGCAGAATGTGTCGTCTGCACAAGCTTAATAAATGTACACAAAATACCAATGTTCGGCTTAATACCCAGCGTTTCCTTTCTTTCCCTGTTATGAGACATAGCAAAGTGTAAAAATAAAACAGTGTGGATCTGATGGGACGCTTATTTCATCCGCCTCTCAACAGGATCCAACCTGTTTTTGACACACAATACCTTCAACTACCCACTTAAATTGTAAACGTTGACCTATAGGTACGTAACTACAGGTATTTAGTCTTAGTACTGTCTGCCATAGTCGACTGTAGAATTCGTCGTCTGCTCTAACGCTCACGATGTAGAACAGAGTGATATTGTATAACATTTTACATACTGATTGCTTGACGCTTGCCAAATTGTTCACTGTTCTAGCAGAAATAACGTAATAACAGTTTAGACCCTGACGCGACGCCGTTTTACCCGGAGTAGCTGATTGTCACGCTACCATAACAGTCTGTACGCTGATCGCCAATAACTATTGCTAAGTATTTAGTGCTCTTGCACAAATAGCGTAACAAGAATTCGGAGTTGAGACGCGACACCCATTTTCTCGGAGTCCTATCAGGATCCAGGCTGATACTCACGCTAACACAACTCCTTACACTACCGATGAATGACATTTGCCAAACATGAACAGTGCAACAACAACCCGGATCCGGACTAGACGCCGATTTATTCGGAGTCTTATCTGGATCCAATAAGATCCAATAAGATGATATATAATTTTAATAATATTCATATATGATTGCTTATGAATATTAATGAGGAAGTATAAAAATCCGCTTTTTTAGAAAAATGAGTTTTTGTTTAGTAGAGGCATATTAATGCACAAAAAATATTGAATTCAGGTTTAAATTGTTCGTTGGGGTCATCAGAACACTTTTTGAGCATTCTCCCAAAATAAGTGTGCCCCAGCTATGTTTTATTAAACGGTTTCCGTGGTAACCCGAGGTAAATTTCGAAACTATCTTGATTAAGAAAATGCTTCATAACTTTGCTTTTAGAGACAATAGAAGGACAAAACAAGAACAAACGTAAAGTAGAGAAATATAGCTTGAATACGATATGTAATTCTATTAATACATATAATGCATTCTTATAATGCATTCTTATGAATATTAATGGAGAAGTAAAAAATGCATTTTTAGTTTGACGAGTTTGTTTTTAGTATGAGAGGCCTAATAATATACAAATAGTTATTGAATTCAGATTTAAATGTTTTAATATCAACATACAAATAAAGGAAAACATCTTTGGTTCATGTAATATTTCTAAAACCTGTACATGTATATATTAATGCATATTTATGAATATTAATGAGATGTAAAATAAACACACTTGAATGAGCTGTTCTTTTTATCTGAGATTATTTTAGTTAACCAGTTCTATGCTTGATACTGACTAAAACAGCGATATTGATGTTCATGTATATAAATACGTAGATAATGAATATTATTTCAAAATAATGAATATTAATGAGAATGTAAACTGTTGTAGGAAAGTAAGTTTTTTTTTTATTATATTGCAATATACATGTATGTGAACAACACATTTCTTGTAAGAAATTACAGCAGAGGAATTGAGCCTCATGCATGTTTTATGAAGAATATTACTGTTATGGCTGTTTTGCAATGCAATAGAAAATATATAGCATCTCGACTGTAATCATCAGCTTATGTTTACCCATATTAGCCTTGCGTGACTTCTAACTTACTCGCGATGTCTTATGCATTTGCTTGATTATTTACCACAGCATGCCAGAGCAAATCAAGGCTTCTTGCGAGCATTTCGCGACAGGCTGGACAACTCATTAAGTGTGTCTGGCCTGCTGTGGATGCTCCGCGTCAGCTCCCTGTCCAGTTTCATCCCTCTGGACAGGGGAGACGTGGCAGCTTGCTGCCCGACGGAAGAAGTATTCTTCTCTTTGGTCAGCGACTCCCTCGAAACAGACAAATCACTGTCCTCTAAAGCTCAGAAGAAGCCTGCTTCTTCTTTAAAATCTCTTTCATCAACAGCCCCTGTGGTGCAGTCGATTCCCCAGTTGTTAGTTGCAGATCGGCACCCAACTGCTGGCGCGGGTTCCCCGTTTAACACTTGAATGGTACCCTTTGTTCTGGTCCCAGGTACTATTGTTTCCAGGTCTCCCGGTCCGCTTGTTGTGTGAAGAGTTTTGCCCGGTCCCGCTGAATCTAGGCCCAGTTATCCGTCACCGGTCCCCGGTGCCCTGGCGTTAGTGCTTCCGTTTCATGACATCACCAGCAGACCGGTCTACGGAGCACCCGCCCAAAGATGTCACTGTGTATTCTTTGGCCCGGTGTCCTACGTTTGCTCTCCAACGGTCCTCCTGTGACCCGGTCTGGTCCTTTGGACCAGGATACCGAAGTGGACCAGTAAATCTACCAGTCCAATCTTGTCTACAGGACTTTCTGTATCTACACCGCATTACAGTGGTGAAAGTCAACAGGCAGCTGCTCTGGCTGAGTCTAGACGTTCTTGGTCGTCTAGACCCTGCAATTACTCTTCATCTTCTGAGTACACCTCGGATTCCCAAGCCCCCATCCCACCCACCCCGTAGGAGTCCCCAGCCCCATCCCACCCACCCCGTAGGAGGCGTAAAAATCTTCTTATTCTTCTAATGGGAACCGGCACTCGCACCGCTCTCATCGCAGATCGAGGTCTTACCATTACTCTTCTATGCAAAGACATCGCTCTGCCTCCTCAGATTCGCCGGCTGGTCGCTCTAGATAGCCGACACTCATTCTGGGAACCAGCAAGCTTCACCTAGAGGGAGAATAGCTCTCACGTGAACCCACAGTCCACACTTCTATGTCTGTGGCGGGTCCCACTCTTCCCGGGTGCTGCCATCCATGGCGTTCACCAGGGCGGATTCTGAGGGAGGGCAGGAAGACACTTTGTCCATTATGGCACCTAGGGATGGTCCTATTTTTTAAGGGAAACAGACTTTGTGGAAGCCTCTCACTCAGATTTAGACGGGACTTAGTCCTCTTTTTCTTTAGATGATTCTGAACATCAATATTTTCTATTGAGAATGCGTGTGAAGATTGTTTTAGAATCCTCCCACCCTCTGTCTGCCCTAGACCCCCGAATCCTATTCATAGGGGTCCTCTACTCTCTTCCGAGCTAGTGTCAGTCGAAAAAGTGGACCTCCCTAACCTAATTAAGTCTAGGGAGTCTCTTTCTCCTTCCACGGGACATCTTTCCCGTTTGCCTGACCTGGACGAAGATTTTTGTGCCAGCGCGGCAATTGGGTGGATCATGTCCGTTAAACTCTTACGGACAAGGGTTCCCTGGGTATTTCTTAGGCCTCCGGTTTCAAACGAAATTCGACCTGGGATGTTTTATCAGATCCCCTCACTTGTTTCCGACAGCCCTAGAGGCGGGCATTAGGCCTCCCTCTCTCCCCCCCCCTCTCTCTCTCATTCACTTCTTTAGCACCGGCAGTTGCATCCAACAGATGGGATTTGCTTCAAACATTGACGTATGATCATTGACGTACGTATTATTATCGATATTTAAGACAGGTGACAGCTTAATGCATGGTGAAAGTCATGCAGAAGGCTCCTAGTGCAGCTTTCTGCATGACTTTCATCATGCATTAAGAAGTCATCTGCCTAAAAGGGCCTTAATGCTTCTATAAAGAAAATTCGAATAATCGAGATTTAACCGTATACTCAAAATAATACTAAATACAATGCTCATAGAAAATTGCTTATTCATATACGAACATTATATGCAAATAAGCTTAAATACGCATGCTTTATAGAAATATTACCTGAAACAAACATGGTTTATTTTCCTTCACATGAAAACATTTAAACATGAATTCAATAACTCTTGTTTATTAATACATGTAGACATCTCAGACTAAACAATAAACTCCATTTTTCTAGACAAAAATCGGATTGTTTTAATTCCTCATTATTATTCATAAGAATACATTTATGAAAATTAGTTAAAATTACATATCATATTTAAGTTATATGTCTTTGCTTTATTCAGGTTCTTGTTTTGTCCTTCTTTCGCCTCTAAAAGCAAAGTTATGACGCATTTGTTTAACCATGGATGTTTTGAAATTTACCTCGGGTTACCATGGAAACCGTTAAAAACATAGCTTGAACACAATTATTTTGGGGAATGCTGAAGTGGTGTTCTGCGGACCCCAACGAACAATTTAAACCTGAATTCAATATTTTTTGTGCATTTATAGGCCTCTAAGACTGAACAAAAACTCATTTTTCTAAAAAAGCGGATTTTTATACTTCCTCATTAATATTCATGAGCAATCATATATGCATTTTATTAAAATTATATATCATAATCAAGATATATGTCTCTGCTTTACTTTGGTTTTTGTTTTGTCCTTCTATTGCCTCTAAAAGCAAAGTTATTATGCATTTTCTGAACCAATGATATTTCGAAATTTACCTCATCGCGTTACCATGGAAACCGTTCAATAAAACAGATGGGACAAAATTACTTTGGGGGAATGCTCAAAATGTGTTCTGATGACCCAAACAAACAATTTAAACCTGAATTCAATAATTTCTGTGCATTAATAAGCCTATCAGACTAAACAACAAGCTCAATTTTCTAAAAAACGCATTTTTTACAATCTCATGAATATTCATAAGAATGCATTTATGAATATTAATTAAATCATATACCATATTCAAGCTATATGTGTCTGCTTTACTTTGGTACTTGTTTTGTCCTTCTATTACCTCTAAAAGCAAAGTTATTACGCATTTTCTGAACCAAGGATGTTTCGGAATTTACCTCGGGTTACCATGGAAACCGTTTAATAAAACATAGATGGGACAAAATTATTCGGGGAAATACTCATAATGTGTTCTGAGGACTCCAACGAACAACTTAAACCTAAATTCAATAATTTCTGTGCATTAATAAGCCTCTCAGACTAAACAACAAACTCCTTTTTTCTAAAAAAATCACATTTTTTACTTCCTCATTAATATTCATAAGAATGCATTTAAGAATATTAATATAAGCTATATCATATTCAAGCTATATGTCTCTGCTTTACTTTGGTACTTGTTTTGTCCTTCTATTGCTTCTAATAACAAAGTTATGGCGCATTTTCTGAACCAAGGTAGTTTCGAAAATTACCTCGGGTTACCATGGAAACCGTTAAATAAAACATAGCTGGGACAAACTTATTTTTGGGGGCATGCTCAAAATGTGTTCTAAGGACCCCAACGAACAATTTGGTACCCATGAAAAAAAAGTCTAGGGGGGGATGCTACGGTAACCACTACTAGGACCCAGCCTATAGTACTTGAACTGACTACTGAGCCAGTAGTTTTGTTGTTCTTACTGTGAAGCTGTATTTTTTCAAATCCAGTTTTGGTCTTTGTGCAAAGCGTTTCTTAGTATTGCCTCTGCTCGTTTCTCTTATTGAGTGGTCTTTTCTCCATTTGATAAAGTCCATGATGTCAGGATCATATTTTATCACTTATAATTTTGTAGAGTTCAATCATAATTATCTCCCCGTAATCTCCTATATTTCAGTGTTGGTAGTTTCAGTTTTTTAGCCTGTTTTCATATGTTAGGGAGCTAAGACCAGGTAATTGTTTTGTGGTCCGTTTTTGGATTCTTTCTATTGCTTCTATGTATTTTTCTTTATGGGGGAGCCATACTGAGCTTGTGTAATCCAGATGTGATCTTATAAGAGATTTATACAGTGGTAGAAATGTTTTTCATCAATATGTTGAAACCATCCTCTAATTATCGCAAACATTGAATTTGCCTTTTTAATTTTCTCGCTAATATGTATTTCGAAACTGAGTTATAGTGTAACTCCTATATCTTTTTCATGACTGACTTGTTCTAGCGGCCTACCTACTAGTTCGTATTTAAGTTTAGGCTCTGGTACGTTTTTCCCAACATTGTCTGGATGGAACTTCAACAGCCATGTATCATTCAAGTCAGCCAATTTCTGTAAGTCTTCCTGTAAGTTCTCTCTATCACTACTGTTGTTTATTATTTTAAAAATATTCGTGTCATCTGCAAATAGGTACACTGACGACTCACTTAGTTCTGGTAGATCATTTATATAGATTACAAACGATATGGGCCCGGTAACAAATCCCTGAGGTATTCCAGATGTCACATGTTTGAATTAGAGCCGTTGACAGAGACTTGCTGCTTCCAATCGCGTAGATAGTGCCTTATCCAGCTTATCATTTCATGTCCCACCATATATGATTCCACTTTTCTTAGCAACCTCACGTGAAGGACTGTATCGAAGGCCTTCTGATAATCCATGGATATACAGTCCACTCCTTGTCCTTTATCAATGGCTTCCGTCCATTCTTCCAATATTCTAGTTAGTTGTATAAATGTTGACCGCCCAGATATGAATCCATATTGTGTTTTAGTGGAAAGCTTTTTTTCTTAAAATGATCCAACAGTTGATCTCTGGTTAGCCTCTCCATTACCTTACGGCTAAAACACGGTATTTGTTCAGTAAAGTGTCTCACAGGGTGAAAATTTCAACTTCAACATAGGGCTTTGAAACTTTTTCACAATGAAGCTGAAACTTTGTAATTTTCAAATATTCTTTGGTTCAAACTGAAAGTCTCAGCAATTTTTTTTTTCAGAGCTTAAATACACATGGGGTATGGAAAAGTTATGGACACTACATGAGATATATAACAATAAAAAAACATATCAAATAGCTTGTTCTTTTTAATTATTTTTGCTGAAACATTTAAAACAGAATGTAAACAAATTTGTGAAACATCACTTTCTTTTAGCTAAACTTCTAAACAAAAACTATCACATGAATATGTAGAAAGGGGTTCCACTCTGATTGAAAACGATACAGAATGTTTGTGTTTAGTTTAAAATCCCCTCAACTAAACACTAAAATCTATACTGTTGTCTAGTATAAGGAATAAGCAACCTGGAGAAAGAAAATTTCAACAGTGTTTTAACACCTGCTTTGTGTTAAACATTGTAAGAAATAATTTAGAACTGGTTACGGACACTACATAATATCTTTGCAGTTGTCAGTCCTTTGAAATTTTTATGTTTGTTTTCTTTCATGAGTGTTTGTTTGACCTCAGACAGCTCCAGAGTTCAAAATACCCTCTTTCAAAAATAACTTTATATGATTTCAGACCTTAAATGATATGATTCATTTGCTCTAGGGATGCAAAATTTTCTCAGGCCATTATATACTGTTCGACTTTTTCATATGATTCAGCCGAAACTTTTAATCAAGCACAACCATCACCTCTGCAACATACACATTCTAGATTTTAGACCCACTGTGTCCCCATTCTTGTATTGTTCTAATGTTCTGTGTGTGTGATTATTTGTCGTTGACTTATTTTCTGTTCTTCTTGACTTAAGTAGTGGCTTTGGCTCTAGGACAAATGTTCTGTTCTTCTTGACTTAAGTAGTGACTTTGGCTCTAGGTTAAATGTTCTATTTTTTGACCTAAGTAGTGGCTTTGGCTCTAAGTTAAATGTTCTTTTCCACTTGACTTAAGAAGTGGCTGTGGCTCTGGGTTAGCACTTGCTTTCCTTTTTTTGTTTGTCGAGACTTTTTAGGATTCTAATTAAGCGGCTTCCTGCAGGACTCTTTTACAATGACTAATGACATCACATCTAATGATCTTCTCTATCTCCATCTCTTTTCCACACCATGCAGCTCTAGTCTGTTTTGCTGAACAGCAGACACCTTAATGTCTGCTTCATGTGTTCTTTTTGTATTTCTACAATACTGATGCCAGGATTACTGTTTTCAGTCAGTTTTTTTACAACAGCAGCTTTTTGCTTAGTACATCTGTGTCAGTGTTTCCTTCTCCAGGCATGTGCTTAAAGTCTGTTTTTCTCCCTTTCTATTCTTGCCTTTTCAGTATCAGAAGAATGAAGAGAATGTTCTCTGGTCATCTGAAAACAGGCATACATTTGAACTATCAAACACAAGAGCTATTACCATCAATATTATGGACAATGCATTTGCCTAATATGAATATTTATTAACATTGTAGTACATGGTGGTTATGGTGATATATGAAGGTTAAAGAAACTGAAATAGCTGGCTAAAATTATGCTCATGTTGTAAATTGTTGTTCAATCTGATTTCACATTGTGTATAATCATGTTTTATTACATTTTTATATACAAAATTCCTAGTAATGGTAACAGTTGTGATGTTGTAGGGTCCGTAACCCTTTTTACAACATTGGGTATATGTCAGTATTAGGTTGATATACTGCAGAAAATTCTTTTCAGTTATTTTAGCACCCAGTGTCAGATGCTAGTAGCCTTTTGTTGAAAATACTCACTTGATTCCGGGTTTTGTATTATATTTTTTCTATAATTGTTGTTTAATTCATAAATACAGGTCAAATGTAATTATAGTGAACAAAAAATATTTTTAAAAGCATATTTAAACGATTTTATGTATCTGTTGTACTTATTTTAATAACTAAAATGACAAATCATGCTTTATTTAGGAATAAATTGAAAATAAGTACACAATAGCAGGTAGATATATTTTAGGTTACGGACTCTACATTTAAGATACTATCAAATGAAGAAACATTTACACCTACCTTGGACATCACTGGAACTTGCTTACTTCCTGATTTCCATTCCACACTGTTTCTCATTTGATCAGAGTTATTTTAATTTGATAAATACTGCATCTCAAACAAATCAATGGTCATTAATGACAAAAATTATTTTTTCAATTCACTGTGCTCCTCTTCTGATGCGGTATTACACAACACAAATTGTTACACCACCCATATATTTGACAGTTCTTGACAGTTAAGGACTTATACTATATTGCATCACAAAAGATTGAAGTTAAATGAGGGTATACGAAAAGAAACTCACTAACAACAACAACCAACATTGGTAACAAAATAAACATCTATTTTTTGTAGTGTCCGTAACTTTTGTGACCTCAGAAAAAATATTTTAAAATCAAGAGACCTCAAAGATATTTTGGATATATAACCTATACCTGGAAAGGTACAAAGCTGCAAAAGATTATCTGTCTATGATCATTACACACAGTGAGGACACTTGAGATATGAATGCATGGTTACGGACACTACAGGTTTTTTCTATGTGAAATTTTGTAGCTAACCCACTCACACACAAAAATGTAAAATGTTTGAGCAAAACTATTGGTAATTCTGAAAAATATAATTCCAAACCTCTCTTTTAAAGTAGTTAACATTGTCAGATTGTGAAATTTTCAATATTTTTCAAGCATATAACATACAGTATATACAAAAAAATCATAATTTTGGCAAGAAGATGATTGTATATTAATTGGTTGTAAAATTGGCAATACTTTAACAAAAGGCTTCAATTAGGTATCAAATTTTAGCTAAGAAAATTCTCTTTTAGACTTAATTGATTACAGGTCAATAATTATCAATATAAGTATTGTAAATAGTCTTTTAAGTAACATTTTTTTGTTAGTGAGACAGCATAACGCACAAAAATGGCTATTTTAGGGGTACTTAAACATGTATAACTCAAAAACGCTTCATGCTAGCCATATGAAAATTTGGGGCCAGCATTAGAGGTTGATGTGGCATATATAGAGTGTCAGTTTTAAACTTTAAGTGCTATAGTTTGTTCCAAAAAGATATATAACATGATAAAAATGAAAACTGAACAAATACCGTGTTTTAGCCGTTACATACCACTGAAGTTGGACTGACAGGTCTGTAGTTACTGGCTAAGGCTTTATTTCCTTTTCTATGTTTAGCGCTCATCCTAGCTTTTTTTCCAGTCGTTTGGTACTTTCATTTTACTTGTTGATTTGTTGAATATAATGTTAATTGGTTCTATTAGATATTTCCCTAATTCACTCAGAAATCTTGGATGTATGTCGTCCGGTCCCGGTGACTTATCTGGCTTTAAAGACTCCCGTATTTTCAATAGTTTTGTTTCTGTGCTTTCGAATATTTGCTATGTATGCTTTGTATGTTTATTTCCTATTCTAGGTATTTCTCCCGATGGTTTCAATGCTCCCATTACCCGTTCGTATTCATATATTCATTATCTCTTGCATGAATATTCATGAGGGAAAGAGTTAAAGAGGTAACTTTCAGATTTTAAATATGAGACTCAACCTTTGTCAACCAATTGTTTCAAATCTTTACAGATGTGTTTAGTACATCATACACATGTGGCCCATATCCTGTCCGTGCAATCAAGACGGGAAGATGTGACCTGAATTATGATGGACGTTTTATCTTCTCTGAGGTGAACGCTGATGTTATCCAATGGCAAATAGATGAGAAAGGCAATTCAACCGTGAACGAGATAATTAAGGACACGTACGTATTTTGACTGCAGTATTATTTTAATTGTTTACCCTTTACTCTATAAATATTCATAAAAGAAAAGATAACATCATGGATATTAATTAGATTTTTAAGTAGCCTATTAACACATGAAGTTTTTTCTAAAACAGAAACTGTAAAGCTAGATCTATATTATTCCATCAGCAAACAGAGCAGATCCTGATCCAATGGTTCCTACAGAGGCTGTCCGATCTGAGTCTACTCTGTTTGCAAAAATGTCATTTATATGAGGAAGGGAACGGTTGAATAGTGTCCAACTAAATAGTGAAGAACAAGTCCAGAAATACACTGATCAAGTACTCTAATGATTTCAACCAAATGTCACGGAAATTATCTTCCGGTAACTCTGAATGAAAGGCATATATACTCAACAAAATTATTTAAGGGTCAGTAGTGCTTTTCCCATAGGGTTTATATAATGACGCTAAATCTTTGGCATCCTGAAAGATACGAAGTACCACAGTTGTGTAGTGAATAAATTGAACCCTATGGGAAACAGACCAGTGACCCTTAAATTCTTTTGTTGAGTATATATCGTTCCAGTCGTCTGACGATTACCTGAAGTATGTCACAGGAGCTAAAAATATATTTAACAACTAATCAGATATAATTTTCAGGTGACCCCAGCTAAAATTATATAAATCGTTCTGGTCACAGGAGCTAAGGACATATCTTATCTTTAACCACTGAATGTTTTTCAACAATATTTCACGGGAATTATCTTCAGGTGACCATCGCTGAAAGTCATATACATCGTCATGGTCCATTACATAAGTAGGTCAAATAAGCTAACAAACGATTTAATTAACCCTTCGCTTGCTAATTGCATCAATATACCTACCTGTAAATAGTGAAAACCCAGATGAGACAGCTCCTGCATGAGCTGTCTCATCAGGGTCTGCACTATTTACAAGTTGATTGTGCAACCAGTGCACTCCACAGCAGTGATTTCACAGCGAAATACTTGTACACAGTGAAGATATATGTAATTATACAACAGGGCATGGGTAAAGAAGGAGAAATGTATTTTAAAATTCAGCAAGCGAAGGATTGAATGAACATTTGCTATAAATGATATTTCCTAATCCAGCTATTGCGGGGTTCTTAAAAACACGTTGCTGGCACGTTAAACGTTAGGATGACACCACTTACCTCTCAGGTCAAAAATAATGAATTTAAAAGAATAACCGAAGACCAAAGTTTGATTAAACTGTATTTCGATCTAAAATCTAATCTAAGTAAATAATCTTATTATCTAATCTAAGAAACATGAAAAAACAATATTTACACAATATGTACACCAGAGCCAAAAAGTAAACAAGCTGTAGTTCTAATTTAAAGCAAATATAATTTAATAAGAGTGCAGCAGCCTGTTGCTAAAACATAGAAGAAAATAGCCAAAAATGGAACTAGGGAATACTTTAGATGATTCTCTCCAATAGCAATTTTGAATCAAAAATATTAAAAGCCAAAGATCAGAAATACTGAAGGTTTCACCAAATAGCAGTAATGTAAAATTATGCTGTAAAGTAAATACCCTTGAAAGTTACCTTCTTCAGGGTAGAAAAAGCAGCTTTCAGGTCCCTGGTTCAGGAGAAATTGCCTGAAGCTCTAAGCAGCCTCGTTTATATAAGCACAAGTCACATGACCTACACTAAGTTATCTGATTGGTTGGCTGCAAGATCGCACCAAATCTCACATTAAATTAATTTTCTTAAGACTAATGCAATAAATCTAATTTACACAAACATATACTTATTTTACATCAAAATAACCAAATATAAGTGCCGAATTGCAACCCAAAATCATTTATTAATAAGTAAAAAAACGCTTTTAGTCTAAGTCTGTAGCTCCTAGGCTCCATACCCATTCACTCAGGAAAATCATCAATTACACGATTTAGATACTAGTAATTCCAATAATTCTAGAATAACAGCAGTCCTAAATCTAGCATATTCATAAACCCTAAGAACATATTTCCAGAATTTATAATTACTCACTGACTGTAAAACTAGCAAAAACAAGTGACTTTCAGGCTTTGTAGCCCCTAAAGGCGACCATTACCCTACGGACACCTGTTGCTAAATAGTCCAATAATTACAAACTATGGCTCTCTACAACCTGTCACTGTAAATGTAATGTGTCTAAATCATCTAAACAACAATTAACTACATATTAGCCATAGAAAATAGTCCAAACTAATCTCAAACATGTTTAAAATCACATTTGTTTGGGTTTGACTTTATGGAAGATAGATAGATAGATGGATTGATAGATAGATATATATATATCGATAGGTCATATCTGTCTATATAAGCTATGTAAAAGGAAATGACACAAGAGCAACAATTATATTCCAAGTTCAAAACACATTAATTTCACCAAATATACAAAGTGTCAACCATGTAAATGTGTATCGTATCTATCAACACTAAGATCTGTATCCAATCTAACCTATTGTTGGCACAATGGTAGAAGTCTTATCTTCAAACAATAGCTAGACAGATTTACAGATCTGCCCAAGAATAACAATTCAACTCCAGTGTTACAAAACACATAAAATAGTTCACCCAAATTTCACAGAAATGATCTACATTTGATTTGTGGTGTGCGGTGGTCGTCTAGTGGTAACGCGTCTGACTATCAGTCCGGAGGTCCGGGTTTCAAATCCCGGTTAAAATAGACTTCAATTTATTTCAACATCTTTTCCTGAACCACTTTCTGGAATTTCACCAATTATCAGATGAATAATGTTAAGGTGACACTCTATCAGATTTTATGTATTGTTTCTATCAGTTCCGCTGCATAAGTATGTCACAGGAGCTAACTGCATGTAGATTTTAATTAACAAATTCTTGAAACAACACCTCATGCTAACTATTGAACATATGTTGGCTACAATTCACTGAAATGAGTGTCAGGTGACCTTAAGAAATGTTTCAGTCCATTGCATAGGTAGGTCACACAAGCTAGAAATAGATTTTAAAAATTGTTTTTGAACAACATCTCCTAAAACTTTACCAAATTTCAGAGGACTGATTTGTAGGTGAACCTCTATCACATTTGTATAAACCATTTATGCCCATTGCATAAGACTGGGTCACTTGAAATCTATTATCTAGGTGAACAGTACAGGGTCATCATGGCCCTCTTCTTTATACTTTTCCAAGTAAAACAAGAAACATACACACAACTTTTAATATCTATAAGACAGGACAGACCCATGATTATACAGTTCTTGTAGGAGTCATCTGGTCAGTGTCTCTTCATGTTAGTTATGAAATACCATTGATCTGATTCTGAAGATTTTGCCAAAAAGGTGTATATTATATATGTATATACCAGTACTTGTTCATATGCTACTATAAAACAATCATCTACTATAACACACATTGTGTCATTATTTCATGAAATAAAAGTTTAACTCTTTCCCTAATATTTAAACGTGTCAACTTTTCACACATTGGCAAACAGAGTAGACTCAGATCAGACGGCTCATATAGGATTAGCCTGATCAGGGTACGTCTGCTCTGTTTGCTGTTTTGAATTCTAAAAATCTGTTGTTTTTTTACTTTCTAATACAGTATATGGTTATACAATAGTCCACTTTCCATATTTCATTAATATTTCATTATAACTATTTAGTGCATGAATATTCAGTATGTATTGAAATTTGGAATCAACACAGAACAGGGAAAGGTTTAATGTTTGCTTTTATCTGTGAAGCGTTGGGACATGTCTACTTACCCACAAGCCTGGTACAATACATCCACCGTTTGAGTATGACCCAATAGATAGCTGTTACAGATATCTGACTGATCGGCTGGATGTGACGCACGAGTACAAATTCCGTGAAGGTAATATGCCTACAGTAAAATCCCTCTAAGGCAAATCCATAGTTATAATAAACATAGACGTCTTTTAACCCTTTCCCTCACATAAAAGTGTTTTCACGCATTTGCAAACAGAGTAAACCCAGACCAGGGTCTGCTCTGTTTGCTGATGGAATTTTATATATATGTTTCTTTACTCTCTAAAATAGATACAATTTTCCACCTTCTATATCTCATTGTTACTATTTTGTTTATGAATATCCAGTAGGTATTGAAATTAGAATAAACATAGAACAGGGAAAGGGTTAATAAAGTGTGACTGCTTTATGTGATGGCTGTGTACAACTTTAAGCTATAAAAAGAGACTTAAGGGATCTACAGGTACCATACTGCAGCCATAGAGCAAAATGTGATATAACAAGATGACAGGGAGTGTATGGCTTTGACTAGGGGTATAAGAACATTTTCACCTGAATTAGTCTTCTTCTCATGAACCCTTGAATGGCTTTATTCAAGTATAACAAGGTGTGTTTATAGTATTACTCTCAATTTCTGTGTTTAAGGCACTGAACAAGAACGTGACGCAGTACTTATGGCCCAAAAAACAGCTGGGTATCCTAATCCAGGGCTGTATAAGGATGCAGAATTCAGAAAGGTAAAGTACAAGAAATAAATGATACATGTAAGTAGTTGCCATAAGGGGTATTGTTTTAACCCTTACTGTGCGGGTCATGAATCACCAAATACATTTGCAAACAGTGTAGACCAAGACGAAAGGACTCCTAGAGGAACCATCTCATCAGGGTCTGTACAGTTTGTCATGTTACACTTTTCATTAACCCTTTGCTTGTGCTATGTTTATTCCGAATTCCAATACCTACTGAATGCATGTTCATGGACAAGTAGCTATATTGAAATATGGAAGGTAGCTATACGGTAGCTAATATGGTAGCCATTTTTGAAAGTAAAGGAACATATCTATCGAATTTCAATAGCAAACAGAACAGACGCTGATCAGACGGCTCATATCGGAGCCGTTTGATCTGGGTCTACTCTGTTTGCGAATGCGTAAAAACAAAGTTTATATGAGGGAAAGGGTTAACCTTTTCCCTGTTTAATATTCACGTAAGAACAAATGACATCATAAATATTTATTAGCTGAATTTGATACTGTAAACTTTTCAGGGGAATCCTTTGCTTTGACAAAAGATTATAAAAATCAGGGTCCATGCTTATAAAACTTTTAGTTGAGTCTGAGTACGTTCTCAAGCTTTTGATTGGTCAGATTTGAGCCTCTGGCTCAAATCTGACCAATCAAAAGCTTGAGAACTCAAATCTGACCAATCAAAAGCCTGAGAACGAAACTCAGACTCAACTCAAAGCTTTATAAGCATGGACCCAGATCTTTATCATGTCAAAGGCAAACGGAGTAGTACAGCCTGATATGGATCTACTATGTATGCCAAATGTTTGAAAAGGCGTTAATGTGAGGGAATTATGGATTAAAATAAAATTTCTTCCATTGCTATCATTCAACAGTTACTGTAAAAAATATTTGGGTAGATGTTATCATTTCCTTGGTGCGAGAAGCACTTTCATGCATGTACAAGATATGATAATAAATTCATGACATCCTACATAATACAATGTACCAATCAAAAAGTGTAAATTGACCGTAACACTTTGCCAGTTTGAAAATTCATGTAAGAAATAATAACATTAGGAATGTTGTACACCTGTTATTACAGCATATGTACACAGGCTGTTTTGCTTGTCTGTTTCTGGAAGGACAAACTATGAGCTATTGTCGTAGTTCTTTCGTTCGAGTTACCATCATTGTTGTTGTCATCATTGTTGTCGTCATACAGAACTTTAACATTGCCTATTACTACTGTATTATTCATTCAAATCTAACTTGTTAACCATCAAAAGCACTACAGTAAAACCTCTCTGTAATGGCCACTAAATTGTGTTAGTTGATATCTAGGACAGGTGGCTGCTTAAAGTAAGGGGAAAGTAAAACAGAACGTTCCTATAGGAGCGTTCTGTTTTACTTCACCTTGCTTTAAGAACCCACCTGCCTTCAACACAAAATACTTGATGTGTAATTTAGTGGCCATTATAGGGAGGTTTTACTGTACAGTCAAACAGATGAGCATTGACACCTTCATGCGGTACTCTTGTTTGGTGTTGGTAGAAAGTCTACTATCAGATCTACTGTAAATTCATAAGCAAACAGAGCAGACCTTGCCCAAACAGCTCCTTCAGGAGCCATCTGATCTGGGTCTACTTTGTTTACAAAAGCTTAAAACAGACATTCATATGATGTTTGTTTGTGTTGATTTACGTCCGTTTCTGCTTACTATGGGCTAATTGGACGCCCCAGAGAGAGGGGAGAGGATACAGAGAAACCCAGGCGCGATGCCGTACTCTTATTATCGACTGAGTTTCTCTGGTTCTTCATTCATATGAAGGAAAAGGTAAACCAGTATACAAATGATTTTTCATGCCTTTGCAAACAGAGTAGACCCAGTTCAGGGTCTGCCCTGTTTGCTTGTGACATTATATAGTTTCTGTAAATATCAAAACATTTCTGCCATTACAGTACACCTAATAAGTATTCATGATGCCATTAGGTAATATTCATGAAGTAAAGTTGTTTTCACTGGTCATACAAAAAAAATGATTCTGTTGGCTGGTTACACTCCATTTAAATCCACATTTAACCATTTCCTCCATAAATACGCCTTTCTACGCCTCTGTAATAGTCACTTTAGGGGTGATATGAGGAGAGGATTTGCTCATAGGAGAAAATGCTCTATTTATCACAATGGTTTCAATACTACACAATTCTAACATTTTCCTTTTCTCTATTAAATGCTCCTTTTCGGTAGATTTATTCAAAGAGGTTGGGTCTAATAATAGCCTATGAGGGAATGCGTTAATCAGAATAATATCTCTATTTCTGTTGCCATTGAACTCTTTACTCCATAGATATGCCTTTCTAAGCCTATTCATTCAGTGTCGATCCAGATCAGATGACTCCCCGAGAATTGGTCTGATCAGGGTCTGCTCTATTTGCTTTTGATATAATGTACTATAGATATGATTCTACAGTCCCTACAATGACCACGATGTCACATGTCTATGTGCAACTATAACAATTAATGTAGTTAATATTCATGCATGATGTCATTACTTCTTACATGGATATTCATGGAGTAAGGGGTAAGATGTTTGGTGTCATTTTTAACTTTGTTTGGCCATCTATTCAGGTTAACCTTCTATGCCAGGCACCTTGAAATGCCTTTGCAAAAGGAGTAGACCAGATGACATGACTCCTATTATTGAAGGACCAATTGATAAGGGTCTGCTCTGTTTGCGTATTCGCTTATATAGACGAGATTCTACAGATTCTGCTACAGCAAATATTTAATATTCATATCAGTTTTTCTTACAGTAATATTCATGGAATGAAAGGTTAATTATGGCCATGATCATTTGATTGACCGCACTTGTCTTCATATTGCATTGTAGGATGTCAAATTCGAGCTTGTCCACATCAGTAACCGTCTAATTGGATCTGATCTGCCAATAGAGGTGAAAGCAATGAATAGATGTGAGGAGGAGAGGGTCATTAAGAAAATGGTACTCCGAGTGTACCCGAAAACCTACACTGGCATCATTAAGAAGGTATACTTCAAAAAGGAATTCAACAATATTAAACTTGGCGTGGAGCAAGGTAATTTATTCTGAAATTTCCACTGTAATAATAGTAATCAGTGGCTACTTCAAATGCTAAAATAAGTATATTATTATCAATCCTAAGGACAGATGGCAGTATAATGCAGGATGAAAATAAGGCAACCATCTCCTCTTGAAGCAAAAAGCAAGACTTTCACTATGTACATGTATTAACCATTTCACTGTTGAATATTGCAAACAGAATAGACCCAGATGAGACAGCTCCTATAGGAGCCGTCTGATCAGGGTCTGTTGTTTGCTTTTGGAATAATATAGTTCTATAGTTCCTACTTTAGCAAAACTTCCATCGGTTAATATGCCATTTAAAAAAATCTAATTAATATCCATGTTGCCATTATATGTTGCATGAATATTCATGGAGTAAAGGGTTAAGCAGCCACCTGCCTGTGAAATTTTAAATTCTTCTTTACTTCAAATTGGCAAGGTTTTACTGTACTTGTATTTATAAAGGCATCTTAACGATAAACTTTTTAACCCTTTCCCTGTTCAATATTCATATAATAAATTACAACATCATGAATATTTATTAGCTAAAGTTTGACAATGAAACCTTATCACGGGAATATTTTGCTTTGACAAAAAACTTAAGAATCAGATCTTCAATGTAAATTATGTCATAAGCGCAAATAGAGCAGACCCTGATCAGATGGCTCCTGTTGGGAGCCCTCTGATCTAGATCTACACTGTTTGCAAATGCATGACATTACGTTTACATGAAGGAAAGCGTTAAACACATTGTGACATATGAGACACAGAATAACCCAGCATCTCATCAGGATTCAAATAGTTTGACTTTTTACTGTATATATGTGGAGAAATTGAAGAAAATGTTAGAATATTTGCTGATGACAAGTACAACGAGACCGAACAGTTACAACATTTCAGTTCTGTTTGCAAACAGAGTAGACACATACCAGACAGCTCCTGTTAGAACCGTCTTACCAGGGTAGTTAGATAGATAGATAGATAGATAGATTTATTTCGGTAAAAAATGTACAAAACATGGCAAAACATAATTAAGACAACATATAAAAAACCATGTAATGCGCACTAGAAACCAAGGATAACACAAAAAAGGAAAACAGTTTCCTTATTTCAATTGTTGTCCTCTGTTCTGTTGTCTAATGGAATTTGAAAGATCTCTTTCGTTACTTTCTAAAATGGCTACAATGTTCCACCTTCCATATTTCATTATAACTATTTTGTCCATGAATATGCAGTAGGTATTGAAATTTGGAATAAGCATATATATATATATATATATATATATATAACAGGGAAAGGGTTAAACATTAGAAGGAAATAAAAGTCAACTTCCATTTCTTTGTTTTCAGATCTTCTCAGAACCTGAATCTGTGCAAAATACTACATATCTGATCTTGAATAATCTGCAGTAATTATTACACTTATGATGAAGAAGAATTGAGAAGCCTGTGACTGCTAAATGAAGGGTGAAAGTCGTGCAGAAAGCTCCCAGTGGAGCTTTCTGTAGGACATTCAATCTGCATTACGGTGCCCCTGTAGTAAAGACCAATAATAGTGCTTATGTGAGAGTTCAGATTAGCAAGATTTAACTGTATTTACGAAGGTTATCACAAATTCTCTGGGTGGATGCTGTAACTTTGATTTGGTTTGCACAAAACTCTCAAACTGCGGCTATAACAGTAGGATGCCTGTTTTAAAATACGATAACACATGTTCAGATCTTAGTCTGGTGGAAGTTATATAAAACTCAAGTTAAGGAATATTCATGAAGTTGTCATTTTATGCAAATATGTTCATTAGTGAAAATGTTAAAACTGAAAACCTTATATTATAGAGGAGAATTTCAGTGTCAAATTGACCCAGTCAGACTACCTACCCCATCTGGTTGAGAGAGCTTGTGTCGAAATAGAGATCTATGCTGAGATTGCTGAGACAGCTACTGCTAAAGAAGAGCGAACCTTGAAATATCGTGGCTTCGAATTTGATGTTCCTGGTCTGAAGGTCAAGGTAAGGAAAAGGAAATATTTTTATCAGTAAATGATTCTATCTACAGTAGAACCCCTCTAATACGACCACTTAATGAATAAACATGGATGTCTTTATAAGCAGGTGGCAGCTTAATGCAGGACGAAAGTCATGCAGAAAGCTGGAGCTTTCTGCATAACTTTCGTCCTGCATTAAACTGTCACCTGCCTCTGCCACCCAGAGTTTTTGGTGGTAGTATTAGAGGGGTTTTACTCTACATTCTTGACCCTTTACTCTGTAGATAAACACTTTAATGCCTTTGAAAACAGAGTAGCTCCTGAAGAAAATATCTGCTCTGGATATTCTTTGTTTGCAAAGGCATTAACCTTCATATAAATGTTGTTTTCACCTTTGCGAACAAAATAGAAGACCCCTGCTGGCTCCTTACGAACCGTCTTATCAGGGTCTGCTCTGTTTGCTTAGCAAATTATAACTGATCAACTCTCCAGTTTCTATGAAACATTCCTGCGTACCTTTGCCATTATAAAACTTCAACTAATAAATATTCATCAAGTCATTGTTTCTCAAATGATTATTAAAACGGGAAAGGCGCAAAATATGTATTTATTGATTAAATGGTGGTTCTTATAGTGGGAGATATCACTGTATTTTGTTCTGTCGTTTTGTCTAATTTATTATAAGCATGTATTCTGGTAAAATTACAGCTTATAAGAGTAATACCTTTGTCCTGCACTAAGCATTCAACTGCCTCTGACCCATTTCCTCTTTGTAAAAGTGACTTTTTGAAACCTTTGTGATAAATAGAGCATTTGCTCCTATGGAGCAAATGCTCTAATTATCACAATGGTTTCAAAAATACATCATTCTAAAGGTTTCCTTTTAACTGTTAAATACTCCTTTTCGGTAGATTTATTAAAAGAGGTTAGGTCTAAAAATAGCTTATGAGATAATAGCCCCGAGTTAACTGCCCTGTTCAGTATTCATGTATTTTTGCGCAGATAGAAAGTGTAATGTCAGGTCTAATTATCATGTCAAATGCTCCTATATGAGCTGTCTGATCTGGATCTACTCGGTTTGCGAATGCATGAAAATACATTTATATGAGGGAAAGGGTTAACTCTTTATCTGAACACTTTATAAGAATAGCTTCATATGCCTGTGCAAACAAGGTATTGGTAAACCAAATTCAGAGTCAGCTCTTGTAGGATCCATTTAATCAGAATCAGCTCCTGTAAGATCTATTTAATCAGAGTCAGCTCCTGTAGGATCCATTTAATCATAGTCATCTCCTGTATGAGCTATTTAATCAGAGTCAGCTCCTGTATGCTCCATTTAATCAGAGTCAGCTTCTGTATGATCCATTTAATCAGAGTCAGCTCCTGTATGAGCTATTTAATCAGATTCAGCTCCCGTGTGATCCGTTTAATCAGAGTCAACTCATGTATAATCCATTTAATCAGAATCAGCTCCTGTATGAGCTATTTAATCTGAGTCAGCTCCTGTATGATCCATTAAATCAGAATCAGCTCCTGTAGGATCCATTTAATCAGATTCAGCTCCTGTGTGATCCATTTAATCAGAATCAGCTCCTGTATAATCCATTTAATCAGAGTCAGCTCCTGTATGATCCGTGTAATCAGAGTCAGCTCCTGTAGGATCCATTTAATCAGAATCATCTCCTGCATGAGCTATTTAGTCAGAGTCAGCTCCTGTATGATCCATTTAATCAGAGTCAGCTCCTGTATGAGCCATTTAATAATAGTCAGCTCCAGTATGAGTCATTTATTCAGAGTCAGCTTTTTTATGAGCCATTTTTTCACAGTCAGTTCTTGTATGAGCTATTTAATCAGAGTCAACTCCTGTATGAGCTATTTAAGACTTTTGAGATTGCTCAAATCTCCTGTGTTCGCCATTAAGACATATCAGCTAATACATATTCATGACATCATTGTTTCCTACATGAATATTGGTGAATTAGCCATTCCCTCATATGCTATATTTAAAAACAATCTAAAACTCTATTTGATTAAATCTACCTAAAGGGGGCATTAACTAGAGAAAAGGAAACTTTTAGAATGGTGCAGCTTTTAAAACATTGTGATAAATAGAGCATTAATTTTGCTCCAAAGAGCAAACTTGAGATGCTCTATTTATCACAATGGTTTTAAAAGGTGACTTTACAGTTGGCAATCACGCTGGCCTCTTCGCATGTCCGCCGACAAGAAAGGTTTAGTACTCTATGAAGGCGACCTCTTAAATCCAGAAACGGAAGGAGAACGTCGGATATCTACAGTACTTCGGTTTTGTCGTACCCTTTATTACTTTTCTACAGTTACTCTGTTTGCAGTTCAATCATTGAGTACACTAGCTTTAGGTGGATACAGTTTGTTCACTTAAAGGTTTTCGTTATACATGCACTTTACCACTGCATTTGCCATCGCGGTTGTTGTAGATTAGTCGGATTGGGGATACGTTTATTTACACTGTTTGTCTTTTAGAGTGGGGATGGAATAAGTGTGAGGTTGGACGCCCAAGAACCGGTTTAACCCCCCAGTGACTTTTGTCACTGACCGTTCCAAGGCGGTACTCCCATCTCCCCCTATTGTATGTTTGTTTTGTCTTTGTGCGTCTCCTGATGTTTTATAGTTATAGTTATGTAAATTTGCTGTTTCCTTGTGTTGCTGTTCGGGCGGCTGTTTGTTCTGTATGTTATGTTTCTTGCATGACTCATTTATGTACTTTCATAAGTCGCCAATATGAGAGAATGGGTGAAAGGGTTATATGTAAAGCACTGTTTACTTATCTCCAGGGCACCAGACTAGCCAAGCATGGTAGTACTGTTGAGTACAACATTCAGTTTACTAATCCCCTCAACATAACTCTTACCAACTGTACGCTGATTGGAAAAAGCACAGCCTTAAAAAAGCGCGATGAAGAAAAAGTGCCGTAAGTAATTTCGTATGACTGATTTGTAACAGGCATGGTTTGAATAAGGATGTGAATTTAAACAGAAAATGTGTTAAAGTTACCATAGTAACCCTTTCCATGCTGTAAAATAAAAAATGTTTGCTCAGATATAGAGATCTGGTGCAGTTATGACTTCAGTAGATCCTTGCTTAACCCTTTCCTCCATAAATATGCCTTTCTAGGCCTCCGACAAAGTCACTTTTTGAAACCATTGTGATAAATAGAGCATTTGCTCCTAAGGAGCAAATGCTCTATTTATCGCAATGGTTTCAGAACGTCAAAATTCTAAACTTTTCCTTTTCTCTAATTAATGTTCCTTTTCGGTAGATTTATACAAAGAGGTTGGATCTAAAAATAGTCTATGAGGGGATGGATTAAGCAGCCAATAATTGTTTGCACAAAGGAGTCTTAAAATAGGTGATAATGGCCAATGCAAGGCAAAAGTAATGCAAAAAGCTCCTATATGACCTGCAATGAGATTTCACCTGCCTTACATGCCTATAGACTATAGATTTACTTCTGATGGTCGCTTTAGACAGGTAATACTGTACTTTTGATTCAATAAAGCTTTGATAAACTATTGACCACGTGTCATGACCCATGCTTATGGGAACTACTGACAAAGTGTCAAACAGCTTGGATCCTGGTGTTACTTGGCATATCATCTGGACACATTTAGCTGTTTGCAAATTTGGCTCAGGTCAAGGTTAGAAGAATAAAGGTTAATTGTATACAGTATTGTAGAAGGGTGTGGGGCATATGTTAGAAGAATAAGGGTTAATTGTATACAGTATTGTAGAAGGGTGTGGGGTATTGTAGAAGGGTGTGGGGCATATTGGACAAAGTCCAAAGGGAATACATGGTATTGAGTGATTCTCAGGAGAATACAAACTATTTGACAATGTTTCATCTGAGATGATATAATTTGCAAACAATTGCTATAATTTAAAATTAATCTGCAAAGACAACTGTCAGATAGAGGAGTATTGATCTGCCAAAATCTCTTATTTCTTAATCACACTATTTGGTTGGTACGCAAATATAATTATAGGCTTAGAAAGGCGTATTTATGGAGGAAAGGGTTAAAAGCAAGCGGTTGCTCGATGCATGGCTAAATGTAATACATAAAGTTCCTATAGGAGATTTCTGCATTACTTTTGACATGCATTAAGCTACCACCTGTCTTACAGGCCCATAATTAGACCTGTTTTTATTGCCTCGTGAGACAGGCTCTGCTATACATGTATATGAATATATTGACTCTTTATGCATAATTATGTATATTCTTTCTCATGAATTCATGTAAAATCATGAACTGAGTGTAGTAGTTGATTTTTAATATGATTCATTTAATTCGATATAATTATGCATGCAATAAATGCAACACTTTTTATTTGAAAAGAAACTGTTCTTCTTGCAGGGACATCCCACCTAATGGCGAGATGAACCATACTTTGAAATTCACGGTGAAGGACAAGCTGAAGAAATCACAGCATCCAATTCTCTTCACTCTTGATACGAAAGAGCTACAAGATGTGTTTGACGGACTTACTGTTGGGTTCACTGCCTAATGATGTGGAACACTGCCATGATATACGCGGGGTTGTCTTAAAACAACAAAGAGTTTGAATAATGTGGTGGCAAATGGATAATGTTGTTAGTAAATGTAAATTAGTATCACTGGTGACAGTTAAACATTGTTGAAAGATGCATGTACAGCAAACTCCTTCTAATGCGATCAGCAAAAAGGGGCATAATTCACAGTGGCAAAGGCAGGTGGTAGCTTAAAGCGGGATGAAAGTTATACAGAAAGCTCCTATAGGAGCTTTCTGTATAAATTTGGTCCTGCGATCAGCAACCATCTGCTTATTTATGTTTATGCATTTAATGGTCGCATTAGAGGGGTTTTACTGCATATTTATTTACCATTTCACTCCTAAATACTCAAAGTGGAATGGTACATCAGTCTATTTGGTATGAAATGCTAAATAGTGCAGACCCTGTAAATTCCAGTACAATAACCCCCTCTAAGCCGGAATTCTAGAAGGGATATAAATATTTAGATACTTTAATGCAGGTGGCTGCTTAATGCATTGTGAAAGTCACGCAGAAAGCCCTGCAGTAAGCTGTTACCTGTTTCCAAGACAGATTTTATATGCTAAATTTAACATAAGGTTTAAAGGGGTTTTACTGCACACACATTTTCTTCATTCAGAAGTTACTCAGTATTTCATCATGCAGTAGAACCTGTCCTAAGCGGCCATTCAATCATTAGACCAATAATTATAATAATACTTCTTCTTGATGACCACTTAACCCTAACAATGCTGAATTATCAGATGGACTATTTCCAAAATTCAAATTTATCATTAGCTTGTGGTGAATATTCAGAGATTTTTCTAAAGAAAAGTGTAACATGAAAAACAGTGGAGACTCTGATGGTGGACTCCTCTAGGATCCCACTAATCTGCGTCTAAACTGTTTGCAATAGAAAAACGTGACTTGTTTCCCACACTGTAAATGTTAAGACAGGTTATACTGCAATCTGATTGTTTGTTGTTCAAGGCTGATAATGTTGGTTGCATTTTCATCCAATAGAAATTTTTAACCAGCAAAATAAAGTTGAATTTTAACTTTACTAAATATGGATTGTATTGCAGTTCTACGTAAGAAGCAATTAGTGCTGCGTAACAGGTGATGTTGTCTAATGCATATACTACAGTAGAAGCTGTCTTAAGCGATCATCAAAGGAGGTATAATTATGGGTCTGTAAGGCAGGTGGTAGCTTAATACAGGTCAACAGTACTTTTGTCCTGTATTAAGCAACCACCTGATTTTCAGGATTCCTGTGTTCAATTACTATGAGGGTTGGTTAAGGGTTCTACTGTATTTTGATATGGCCTTGTTGTTTAACATTGTCAGACAGGCACTTCCTTAATTTAGCAGTGTTTTAGTTTTCTATTTAATTGACAACTAATTTGCAATTTGAAGCTCAAGTTACATTTCTGTATCAAAAAAGAAGCTGATTTGTAGAAATTAATCTGACATAAATTTGACCTTTCGACAATTTGTTAACCATGATACACTTTCAATTAAAACTTTGTAAGTCTTATTGTGCCATATACATTTGTCTTCTTAGCTCCCTGCAAACATTGTGTAGCTTTTACTGTGTTAACCCTTTGCTTCATAGTGTTGTATACCTTTCTACTGTTCAAAGTATGAATCTGCAAATAAAACAGATGAGTACTGATCTGTGAAATTTCTGATTTATGAACCAACGAAGTTATTATGGGGTACAGCAAGAGATGATTTGGTGGAGAAATGTCACAAATCATTTACTTACATGACCCAAATACTCCTCCCAAATAATCCTCTCTTATGTGAAGATCTTCTCATATTGCTAAATTATCGTCTTTCGAATCTTTGTACGGTTTTGATGAACGTTTAATTACCTCATTTGTTTTGTAAAAATGGAACCGACAAAACAATTTGACCTTTCGGCTGTTTGTTCAACATGATACGTTTTAGAATAAGACAAAGCTTTGCAACTCTCACTGCGATATACATTTATGCTTTAGCTCATGGCAAAGTATAGTTTTAGTGCTTTTGTATACACTATATAGTATAATTTTTAGTGTTTAAAATATTGTATTTTGAAGACTAGTCATTATTTATTTATGTATGTGCATATGTTATGGGTATATTATATATGTGCATGTACATGTATTTATATTTATCTGTTGATATTTAACTTAAACCTTTACCTTATCTAAACACCTTATCATGAGTAGACACAGACCAGATGACAGATGTAGGAGGCGTCTGATCAGGGTCAGCTCTGTTTGCTTATGAAGTTATAATAGATCTGATTCTGCAGTGTCTACCAATACCAAACTGAGGAGCTACCTCTATCTTAGCTCTTTACACAAAATTGCTAATACAGTAAAACCCCTCTTAACCGGACATACACTTAAGTATAAATATAGGTCTTTGAGACGGGTGGCAGCTGAATGCAGGGTGAAAGTCATTCAAAAAGCTCCTCTAAAAGCTTTCTGAGTGACTTTCATCCTGCATTAAGGAGCTCCTCTAGGAGCAATCTGAATGAATTACATCCTGCATTAAGCAGCAACATGCTTTAAAGTTCATATACAGTAAACCCTCTCTATAACGGTCACTAAACTACATCAAGTATTTTGTATTAAAGGCAAGTGGCTGCTTAAAGCAAGGTGAAAGTAAAACAGAACGCTCCTATAGGAGAGTTCTGTTTGACTTTAACATTGCTTTAATCAACCACGTGCCCTAAATACCAACTAATTAACATAATTTAGAGGCCGTTATAGAGAGGTTTTACTGTATACCGTCTAAGTATCTAATGAATATGCATGATGTCATTATTTCTGAAATGAGTATTCATGTGGTAAAGTATTATATCGTTCCTTCATACAAATGCTTTTCGTACCTTAAATTGCAAACAGGGTAGACCCAGAACAGACGGTTTGTGTATGAGCCATCTGAACAAGGTCTGCTCTGTTTGCTAATAGAATTCTATAGGTCTGACCACTCAGATTTTGTTTAAGCTAACAATTCCTTTCAATGTTGTACCTTTTAGACATTAAATTGATAAATATTTATAGAGGGATCCATTTATGCTTAAATGTCATTAGGGAACTTGTGTTAAATGCCTTTATAGTACACGTCTTACTGTTATATATATATATATATATATATATATATATATATATATATATATATATATTGAAAAGATAAAGTGACACCACTTGTGAAGATTTACATTTTTATTCCCTACCGGTTTCACTACTGCTCATCAGGGGAATAACAAATACATAGCAATGACGTTACTTGGTAACGCCGCAGTAACGACGTCATGACGTCATAAAGACGGCGTCAAATGACGTTATCAAATTCTGTTTAATTTTGGGTTAAATACCCGTATGAAATGTTTTTCCATAAGTAACCTAGCTGAAACATCATCGGTGTGAAACTTGTAAAATGGAAACATTGAAAATTTAGGATTGATATTGCAACACTGGTCTAAATGAGAACTTAACGGTATTTGTCTTGTTGATGGATCTCTGATTTGTTGGTCATGCACTGTCCTTCTGTTGCGTAATTTGTCTCCAGTCTGACCAATATAAAATTCTCTGCATCCATTACAAATGAGAACGTACAGTACATTTCTAACAGTGCAGTTCATATTTTCTTTTACATGGAATACTTTGTTATTTAAACATAAGGAAGAACCTTCCACTATGCAGCTACAAAGTCCACAGCGGGGCTCTTTGCATTTGTTAACTGATGGACACAATCCAAATTCTTTAAAATTAGATCTTGTTAGAAGGCGCTTTAAGTTTGGTAGTTGCCGTTTGCCTTTTATCACCCTAGTACTGTCCATTATTCTTTTCATTGTTTCATCACTATTTAGAATCTCCATATTTTGTTTCAATACACCAAATATCTCTTTATTTTTTGGATTAAAAGTTGAAATAAACGGAATAATGTGCTCTTCCTTTCTTCTTTTAACTGTAAGTAATTCCTTTCTTGGTATTTTAAAGGCTTTAATTATTCCTGTCATAACTATTTCTAGTGGATAATTCAATTTTATAAGATTAAATGCCAATTCTTCTAAACGTTTTAAAAGAATATCCAAATCGCTTACAATTGTACAAATTCTACGAGCTAAAGAAAATGGAATGTTAATTTTAGTGTGTTTTGGATGACAAGAATTAAAATTAAGATATTGTTTGGAATCTGTAATTTTACTGTAAATATCTGTGGTAAGTATTGTCCCATTTTTCATTACCAGTACATCTAAAAATGGTAGTGCCGTTGAACTTTCCTGGATTTCAAATTTTATATCCGTATGAAGTGAATTTAATAAAATCTGGAATTCATTTAAGTCATATAAAGAACCTAGCCTTAAATGAATTCCAGATTTTATTAAATTCACTTCATACGGATATAAAATTTGAAATCCAGGAAAGTTCAACGGCACTACCATTTTTAGATGTACTGGTAATGAAAAATGGGACAATACTTACCACAGATATTTACAGTAAAATTACAGATTCCAAACAATATCTTAATTTTAATTCTTGTCTTCACAAGTGGTGTCACTTTATCTTTTCAATATAATTTTCTTGTTCTGGACTTTCTTTTTACCTATATATATATATATATATATATATATATATATATATATATATATAAAAGATAAAGTGACACCACTTGTGAAGATTTACATTTTTATTCCCTACCGGTTTCACTACTGCTCATCAGGGGAATAACAAATACATAGCAATGACGTTACTTGGTAACGCCGCAGTAACGACGTCATGACGTCATAAAGACGGCGTCAAATGACGTTATCAAATTCTGTTTAATTTTGGGTTAAATACCCGTATGAAATGTTTTTCCATAAGTAACCTAGCTGAAACATCATCGGTGTGAAACTTGTAAAATGGAAACATTGAAAATTTAGGATTGATATTGCAACACTGGTCTAAATGAGAACTTAACGGTATTTGTCTTGTTGATGGATCTCTGATTTGTTGGTCATGCACTGTCCTTCTGTTGCGTAATTTGTCTCCAGTCTGACCAATATAAAATTCTCTGCATCCATTACAAATGAGAACGTACAGTACATTTCTAACAGTGCAGTTCATATTTTCTTTTACATGGAATACTTTGTTATTTAAACATAAGGAAGAACCTTCCACTATGCAGCTACAAAGTCCACAGCGGGGCTCTTTGCATTTGTTAACTGATGGACACAATCCAAATTCTTTAAAATTAGATCTTGTTAGAAGGCGCTTTAAGTTTGGTAGTTGCCGTTTGCCTTTTATCACCCTAGTACTGTCCATTATTCTTTTCATTGTTTCATCACTATTTAGAATCTCCATATTTTGTTTCAATACACCAAATATCTCTTTATTTTTTGGATTAAAAGTTGAAATAAACGGAATAATGTGCTCTTCCTTTCTTCTTTTAACTGTAAGTAATTCCTTTCTTGGTATTTTAAAGGCTTTAATTATTCCTGTCATAACTATTTCTAGTGGATAATTCAATTTTATAAGATTAAATGCCAATTCTTCTAAACGTTTTAAAAGAATATCCAAATCGCTTACAATTGTACAAATTCTACGAGCTAAAGAAAATGGAATGTTAATTTTAGTGTGTTTTGGATGACAAGAATTAAAATTAAGATATTGTTTGGAATCTGTAATTTTACTGTAAATATCTGTGGTAAGTATTGTCCCATTTTTCATTACCAGTACATCTAAAAATGGTAGTGCTGTTGAACTTTCCTGGATTTCAAATTTTATATCCGTATGAAGTGAATTTAATAAAATCTGGAATTCATTTAAGTCATATAAAGAACCTAGCCAAAGTATAAAGCAGTCATCTAAATATCTTTTCCACTGGACAGGAATAATTAAAGCCTTTAAAATACCAAGAAAGGAATTACTTACAGTTAAAAGAAGAAAGGAAGAGCACATTATTCCGTTTATTTCAACTTTTAATCCAAAAAATAAAGAGATATTTGGTGTATTGAAACAAAATATGGAGATTCTAAATAGTGATGAAACAATGAAAAGAATAATGGACAGTACTAGGGTGATAAAAGGCAAACGGCAACTACCAAACTTAAAGCGCCTTCTAACAAGATCTAATTTTAAAGAATTTGGATTGTGTCCATCAGTTAACAATTAATATGCAAAGAGCCCCGCTGTGGACTTTGTAGCTGCATATATAGTGGAAGGTTCTTCCTTATGTTTAAATAACAAAGTATTCCATGTAAAAGAAAATATGAACTGCACTGTTAGAAATGTACTGTACGTTCTCATTTGTAATGGATGCAGAGAATTTTATATTGGTCAGACTGGAGACAAATTACGCAACAGAAGGACAGTGCATGACCAACAAATCAGAGATCCATCAACAAGACAAATACCGTTAAGTTCTCATTTAGACCAGTGTTGCAATATCAATCCTAAATTTTCAATGTTTCCATTTTACAAGTTTCACACCGATGATGTTTCAGCTAGGTTACTTATGGAAAAACATTTCATACGGGTATTTAACCCAAAATTAAACAGAATTTGATAACGTCATTTGACGCCGTCTTTATGACGTCGTTACTGCGGCGTTACCAAGTAACGTCATTGCTATGTATTTGTTATTCCCCTGATGAGCAGTAGTGAAACCGGTAGGGAATAAAAATGTAAATCTTCACAAGTGGTGTCACTTTATCTTTTCAATATAATTTTCTTGTTCTGGACTTTCTTTTTACCTATATATATATATATATATATATATATATATATACCTTGCTCCACTATTAAGTGTGCGTTTGCAAATAAAATATAAACATGTTAATTGCTGAAAACTTGTATTTGTTGTACAGACTTGATGAACTTATACACATCCAATTTACCTTATGTCAATTTTGTTTAACAACTTGTCTATTTATGTAAAACTATAAATTTTATCATCCAACCACGGATCAATCCTCAACTATCCTCCTGGATAAAGCCCACTGGTGTCAGTGATATCCAAAAACCAAAGGATCAAGCCTCGGCTTTCCATAACCCATTACCTCAATGCTATTTTTAGATATAACGTCATTGAAAAAATTACAGAAAATGAGCATAACTAGAGAAAAGGTAAATGTTGTAGTTTAAAACCATTGTGATGAATAGAGCATTTGCTCCTATAGGAGCAAATGCTTTATTTATCACAGTGGTTTCACAAAGTGACTTTTACAGAGTCGTCAAAAGTCTTCAATATGAGGGAATGGGTTAATGGTGTCTGGTATCATCCAACCAGGGATCAAGCTTAACTACCCTCACAGGTGTCTGTGGCATCCCTCAACCAGGGATCAAGCCTCAGCTATCCCCACTGGTACCTGTGGTATCATCCAACCAGGGATCAAGCATCAGCTATCCTTATTGGTATCTTTGGTATCATCAAATCAGGGATCTAGTCTCAGCTATCCTTAATGGTGTCTAGTGTTTTCCAACCACCGACCAAGCCTCAGTTATCCTTACTTTTATGGTTTCTGTGGTATCAAATCTCAGCTATACTCACTGGTGTCTGTGGTATCATCCAACCAGGGATTAAGCCTCAGCTATCCTTACTTTTATGGTGTCAGTGGTATCAAATCTCAGTTATACTCATTTGTATCTGTTGTATCATCCAACCAGGGATCAATCCTCAGCTAACCTTCATGGTGTTTGTGGTATCATCCAGCGTGGGATCAAGCCTCAGCTACTCTCACTGGTACCTGTGGTATCATTCAGCCAGGGATCAAGCCTCAGCTATACCTGTGGTATCATCCAACCAGGGATCAAGCCTCAGCTAACCTATATGGTGTTTGTGGTATCATCCAGCCAGGGAAAAAGCCTCGGCTACACTCACTGGTATCTGTGGTATCCCTCAACCACCCTAAGCAAAATGTTATTTTGAGATTAACAGTAGGGTTCTAAAATTTCATCCTTTAACCCATTTCTCCATAGGCTATTTTTAGATCAAACTACTTTGAATAAATCTACCGAAAAGGAGCATTAACTAGAGAAAAGGAAATTTTTAGAACTTTGTAGTTTGAAACCATTGTGATAAATAAAGCATTTGCTCCTATAGGGGCAAATGCTCTATCACAATGTTTTCAACTGTTGACTTTTACAGAGCCGTAAAAAGGCTTATTCATGGAGGAAAGTGTCTAGTGTTTTCAAACCACCGACCAAGCCTCAGTTATCCTTACCTTTATGGTTTCTGTGGTATCAAATCTCAGCTATACTCACTGGTGTCTGTGGTATCATCCAACCAGGGATTAAGCCTCAGCTATCCTTACTTTTATGGTGTCAGTGGTATCAAATCTCAGTTATACTCATTTGTATCTGTTGTATCATCCAACCAGGGATCAATCCTCAGCTAACCTTCATGGTGTTTGTGGTATCATCCAGCGTGGGATCAAGCCTCAGCTACTCTCACTGGTACCTGTGGTATCATCCAGCCAGGGATCAAGCCTCAGCTACTCTCACTGGTACCTGTGGTATCATCCAACCAGGGATCAAGCCTCAGCTAACCTATATGGTGTTTGTGGTATCATCCAGCCAGGGAAAAAGCCTCGGCTACACTCACTGGTATCTGTGGTATCCCTCAACCACCCTAAGCAAAATGTTATTTTGAGATTAACAGTAGGGTTCTAAAATTTCATCCTTTAACCCATTTCTCCATAGGCTATTTTTAGATCAAACTACTTTGAATAAATCTACCGAAAAGGAGCATTAACTAGAGAAAAGGAAATTTTTAGAACTTTGTAGTTTGAAACCATTGTGATAAATAAAGCATTTGCTCCTATAGGGGCAAATGCTCTATCACAATGTTTTCAACTGTTGACTTTTACAGAGCCGTAAAAAGGCTTATTCATGGAGGAAAGTGTCTAGTGTTTTCAAACCACCGACCAAGCCTCAGTTATCCTTACTTTTATGGTTTCTGTGGTATCAAATCTCAGCTATACTCACTGGTGTCTGTGGTATCATCCAACCAGGGATTAAGCCTCAGCTATCCTTACTTTTATGGTGTCAGTGGTATCAAATCTCAGTTATACTCATTTGTATCTGTTGTATCATCCAACCAGGGATCAATCCTCAGCTAACCTTCATGGTGTTTGTGGTATCATCCAGCGTGGGATCAAGCCTCAACTACTCTCACTGGTACCTGTGGTATCATCCAGCCAGGGATCAAGCCTCAGCTACTCTCACTGGTACCTGTGGTATCATCCAACCAGGCTCTTCTCAGCTAACCTATATGGTGTTTGTGGTATCATCCAGCCAGGGAAAAAGCCTCGGCTACACTCACTGGTATCTGTGGTATCCCTCAACCACCCTAAGCAAAATGTTATTTTGAGATTAACAGTAGGGTTCTAAAATTTCATCCTTTAACCCATTTCTCCATAGGCTATTTTTAGATCAAACTACTTTGAATAAATCTACCGAAAAGGAGCATTAACTAGAGAAAAGGAAATTTTTAGAACTTTGTAGTTTGAAACCATTGTGATAAATAAAGCATTTGCTCCTATAGGGGCAAATGCTCTATCACAATGTTTTCAACTGTTGACTTTTACAGAGCCGTAAAAAAGGCTTATTCATGGAGGAAAGGGTTAACCCATTCCCTCATATTGACGTCTTTTGACGCCTCTGTAAAAGTAACTTTGTCAAATAATTGTGATACAAACAGCATTAATGTTGCTCCATAGGAGCAAATACTCTTATTTATCATAATGGTTTCAAAACTACACAATTCTAAACTTTTCCTTTTCTCTAGTTAAAGCTCCTTTTTTGGTAAATTTATTCGAAGAGGATGGGTCTAAGATAGCCTGTAAGGGAATGGGTTAACCAATTCCCTGTTCAATATGCATGGCATAAATAATAATATCATCAATATTAATTAGATGAATCTTTATAATGTAAACTTCTGAAAGCATTTGTTTGCTTTAACAAAAACTGTAGAATCAGATCTATATCATCTCAAAAGCGAAAAAGGCAGACCTATGGTAGCCGTCTGATCTGTGTCTACTCTGTTTGCAAATGGTTGATGAGGTGTTTATATTTGAAAACAAAGAAAACACAGTACTTTGTGGAATAATATAGATCTAATTCTATACTTTCTGTCATGGCCAATGCTTCGTTTATTCTTGAGTCACAGTGACTATAAAATCAGTAAGTTAACCATTCGCTTGCTATTCACGTCAATATACCTACCTGTAAATAGTGAAGAAGGAGATGAGGCAGGTCCTGCAGGAGCTGTCTCATCAGGGTCTGCACTATATACAAGTTATTTTTACAAGTTGATTGTGCAACCAGTGCATCCCACAGCAGTGATTGCACAGCGAAATACTTGTACACAGTGAAGATATATGTAATAATACAACAGGACATGGGTAAGAAGGAGAAATGTATTTTAAAATTCAGCAAGAGAAGGGTTAACATTCATTAAGTCAGTATGTCTTAAATGATTTTGGCTTATGGTTAAAAGTACATGTACAATAAGTTTCATTAATGGTTCTTGACAGCAAATTTGATATAGACAAAAGACTGGGCCAAGTTCTGGATAGTAATAAAAAGTAAAACCTTCTAGTAAATGTTTTATTTGCAATCACACTTATATATTGAAAAGGTAGTATTGCCTAACTGAGTATATATTTTAGATATTAGTAAATAATGTAAATTGTATAAAATGATAGAATATTGAAGGGAGTTTGAGAATGTCACAAAATACAATATAATATAGATACCTACAGTAAAAACTCTCTAATGTGAACTGTTTATAAACAAACAAGTACTGTCAAGCAATCCATCATCTCCCACCAGAGTCTGCTTTTAGCAGTTCTTTACTCGAGACAAAAATCTAAACAAACTTTTGATAAAATTGAGATCAACGTCAGGGTCAAGGTCGTTGGAGTCACCAAAAGTAGTTGGTGACACTCTTCCTTCCTAAAATGCATCCACACAAGAAGTTTTGAAATTATAAATCAAGGGATTGAGAATATATCATGCAGACAAACTTAAGACAGTTTTTACTAAAACCTAGGTCAAGGTCAGGGTAAAGACACAAAAGCAGTATGCGACAATTCCCCTTCCCAAGATGCATCCACACAATACGAGCGTAAATGTAGAAATCCTATTCAAAAGGGGTTGGGATATATCATGTGGATACATTTCAGACAATTTACTCAAATTAAGGTCACGATCAAGGTCATGGTCACACAGACACTAAAGTAGTATGTGACGCATTCCCGCACACAATAAATTTGGAAATCCTAACCCATGGGACTGAGGATATTATCATCCTGACAAATTTCCAGACAAAGTTTTACTAAAACTGAAGTCAAGATCAAGGTCATAGAGACACCAAAAATGTGCGAAATATTGAGGATATATTGACCGGATAAAAATCCAAACGCACGGAAGAATAGTAAGACGAATGGACTGACAGACGAAGTGCAAATCTATAGTCCCCCTCCGATCTCTTTAAAAATCAGTGGTTGCCTAATGCAGGAGCTTTTGCTTAACTTTCATCTTGCATTAAGCTACCACCAGACTTTCAAGATCAACAATTAAACTGTTATTTTGGTTGTCACTTTAGAGGGGTTTTACTGAATATCACAAACCTGAAAATAGTCTCTTTGAGCAATGAAGACATTTGTTTTCCTATTTTTACAATTCAGCGTCAAAAGTTAAAATACATGTTTTAACCCTTAACTCCATAAATATGCCCTCCTACACCTTTGCAAACAGAGTAGACCCACAACTGTCTTATCGGGGTCTGGTCTGTTTGCTTTCAAAATTACACAGATATGAACGTTATTTACATGACCAAATATTCCTTTGTTCATATGGCATTATAACAAATATCAGTAAAACCTCTCTATAACAGCTACTGAATTGTGTTAACTAGTTGGTCCTTAGGACAAGTGGCTGCTAAAAAAATATAGCAAGGTGAAAGTAAAACAGAACGCTCCTATAGGAGCGTTCTGTTTTACTTTCGCATTGCTTTAGGCAGCCACCTGCCTTTAACACAAAATACTTGATGTAATTTAGTCGCCGTTATAGAGAGGTTTAACTGTAATTATATTCATGATTAATATTCATGGAGTAAGGGGTTAAATTCTGCACTAAATTATGATTGAAAATCTTTATGAATGAAGGTTACAACAATTAAGTCACTATCACAGATTATGGGATGGCACTAACATTTATCCAAAAAGTAAATGAAACAAAAACAAATAGCGATAAACCTATATGATACAGTTGGATTGTTGAACAATATAAAAATTCAAATTGGTATAAAAAGTATAGAAATATAAAACAATTGGACGGAATAGTTCTTGAAGGTAATGGGAAAACTTCTTAATGGCACTTATACTTGATGGCATCTAGGTAGACATTATTTGGCTAATTGGGAAACTGATGCACAGCTTGAGGATAAAAATAATGCATAATGTTTGGCATGCGTAATGTGTGCACTGTGGCATAAGATAGCATATAGCAAATAAGCAGAAAAACAGTGGGGTTCTTTGCCAACAGGGTAGGCCCAGATTAAATGCCTCCTGTAGAAGCCATCTTAATAGATCAGATTATACAGTTATTCACATTATCAATATTAATATTCAAGATGTCCTATAGGAGCCGTCTCATCAGGGTCTGCTCTGTTTGCTTATGATGTACATTGTGTAATATAGATATGATTCTACAATTTCTGCTATGGCCAAAGATTTCCTGTGTCCATGTGCCATTATAAAAAATAACCTGATTAATATTCATGATGTCATTATTTCTTGCATGGAACTTTATGGAGTAAGGAGTTAAACTATCATGTTGGATTATCAAAATTTGAAATTAGGATATTGGTCAAATGTAGACATTGATCAGACCATGTTTCTATAACTTAGTCTTCACTGTCAGCAAAACTCTAAATATGTCTATTCATATGGATAATGATTCACAAGGTTGTTCTTAAGTTTTCAGAGCCGACAGTCAATAAATTTCCCTTTTGAAAACTGTTTTGTTGATGAACAAGACACACATACAACAAATAAGGCTGTGTCCTTGATCTAGATGATTCACAAAGCAAAGTCACAGGACCACAGACAATCACACTTTGCTGATGAGTGGAGTGAGATACTCCCGACAATTATAAGGTAAAAGTGTCATTTTGAGTCTTGAAATCCTTCTTTAAGACACAGATGTATAGAGAAATAATAAAACAATGATTAATATAAGAATGCAACGTGACGAATTAACTTGCATATTCATGTAAGAATAAAATGACATCATGAATATTTATTCGTTGAATTTTTTATATGTAAACAGTATGTTTGGTATTGGTGGAAAATGTTGAGTCATAAGCATACATATCTATCTCACCCTGGTCAGATGGCTGAGCTGGGTCTACTTTGCAAACGCATGAAAAAGGATTTGTTCGCGGCAAATTAATAAACTGCGTTTCACTTTAATCATTTTTATCATACAAATGGGGGTTTTCTCACACCTTTGTGAAGAGAGTTTACCCAGACCAAACAACTTCTGCAGAAGCCGCTTTATCAGGGTCTGCTTTGTTTGCTTAACGCTAAGTAAATTTTTGTCTGCAACAATTGCCGTCTGCTTCAATTCTAAAAATAAACTTTCTCTCTATTTTTGCAAAACTATAGTCAATATGACAAATCTGATTTTAAAGTTTTTGCCATCATCAAAAGATCCAATGTTCACATACCATTGTTAAAATTCAGTTAATTGATATTCATGATATTATTATTACTTACATGAATATTCATGAGGTAAAGGACCAGTGAGTATTTCAAGCCAGTGAGTATTTTATAAACTCCAACCTTTTAACAATAGACGTAGACTTGACCAAGATAAGCCTTTACATTGGTGTTAGTGGAAGAGAATTTTGTAATGAAAAATGAATAAGGTAATTTTTTTACCATTATTTAAACTGTAAAATCATAACTATAAAATGCAATATGCAAACAGAGCAGACCCTGATCCTAGATGAGTCATCTGATCTGGGTCTTCCCTGTTTGCAAAAGTGCACAAAAGAGTTTATGTGAGGGAAAGGGTAAGCTTTGTTTGTGATTCACTAGCAGCTGCAGTGTATTGTCCACTACGTTAATATATGAATATATTTAAGAGTAGTCGCATTACACTTGCTAAAGCTGATCTGGATTTACAGTCTACAGTAGTTGATTTCTATATAATAATGCAATAACACACATTAGAAAAAAGAACTATTGAGAAAACAAGAGGCCAATGATGGCCCTGATATCACTCACCAGACAATCAGAGGAGAAGATTTTCAAAGTTTTCACTATGTTTCTATAGAAACCTGGTCACCCTTGGGGTGAGGCCTCATTTAATCCAGAGGAATACTTCATATATCTTTTGTAGAGGACTTCAAGATAATACCATGTCCCAAATATGAAAACTGAGAACCTTCCAGTTTCAGAGATAAAGCTTTTCAAAGTTTTCACTATATGGCTCTATAGTTAACTAGCCACCCCTGGGGCGGGGCCAATTTTGACCCAAAGGGCATAATTTATATCACTTTTTGTAAAGGAGTTGAACATGATGCTATGTGCCAAATATGAAAGCTTAGAACATTCCAGCTTCAGAGGTGAAGATTTCCAAAGTTTTCACATGTTTCTAATTAAAACTGCCGACCCCTGGGGCGGGGCCAATTTCAAACCTAGGGACATAGTTTATTTAACTTTTGTAGCAGACCTGAACATGATGTTATGTGCCAACTATGAGAGCTTAGAACCTTCCAGTTTCAGAGGAGAATATTTTTTCACCATATGTTTGTAATGCAATCTGGCCACCCCTTGGGCAGGGCCAATTTTGACCCTAGGGACATAATGTATATACCTTTTGTAGAAGACCTGGAAATGATGCTCTGTACCCAAATATGATAGCTAGGAACCTACCAGTTTCATTACACATGTTTATAGAAGACAATGCATCCCTGGGGCGGGGCTCTTTTTGACCCCAGGGACATAATTTATATAACTTCTTGTAAAGCACCTACAGATGATGTGTCAAAGATGAAAGCGAAGTAAGAACCCTGTAGATTCAGAGGAAAATATTTTTAAAGGTTCAAATTGTTGACGACTGATGACTGACGACGATCGACGCACACCGACAGATACCAGGCGATCACAAAAGCACACCCTGAGCACTGTGTGCTCTGGTGAGCTAAAACACACATATGTAGTATACAAAATCATTTCAACATTTTCTTTTAAGTACATGATTATTTTGCAACAAACACTATTTTGAAAACGACTGTTCAGTATTTCTTAATAAGTTGAGGCATATCGATCATCAGGGGTTGCACTGTTTGTCATGTTACAATTGTCTTCAACAACAATCCCTGAAAAGTCATGGTAAGCTTGATCTGCTTGAATTGTGAAATGTCCGTTTAAACTTGGAAGGTTAGCATTGTCTATCCACGCCAAGATGACCTCCAGTATCTGTCTAAAGTGGTCTGTCCAAATATTTCTTATCATTAGGGTACGTTCTGTATTCAAAGCCAGTTAGCCAGCTCTTGTAAGGCTGAATAGTCCATTCAATATTTAAAGCCATTAAAAGCATGTTTCTGTATTAAAATATTTCTGAAAACAATACTCCTGGAAAGTTTTGTATCTTCCACCAAAGAATATGAATATCACTAATACAGTAAAACCTCTCAAGCTACCATCAACATAAGGTCTAATTTTGCATCTTTAAGGCAATTGGTAGCTTAATGAAGGTCAGAAAAGATGCAACAAAATCCTGCCGGAGCTTTTTGCATTATGTTTGCCATGCATTAAGAAACCACCAGTTTTATGATTTCTATGCTCAATCAATAGATAGTCACTTAAGACAGATTCGGTTCTACTGTAATTACTACGGTATAAAATCCACGATTCGTGGGTATGTGGACAGTATCTGCATATGACTGCAAATGCCCACAATACTTATTTAGTAAACGCCACAGTTTTTGCATCAGTGATGTCTAGTAGCTCCTTTGAATCAAGTTCGAAGATAATTGGGTGACGAGTCTTCTTCAATGTGTCCTTCACCTTGAATGTAAGATTCCGATCAATCTTACCATTGGGTGGGATATCCCTACAAATGGAAAACATATGTTTAACCATTTACTCCATAAGTATGCCTTTCTATGACTTTGCACACAGAGTAGTCAAAGATCAGACAACTCTTATAGTAACTTTCTGACCAGGGTCTGGTCTGTTTGCTCATGATATAACACATATATGATTCTACAGTTTCTGCGAATGTCAAACATTCCTGTGTCGATGTGTTATTATATCTAAAAACTAATCTAATTAACCCTTTCCTTAATTTAACCCATTCCCTATAGACTATTTTAGATACAACCCTTTTAATAAATCTACCGAAAAGGAGCATTAACTAGAGAAAAGGAACATTTTAGAATTTTGCACTTTGAAACCATTGTGATAAATAGAGCATTTGCTCCTATAGGAGCAAATGCTCTACTTACCACAATGGTTTCACAAAGTGACTTTTACAGAGTCGTCAAAAGTTGTCAATATGAATGAATGGGACAAACAAGTTTTTACGCATTGGCAAAGCCTGCTGTTTGCTAATGGAATTTGAAAGTTATTTCTTCACTTCCTAAAAGAGCTGCAATATTCCATCTCATCTTCAAAATTTTATTATATCTTTTCTATTATGTCCAAGAATATTCAGTCAGTATTGAAATTTGGAATAAACATACATGTAGGACAGCGAAAGGGTTAATATTTTTATGTCATTATTTCTTACATGAATACATGTAGTAATGAAGTATAGGGAAAGTGCAGGTTTGTTTCATGTCTAGATCAGAATTATTGGTCCTGACATAAATTTGGTCAAATTGTATAGAAAAGCATTCAAGTAATGTAAATGTAAATACAAATACTTCGATACCTCAACTTGGATAACTCGAGCTTCGGATAACTCGAAGTAAAAGTTCAGTCCTTTCAAAATTTACAATACAGAATCGTTTTAAAATGTATCACTACGTATACATCTAGAAACACATTTGACAGCTTAATGCAGGTCGAAAGTAATGCTCAAAGCTCCTACAGGAGCTTTCAGCTTTACCATAGACTTACATTAAGCTGTGATCTTGAGAAGTTGTTCAGATTAGAACTAAAATAACTTGAACCTCTGATATCTAAATGCAGTTTGTATCGTCTTTTGAAGTCGAGATATTGAAGTTCAACTGCATATACAGTGCTCCCTCCCTACAACGGCCCTCTCAATAATGGTTACCTCCTTACAACAACGCATGTCACTGTTTCCGAAACAACACGGCTCCAGACACAACTTTTTTCCTTCGTATTTTCTTTATGCCTCCATCAAACCCTATGTTGTGACCACTCTTTAGAATCGTCACTTTGTGACGAATCTAAAGAGTGGTCACAACATAGGGTTTGAAAGAGGCACAACGGTTTTAGTTCTCAAAATACACCTTATCTGGGGATCTGCAAACAAGCTAATTATGTTTGATTTTCCCTCCCTATAGCAACTCCCTCTGAACAACACATACATTCTTTGTATCCCAAAGGGGGTCGTTGTAGAGAGGGAGCACTGTAACTGAAAATTAGGATTATTTGATTTTTAGTTTGCTTTGAACAGATGTAAATCAATTACATTTGCTCATGCATTTGCCATGAATTAATTGCAATGTAACCTTTTACTCCATGAATATTTATGAAAGAAATAATGTATATATACGCATTAATTAGATGAATTTTAATAATGGCATACTTATGCAAATGATATATTTTGGCCATAGCAGAAACTGAAGGATTAGATCATTTAATTCTCTCTATACGAGCCATCTGATATGCATCTTCTCTGCAAAAAGTTATACTGGCATATAAACACAGGAATTTGTTTTTGCTCAGGCAGAAACTGAAGAACAGATTTACATTATACGATCAGCAAACAGAGCAGACCCTGATCAGATGTCTGCCATTGGTGCCATCTGATCGGGATATACTCTGTTTACAAATGCATGAAAAGGTGTTTACATGGGGGAATGGATTAAAGCATTGTCTGATTTATTACTAAGATAAACATAATATACCAAACGGCTTTGATACAGGTTGGACTGCCAACTTACTCAGCCACAGATTCTTATCCAAACTGTTTATGAAAGCTTGTCATCTTTAACCCTCTACTCCATGAATATGCATGCAAGAAATAATGACATCATTTTTTGATAAAGGACAAGGGAATGTTTGGCCATAGTAGGAACAGAAGAATCATATCTATATTATTTCATAAGCAAACAGAGCAGACCCTGACAAGAAGGCTCCTAACAGAGCCATCTGATATGGGTCTATTCTGTTTCAAAAGGTGTAGAAAGGTGTATTAATGCAGTAAAGGTTTTGATCAGGAGAGAAAGTCTTCATCTTTTTCCTCATGAATATTCATAAAATAATGTATGACATTATAAATACTTTGAAAATGGCCAATGGATTAATTTAGAATAAAATCTCTATGTTATTTCATAGCAAACAGAGCAGACCCTGAACAGATGGCTCCAACAGGAGTAGTATGGTCTACTCTGTTGCAAAGGTGTGAAATGGCCACTCTAGAGTAAAGATTTAAAAGTACAGTCAGAGCATCAAGCAGTTCGGATCATGATGAGACACGATGACAGCATCACATCTGGTTTAAAAGCGTTTGTATGGGTTATTGTTATTTCGACACTAAGTGTACGAACAGTTAGGAAAATATTAGATTGTTTAACCCTCCTCATACACAAATGAAAGGATTTACTTAGCCATTTCCTTCATATAAACACATTTACACCCATTAGCAAACAGAGAAGACCCAGATCAGACGGCTCCTATAGGAGCTGTCTGATTAGGGTATGCTCTGTTTGCTAGTGGAATTTGAAAGGTCCGTTTCCTTAGTTACTAAAATGACAAAATGTCCCTCCTTTATGTTTCTATATAAATAGCTTGTCCATGTATAATCAGTAGGTATTGAAATTTGGAATAAATATGGAAGAAGGAAAGGGTTAAATAATGAAACAATTATGTAATTTTCATGTACAATTAACCTTTCACCCGATACTCTGAGAAGCATTTTGATGTCTATGCAATCAGAGTAGACCTAGCTCAGTTGGCTTCTGCAGGAGTTGTCAGATTAGGGTTCGAACTGTTTACATAATTATGAAATAATATTGATCTGATTTTCTTGTTTCTGGCAGGGTCAAGCTTTCCTTTTTCCTGATGGCATTTTAAAAATGCAATTAATATTCATACATTGATTATTTCTTGCATAAATATTCATCAGTTAACCATTTACTCCATAAATACGCCTTTATGTGCCTTTGCAAACAGAGAAGATCCAGATCAGACGGCTCCTTTAGTCTAAACAGGGTCTGCTCTGTTTGCTTATGGTATATATACGATTCTACAGCTTCTGACATGGCCAAAAATGCACATGTCTATGTACTATTATAACAAATTAATCTTAATAATATTAATGACAGAACTATTGGTTGCATGAATAGGAATGGAGGAAAGGGTTAAATGGTTAATGGGAAAAGAATACACACATCAGTGTCAGTATAATGTACCTTTGCAAAGCCACGCCATAAAGAAGTGTTCAAGACAAAATAACAGCATGTATGAAAACAATACAACAGGATTTTCTTACCCTTACAGAATATTCTTATATGTCCCATATATGTTTGACTTATATGTGGCATATAAGGCACATATATGGGACATGTTGGGATTTTAAATGCAAATGAGATATATGGGCATTATATGTCACATATATGGGAGCATGCGAAGTCAATACAAGAGGTAGCCCTATATCCCCCATATATGCGAGTTATAGGGCACTAGCCCTACAACTCACATATATGCCCCATATATGGGACTTATATGTCAGTTATATAGATTGTAAATGCCACATGCCTGGGGCATATATCAGTTATATGGGACATATATGTCCCATATATGTCAGCTATAAGGGACATATATGTCAGTTATATGGGACATAGATGTCAGTTATATGGGACATAGATGTCAGTTATAAGGGACATATATGTCAGTTATATGGGACATAGATGTCCCATACATGTCGGCTATAGGGCAGCTAGCTGTCCATGGCTAAGGGGTTACAGCTAGTGTACGTCGTCCAGACAGCTGTCTGGTCTTGGTCTTCTCTGTCTGCCAGTATGAGAAAATGTTTGATTATTAGGGAGAGGGTTAAACATTATCAGTCCCTTAGATCAGCAGTTAATCATTTATTATTTGAAGCCCTTATATTGAGATATTGGTTATTAGCAACATGAAAATATCACTGAATTTCACCATCAAATACACATATTGTAAAATGTATGCACATTATGTATAAATAAAAAAAATCTTGGAAAGTAAATTGTTCATCATTTATAAATTGAAAAGTCTTGTTTATCCACAATATATGCGCAACTAGCCAAATCAAGTGTTCAATCTACTATAAGCAGCAGTGTTATCATTTTTATGCCCCCGCCTTTAGGGCATTAAGTTTTACCGTTATCTGTTTGTTTTGTCAAAGATTTCCTGACTTGTAAGCTGGAATGATTTGATATTTGCTCTGAAGCATAATCGTAGTGAGTTGTACTGTGTCTCCCCTTTTCAGGTCTGTCGTTCATCTACTTCCTGTTCGCCAACACTTGATTGAATTTTGGTGATTGTATAATGATTGTTCAATTTAGAAAAACCTGGCGTAGGCATTTGTGTCCCATGGACATATTTTCTTTAATTTACGTCTGGGTTTCATGGGTTTCAACTTTTGGTTGATTGCCTGGATGAAGTCTTTCTCTGGAGTCTTGCATATTATTTTCTTGCACATATTCTGAAATGTAAGGAAAAAAGAGAACATTGTAAATATTTAAATTCTTGCCCACCAGACCTGATGTGAATTTAAAAGACTGTGGATGAACTTTGCAAAAATTCTTGGATCTTAAATTTTCACCCTGCACCTTATCTCTATATCCAAGGTGTTTGACACTCGGATATAGATATATATAGCAAAATGTTGGATTTTTTTTAAAAATTGTACCAAATATATTTATCTTTGCAAACGGTGTAGATCCAGATAAAGAAGCTCTGAAGGAGCAATCTAATCTGGGTGTACTCAATAATTTGCTTGACAGAATATTGAATTCTATTAATGGAAAACAAGTAAAAGGTTAATAGTTACATGTAAAAAGGTTACCGAATCTTTCATCAACTGTAAAGTTAAGTTGTACTGCTTTTGATGTACAGAATAACAGCAATAATTTAGCAGCAATTGTGTGAATCCTATAGCTTGTGTGAGAGATATTCAGCTTAGAATGAAAGTCCTGTTATATAATTTTTAAATGTTGTTGCATCATGTATTTCACAGCCTAAAGAATTTATTCATCCCCATTCATCCTCAAATTATTGATTTATTGCCTCAATTCCCTGTATTTTAAGTCATTTTTTATTGTGCCATCTTATTGTGTATTGGTGTATAGTTGTCGTTGATATTTGTATTAATTTTATATTCTAATTCTTTATACATTAGAATCTTTATCAGATGTATTAAAACACATGCGAATTAGATCTTACTTGTTATGGCGTTAACACTCCTTCCATCCAGGGCTGGCTTCTCCTCTGACAGAGCTCCTAGACATTACTTCATCTGAGAAGTACTCTGCATAACAGGCGAGTTAGTGCAGTGTCACTTCCTTCTGATGTCCAGCTGAGGGACAGAGATCTTTCCACCATATCCCGGTAGCAGATCTGCCTCAACATCTATATTGCCAGCCTTAAATTTAAACATAATCCAATAAGCATTACACTACAGTACTAAAAAGTACTATATAAGACTTGATGAGTCTACTTCAAGACATGACATGGGTTTTTAAAAGTGTCACAGCAAGACATCAGTAAAAGATTTCAACTACATTGTATATATAATTGTTGCAGAGTGAACTGTAAGTCTGTTTCAAACAGTGTAGATCTTCATGAAAATGTATCTGCTAACATTGGTCAATCCAGTTTGCATTAGCCCAAACGACCACTGAACTTCATTAAAATATTATTCATAAACACTGCAAGTATTTTTGTTTCTAATGAAATTTTCATTAAAATGCCTTTTATCAACCCTCGTCTATATTGCTGATTATAATCTGCGTATGCCTTTGTCGTGTTGGTCCGAATTTTGGCCGAAACGACCAAGGCCGAAAGGGATTGGGTCCGAAACCATCCGCGACCTTGTTGATGTTGTGCGTGAGCTTTCCTGTCGATGCATATGGTTGGGTTGTGAAGAGGAAGAGTCCGCAGACACTTTGTTAAAGTGCATGATTTAATAAATGCTTGTATTAATGTTGACTTTGAAATACAATTTCTAGACGAGTATGCGCTAAACCGGGATAACCGACAGTCATAGGTTAAGCCATCGACTTTCGTCAAAAACTCAAATTTCCGACTTAAAAAAATAATAACAAGTGGTGTTTTATATACTGATACTCACCATTCATTCTTGCATGTACTTTTTGTAGCATGTGGTGGATGTTTTCATTCAAATCGAGTCGAATTTCTTTGCCGAGAGACAATGTCGATGTATTGAAAACTTTCAAAATGGCGCTGGGTCGGATTAACGTGTGACCCCGAAAATTTGAATATTGCGGGCCGGATGCAATATGGTTAAACTTGTTTCCGAAATATGAAATATACATCAAAATAAAGCTAAAATTGTTTTTTCGTATGGTATATGGTGCATTTTGAAAAAAATGATAACATTTCGGACAAAATGGTTCCAACTTCGAGGGACTATATCTTTGCGTAGGAATAACCAAATTTTATGCACCAACTTGCACCCTGACCTTTAATATGATTGGTCACACCCACAACTGTATATATGAAAGCATGCACCCCCCCCCCCCCCCCCCCCGGATCAAAATGGGGCGTGTTAAAAAAAAAATCAGATTGATCTTGTTTCATAATTATGTAAAGACATTTATTGTCAGTTAGTTACATTAAGTACACAATTCTTAGTATTTTGATACCCATAAGTCAGTTTGGTAAGGGTTATTCAACCTGTAAATAGTACAGACCCTGATTCCTGTAGGAGCTGTCTAATCAGGGTCTTGCTTCACTATTTACAGGTAGGTTAATCTAAGGTATATTGACATGAACAGCAATTAAGAGAAAGGTTAATTAATATATTGGAGTATGACAAAATATTTAATAGTATATATGTATAATTTTTAAATTATGTATATAATTATAATATATTATGTAAACGATTATTATTTTGTTGGATAGATCTTGAAATTCTGAGAATTTTGATACCCATTACCCATGTGTCTAAAAATAGCCTATGAAGGAATGGGTTAAACAGTCTTGCAGAGTTTTCTAGTACTTACTAATGCACCATTTCATAAAAACAGCTTAACCCTAATGTAGATATTAATATTTTAATTTAAAAAAAGAAAGAAAAAAGATAACCACACCTTGTTATTCTTTGAATAATGCTGGTCATTTTGATACCCATAACGTGGGTTTAAAATTGGAAATTAAATATTGCATTTTTTTTTTTTAACAAAAACCTGACCATTTGCAGACTTAGAAATTTTCAGGGTCTTTTTTCTGAAGACAGATAGCCAAAATTTCTAAGTTCTCACTGCCGTCCTCTGGATGCCAGTAACATATAACTCCCCTATACAACCCTTTACAATTCATATAACTGACATATATCGTCCATATAACTGGCAGAGGGCTCCCAAAGATTTTTACTTCCCCTATACTAGACATATATGGGACATATATCTCAACATATAACTGCCCTATAACTTTCCTATAACTATAACTCACATAGACACTATTTATATGGGCCTTATATGGCCCTTATAAGGCCCTTATATGGCCCATATATGTTCCATATATGTTTGTGATCGGAATTTTGGTAAGGGTTATCATGCTTCTATATCAACATTGTTTGCTTATACTTTTACTCCATAAATACGCCTTTGCAAACAGAGTAGATCCAGATAAGATGACTCCTGTAAGGAGCCATCTGATCTTGGTCTGCTCTGTTTGCTTATAGAATGACTACAGTGTCTGTCATAGGCAAATATTCCTGTGTTTATGCGCTATTTCAAAAATTAATCTTATAAAAATTCATGACATCTTTATTTCTTACAAGAGTACAGGTTTATATCAACTAACCACAAAAAATATCCATCTTTCCACAAAATAAATAGTAACCATTTTCTTCCTATAAATGCCTTTGCATGTTTAGAATTTGCAAACAGAATAGATCCAGATCAAAAGGTTCCATTTTCCTTATGCTCATTATTGAAAGACTTAACCCGTACTCTATAAATAGGCCTTTCTACACTTTAATAAACAAAGTAAACCCAGATGAGACAGCTTCTGTATATAGGAACTGTCAGATCAGGTCAGTTCTGTTTGCGTGTAATATGATATAGACATGATCCTACAGCTTCTACCGTTGCCAAATAAATTGAATTAATAATCATGTAGCCATTATATATCCCTTTACTACATAAATAGGCCCTCCTTCGCCTTTTCAAACAAAGTATACCCAGATCAGATGTCTCTTATACGAGCCATCTGATCAGGGTCTGCTCTGTTTGCTTGTGATATAACATGAGTCTACAGTTTCTCCTATGGTCAACAAATCCTGCGCACATGTGCTACTCGTATTATAACAAATTAAACTTATCAACATTCATGACGTCATTAATTCTTGTATGAGTACTAATGGAGGAAATGGATAATTATGCCACACATAAAAAAAATTATTTATGGAGTAAAGGTTTGCAAAAAACTTACGGTAAATCCAATTCAGCTTCGTCCTTAAAGCCAATGCATTCTCCTGACAACACGCATTTGGTAAGTGGTATGTTCAGAGGATTGGTGAACTTTATATTATACTCCACAGTTTCACCAAATTTGATCACTCTTGGACCCTGTAAATGGACAAAACATTAGTCTTAGGAAGAACTTAGGTGAATTATACAGAGAAACAAAAAAACAGACTGGGTCTTCTCTGTTAGCAGAACACCAAAGGGCCATTTCTCATGCAAGTGATCATCTGAGACAGTTGTAAGGGCTGCATGGCTCAAGGTTATAGAACGTCTCAGTGTGAGATCATTCTCGCGTTTCTGATTGGTCAGTCACGCTTGAGAATGACCAAACAAAACGTTGTATAATCTCGGGGCCTCATAACAACAGGTACATGTAATCTCTTCATTTTGCATAAATATTTTCACCATTTCTATAAAGAACTAATTGGCCAGTCTAATGAAGTGTTGCATCTCAGGCTTTGTTTAACCCTTTCCCTCATATAAACGTGTTTTCACGCATTTGCAAACAGAGTAGACCCAGATCAGACGGCTCCTAGACGAGTCGTCTGATCAGGCTCTACTCTGTTTGCTATTGGAATTCGATAGATCGGTTTCTTTGCTTTCTAAAATGGCTACAATGCCCCACCTTCCATATTTCTTGATAACTATTTTGTTAATGAATATTCAGTAGGTATTGAAATTTGGCCTAAATACAGAACAGGGAAAGGGTTAACCATTTTCTTCATGTAAATACTTGTTCAAGCCTTTGTAAACTGAGTAGACCCAGATCATACAGCTCCTATAGGAACTGTCTGATGAGGGTATACTCTGTTTGCTAATGACATGATATAGATTGATAATGTGAAAGTAAAACAGAATGCTCCTACAGGAGCATTCTGTTTTACTTTCACCTTGCTTAAAACATCCACCTGCCTTTAACACAAAATACTTGATGTAATTTAGAGGCCGTTATAGAGAGGTTTAACAGTAATTATATATTCACTTGTTTAAAGTGATAGTTTTTATAATAATCCCTTTCCTTCACATAAACGTGTTTTCATGCATTTGCAAACAGAGAAGACCGAGATCAAACGGCTCCTATAGGAGCAATCTGATGGTCCTTTTTGGCCGACTTATTCAAAAGATGTTAGGTCTAAAAATAGCCTATGCGGTAATGGGTTATTACTGTTTTGTCCATGAATATTCAGTAGGTATCAGAATTGGGAATAAACATAGAACAGGGAAAGGGTTAATGCATATTTTCAATTCAATCATAAAACATAGTGTTGGTAATGTTAATTTAGTCCTATGAGATCATTGTCAATTTAAATTTATATATAAAAGAAATGTCCTATAACCCTTCTCTTGCTGGATTTTGAAATACATTTCTCCTTCTTTACCCATGCCCTGTTGTATAATTACATATATCTTCACTGTGTACACGTATTTCGCTGTGCAATCACTGCTGTGGAGTGCACTTGTTGCACAATCAACTTGTAAATAGTGAAGACCTTGATGAGACAGCTCCTGTAGGAGCTGTCTCATCTGGGTCTTCACTATTTACAGGTAGGTATATTGACGTGAATAGCAAGCGATTTTATAAAATGTTTCAATTCTTATAATTTTTGTTTTACAGCAACATACTATCAGACTATTTTAATCATTTATGAAACAAAATGCAACCAAAATATATACATGTGCTACTACATTAACAAATAAGATAGGGCTCCTCAATATCAAACACATTACAAGTCTATTTAAGCATTGATTTGATCCCTTTTCTTATGATGTACTTTTTCAGCATATAAACAAATGGTATATGTATTTTTAGGCATTTTGAAAGTACGTCGTAAGAACAGACTGTCAATTTTAATATAATATATAAAATAATTAACTAATGTTTATAATGTGTGGCATCTACCATGAAAATATTAATGGAGTAAAGGCCTAAGAAACTAGAGGTTTGTTTGTCATCGAAACATATGTCCCTCCCCACCCCCATCCCTTCAACCTCTTTTCAATACACACGTGTAATGTCTGTAACTCCAACGTCATTGGGGGAGATAATTAAAAAAAGCACAGGTGCACAACAGCTCATGCTGGTGAACATTCCTGTGAAGTTTTGTGACTCTAACCCTAGTGGTTTCAGAGATATGCGTGACACAAATTTTCTCTAGTATTAAGTTATCATATCAGGGGCAATAACTCTACAATTATCAGGGGTAGACAATTCAAAAAAACCCAGTGCACAACCACTCATGATGGTCAACATTCCTGTGAAGTTTGGTGACTGTAGCCCAAGTGGTTTCAGAGAAACGCGCGACACAATGTTTCTCTTATTTTAAGTCGTTAGGGACACTAACTCCAAAATTAAATGTAGCAAGGCTCTGTAAATGCTTGTTCTATTGAGATATATCCCAGTAGATGACTTACTTTGATACTAAGACCAGGCTTTCCGAAGGTAAATTCGCGTGTTTTCATTGTTCGTTGTTCTTCTTCTGTGTCCGTCTTCTGCACAAGAGCAAAACATTCTATGGCGAGATTACCCTTCTCCATTAAATGTGGTAAGTATTTGTCCTGAGTTAGATTGATCTTCCAAGTCGCCTCTGAAACATAATCAAGTCAATAAAAAATAATGACGAGTATCTTAAATACAATAGCACTATAAAGACAGCTTACTTGGGGGAACTATCTTTTAATCCTTTCCCTCATACAAATGTTTTTTTTATTACTCTACAAAATAGATCCAGATCAGATGACTCCTGTATGTGCCATCTGATGAAGGTCTGCTCTGTTTGGGTATGAAAATATAACCTAACTCTACAGTTTCTACCAAGCCTTTGTATGTCTATGCCATTATAAAACTTCAACTATTTAATATTTATAATGTCATTATTTCTTACATAAATAATAAACAAGGAAATGGTTAAATGCTTGAAGTTAATTAGTAATAAATTTGGTGGTTAACCCATTACTTCATAAATATGCCTTTCTGTGCCTTTGCAAACAGAATAGACCCAGACTGGGTGGCTCTTGTAGGATATATATGATATCATATGAATAATTCTACAGTTTCTGCCAAGGTAAAAAATTATGTCTCCATGTGCAATTATAATAATTAATTTAATTAATATTTGTTATGGCATTATTCCTTACATAAGTATTAATGAAGTAAAAAGGGTTAACTCAAAATATTCAGACATCCAATCTCCTCTCTTTGCAAGTTATTCAAATTTGACACCAGTTTGATGATTTTGGACACATTTTCACACATTCAAATACTTAAGGTACATGTTCTTGAGAGTATACTGCTAAGATAAAATACAGTCAGTGTTTAGATCAGGGTATCAGTTACATTTGATATTAGCCCTTCTCTTGCTGAATTTTAAGAATATATTTCTCATTCTTTACCCATGCCCTGTTGTATAATTACATATATCTTCACTGTGTATACATATTTTGCCGTGCAGTCACTGCTGTGGAGTGCACTATTTGCACAATCAACTTGTAAATAGTGCAGACCCTGGTGAGACAGCTCCTGCAGGAGCTGTCTCATCTGGGTCTTCACTATTTACAGGTAGGTATATTGACGTGAATAGCAAGCGAAGAGTTAGTGGTAGAATTAATAAAATTTGGCAGACCTGAATGTCTTACCCACTGCAATTCTCATATCATAATATTGAAAGAGAAAGTGATGAGAGCTACCCTTAGGAAAAAGGAAGGCAGTTAACTTGCAGTGATTTAGCAGTGTTTTTCAGAACCAGTAAAAAGCAGTTTTTTTAGCAGTTTGTTCTAAACCAGTTTTTAGCAGTGAAAGTGCAGTGAAATCGGCCGAAATATTTAAATGAGCTAGCAGTCATATGAGGTCATAAAAAACTGCAAAATAACTGGCTTACCAGTTATGAACCAGTTAAATGACATCATTAAACTGGAAGAAAAACTGTCCACATTTTTTCAGCAGTTAAATTACATCATAAAATACTGGAAGAAAAACTGCAAAATAACTGGCCATTATTTTTAAGCAGTAAAATGACATCATGGAATACTGGAAGAAAAACTGCCAGTATTTTTTGCTGGGGTGGGGGCGGGGAACAAATAAATTTCCATCAAATTTTTTTTAACATTTTATATACTGTAATGGAAAAACATAACATACGGCTAAATGAAAATTATTATTTATGCTGCAGTTTTCAAAAGGTTCACTCTTAATTTTTAAGAATAAGTTAATTGCACCATTACTGGGCATTTTACAAAACACTAACAGATGGCATACAGAGTAGATCCTGTTAGACAGCTCTCTTACAAGCCCTCTAAACTTGGTCTATACTATTTGTACAGAACACATGTACTCCTTTTCAACACAGATGTTATACTACAATAACTGTACAAAATACATGCTCTCTAGTACGTTGTAGTAGTCTTGTTTTTAGCCATTTGAATAGATATTTACACCTTGCAAAATTACTTTAACAAATCAAAAGATCCAGAGTGCTGTCTATCTTCTTGAAGAGTTGCTCCATCATGAAACTGTCCCCACAATCTTATGCAAGTCTATGGTCTTTTGAAAAGATGGTGACACGTTTTAGCACCTTCATTTTTCTGTATGACAACTATCCTTTTTCTTCTCTTTGTGTGTCAGGCTTGTTGATCTGGACTATAGGCACAGCTGTATCCCCAGTCCTGCAATAACAAATGTTACTAATAACATAAACATTATCAAAATAATATTAAATCTAATTCTTCCTCCCTGTTTATGTTTTATACACTGAAATTCAACAACCTATAATGAAAGATTTATCATGTTTTGACTGACCTATTTACATACATGTCCAATTTATTGACAAAATTTCATAAATCTGGATATTTAACTTTTTACATCATACACTTCTATGACTTAGCAAATGGAGTAGACCAAGATCAATCGTGTACGAGATAACTAATCCCCATTTTCTCTATTTGCTTTTGGAATAATATATTTTCTGCCTAAGCCAGAATTTGTGTTCATAATTTTATGCCATAATGAAATATAATCTGGTAATAATGTGACGCAATTACTTCCATGAACATTCATGGTGTAAAGGGTTACATCTCAACAAATCTTATAGGTCTGTTCCCAACTAAAACAGGTAAGAATATTATTTCACTTGCTATACTTTCATTTTCATTGCAAACATGACTGCTGGAAAAAAGTAAACATATTCAATTTTCTTTTTTAATAAATCTGGTTATTGGTTGTATTTTGATGTCTCTCCCCATGAGATGCATGGGTACAGTGACTTTGGTGTTGCATGGTTGATCATTGTCACGTTAAACAGAAATAGAGAGTAGAGGGGTGAAGAGCTAGCTAGAATATTACCCCACCCACCCACTTACATGAAAATCGAAGATAAACAATACTGAATAATAAAAATCTAATTAGTCTTAATTTATTAGAATTGATAATTAACTCATCATGGCAGTTATGGAATTTTTAAAGCCTAATTCAGCTGTGTTCTATCAACTGTCGTGCTATGTAATCGACAACTCGACACATTTTTAAAACTAGAAATATTGACAGTTTGTAGCCACCATATTGGTTTCTTCCCAGTATTGCATCATGGGTAATTTACATAGTTGCCAAGATTCAACAAGTTGCCAAGACTCAACATTTACAATTGAGGCTATTTAGCATTTTATTTTACATTACCTTGCATCCGATCCTTTGGGCTGGAAAAACCAGCTAGGACAGTATCAAGTTGTTCGTCGCTGCATAGACATTATATTCCAAGCGGGCTATTTTACATGAAGGCATATGTAACGGTTCTGCCATTGGAGTTGATAGAACGTTTATAAGAAACTGCCAACTGTATACTAGTCATCAATACATTCACGTCAAACTGAAAATAAACATTAAAACAGCGTGAATATATGTCTGATGTGGATCCTAGTCATTTCAATTATTCGAACACAAATGTATACTGTGCACAATAATACAACGCAATGATACAATAACATTTCGTCCGAAACATGGATGTCCGAAACCATGCATTTGAACGGAGACCGATTTGAATTTGAAAATCGTCGCAAATAAACACAGTGTTTATAAACTGTAATCTTATAGAATATACCTGGAAATGACACGATTTTAATATTGCATAAAATATACACAAAGACTGAGCTATATTTACCTCTTTGGAGCCCTTTCGGCAATGCAAAACGAAATTATCCAATAACTTCTTCAACCGCCAGAATTTCAGCAGATTTCATACGCTAGGAACCAAACACGCGAAAGGGAACCAGAACGGTTCGGGCCAGCGAGCTTCGTACCTACGATACTCGCACTGGGCCGCATTTACAGTTTCGGCGAATTAATTCGTGTTAATCAGCTAGGGGTTGATTTCAGGAATTTAACAAAGCCAAGTTGGGAGATTTTAATTAATTTAATTGGTTTACGGAAGCAATTGGTGTTTTTTTTTTATTGTGATTGAAAATTTGATAATTCTTACGCAACATAGTCTAATAAGAGATATATATATATGTCTCTGGCCTAAATTTTGTGCACCCCCCCCCCCCCACCCAATCAGATCGGAGAGTGATTTTTTTTTTTGGTGTTTTTTTTTTTTGGGGTGGGGGGTGGGGGGGGGGTGTCACCAACACTTTAACGTTGGTCGTTACTTTTGAGCCATTACAGATAGAGACTTGATTCTTGGCATGCATAAGTATCTCATAAAGCAGCACAATTTGAGGGGTGACATGTCAAGGTCATCCTTAAGGGTCAAAGGTCAAATGTTTGATTGTTTGTCAGCAACTTCAACCTTGGGCATAACTTTTGAATCAGTAGAAATAGAGACTTGATATTTGGCATTCATGTATATCTCTTGAAGCTGCACATTTTCAGAACTGACATGTTAGGGACAATGTCATCCTTCAAGGTCAAAGGCCAGATATACACATGTAGGTCAACTAACTTACTTTCAAACCAATAGAGATATATAGACTTAATTTATATTTGGCATTTACATATGTATCTCATGAAGCCTAGCTCACAGTTTGAGTGGTGACATGACAATGTCAAGGCCATCCTCCAAGGTCAAAGTACAAATGTTTAGGTATTACATTTGCTATACAGTGGGGGCATATAATGTATATATAGCGTTTCACAAACACATCTTGTAACCTTAGATGGAGTTGTTTGTTATCTATATTTTATTGGTTAATAACATAAATTAATTGACCAACGCAATAGGGGCGATGCTACATGGGGAAGGGGGTAATATACCGGACCAGTGGATGGAGATAATTGATCTCACGCTGAGCCAGAATGATCAGTGTCTGCACTTTTCCACATTCAAAGAGGCAACTTGGCGCCATGCCAGGCTACAGGGCGCTAGCAAATAAGGAACGGGTGATGAGCCAGCTATTTCTTACTTAGAAGCTGGATCACTGATCGTCAGCTTGATATGGAATCTACATTGTCATTATACTACTAGTAATAAAATATGCTAGCTCGAATTTGTTTTCCATTTCTATAGTAGATATAGGATCCTATACCTATAACTTTTAAAGGTTTGCAGTTTTTTTTCATGCAGTAAAATGAAAACTGCTATAAACTGGTTCTTCTGTTCAAATAAAAGCAACCAGAAAACTGCTCCAAGAAAAGTACTGCTATTTACTGCAAATTGAACCATTTTTTCAGGTAGCAGTTATGTTTTACTGTTAAAAACTGTCACAAATGAATGGAGCTACACATGCAGTTTTTAGCAGTTATTTGAAAACTGCAGTAAACTGCTCACCAACAACTGATGACCATGATAAAATACTGCTAAAGAAGGCAGTATTTTCAAACAAGAGGGCCATTGGCCCTATATCGCTCACCTGAGTTACAGTAATACATGTATATTGACATGTTAATTTTTCAGTGGAAAACAATCTAGCAGATGAAATAAGCTTAGTGCACTGCTTTCACCCTTTCACTGCTGAATAAACTTGAACTGGATTCAGAACTAATACCAAGTGAATGGTTGACCAAGATCTAAACTGTTTACAACTTGTGCCATTTTTGCCTTAGCTCAAAATGCCTAAAACTGGTCTTTGAGAAATTCAAATGACTTTTATAAAGCTATGCAATTAATGCAATTATACCTTGACCCAGGTATATAGGCAAATAAAGTGCTAGGCAGTACATAATGCCAGTTTTTGTGTGAAATGACCAATAAGAATATCTTTAAAAATCGTTTAACCCTTTCACTCATATAAAGCTGTTTTCATGCATTAGCAAACAGAGTAGACTCAGATCAGACGACTCCTACGGAAGCTGTCTGATCTGGGTCTTCTCTGTTTCTTTTGACACAATATAGATCGGATTCTACAGTTTTTGTCAAAGCAAAAACTTCTCTTCAGAGAAATAATGTGTTTTACACATTAAAAATAAGAGTAGACTAGATCAGAAGGCTGCTATAGAAGCTGTCTGATCAGGGTCTGCTCTGTTTACATTTGACAAGATATAGATTTGATTTTACAGTTTTTTTCAAAGCTAAAACTTCTATTTATGGCAATAACAATTTTTTAAGCATTAGCAAACAAGAGTAGTCCCAGATCAATTTTTGTCAAAGCAAATAGGTTAAGGGTTAATAGGTGTTTAGAAATAATTCTAGATCTAGGTGTGAATATCTCATGATAATTCAATTAAACGGGTCATTAGTATTTTTAACAATTGAAATTGAGAAGAGTTACGTCTATTGTTATAATTAAGTTATATTTACTCAGTTATTTCATTAATATCATACAAAATTCAGACATTTTAGGACTTTTTAATGTGTTGTCATCAAATTTTATATAAAAATGTTATATTTAAGATGCTTTTTTGGGCAGCAGTAGTAATTTTAACACCTATCATTGTTAGGGGGGCAAATGCATTATCATGTTTTCTTAAGAATTACCATGACTTATATCAGTTGGGCCATTGCATAATCATGTTTTCACAGTTTTCTTAAACATTACCATGACTTACATCAGTTGGGTTTGGACCCAGATCAAAAGTCTAGATGGTGATCATTTTCCTTGATTGGCTGAATTGTTACTTTCCAATATCTCTCACATCTAATTTGAGAGACATTGGAAGACACCATGTAACATCTAGCTATCACTAACACTACACACTGGGGTTAATAGGTCAAAATGCCTTTAATGTTTCGTCTGCAACAAAAAGTTATTGTCATCTGCTTCAATTCTTAAATTAAACTTACTTTCTTTTTATTGCAAAAATATGGTTAAGATGACAAACAGTTTGGATCCTGATGAGACGCTGCAGTATGCGGCCTCTCATCTGGATCCAAACTGTTTGCATAGGTAATCACAGTTTCACCACTAGCATGCAAAGAGTTAAGAGTCATGCATTGACCTGGAGAGATTTTACTGCCGAGCGCTGTAACCTTTGAACTGAAGGATCTGGAGTTGTTCATTTAACCCTTAATTTCCCTCATATAAACTTGTTTTCATGCATCTGCAAACAGAGTAGACCCAGATAAGGTGGCTCCTGTAGGATCAGTGTCTGTTATTTGCTAATGGAATTTGACAGATCTGTTTCTATGCCTTCTAAAACAGCTACACTGATTCACCTTCAACATTTTATCATAAATAGATATAAATAGAATGACACTGGAACTCCAATGCAGTTATCTCCCTTTGTCCCTTATGGCTATGCTGATGGGACAAGGGAAATAACTGTGAGGAAATTACCTTTTAAGTGTTACAGATTCAGATGTTAAGTAGCATAAAACCCCAGGGTGAGACCATTTTTGGCCCAGGGGTCATTATTTGAACACACCTGATAGTGGTATATTAGGTGATGCTTCATACCAAATATCTTAGCTCTAGATTATGTGGTTTCAGACAAAAAGATTTTTAAAGGTTTCCCTATATAAGTCTATGTAAAAACTACAAGCCCAAGGGCAGGGCCATTTTTGGCCCGGGGGTCATCATTTTAACAAACTTGGTAAAGGACCATTAGATGATGCTATATACCAAATATCAAAGCTCTAGAAATTGTGGTTTCAGAGAAGAAGATTTTTAAAGATTTAAAAAAAAAACCTGTAAAAGTAGTGGGGCGGGGCCATTTTTTGCCCGGGGGTCATGATTTTAACAAAACTGATAGAGGACACCCTAAGGTACATTTCTGTGAAATTTGGTTGAAATCCTCCCAGTGGTTTAGGAGAAGAAGTCATTTGAAATAAAAGTGAACGGACAGACGGACGGACAGACGGACAGACGGACAGACGGACAGACGGACAGACGGACGACGGACGACAGGCGGTCACAATAGCTCACCTTGAGCCTTTGGCTCAGGTGAGCTAAAAACTGCTATTTCACTGCTAAAAAACTGCAGTTTTTAGCAGTTCTTTTTCCTAAGGGTACACATAAAGGTGCGTACCCAAATACTAAAATTGTCATTTCTCTAACAACCCTATGATGAGACCGCTTTTTGGAATCGTCTCTTCAAGACGATTCTAAAGAGTGGTCACAGCATCGGGTTTTGTGGAGAAATAAAGGAGCTATTCTTGAAAATGTGTAAATTTACGTATCTTATCTGGAACTTTGAGTGATTAACTTGTAAGACTGCAATATCACAATTATAACAAGAGGGTCATCGTGGACCTATATTGCTCACATGTGAATTGTATTCCTAAATAGAGACAAACTAGTCACAATCATCACCGGAAAATGGAGAAAAACGTTGATTGGTCAGATTCGAGTTCTTAAGCTTTTGATTGGTCAGATTTGATCAAAAGCTTGAGAACAAATTCAGACTCAACTAAAAAGCTTTATAAGCATGGACCCTGATTCTGAATATTGTCCCCAGAGGACTATTCCAAGCAAATACCATTGGACCATCGGTTTTAGAAAAGAAGCTTGTCAAAGTTTTCCCTGTAGTCATATAAGGACGTTTAGCCCGCCCCTGGTGTTCATGTTTTTTCATATATTAGCATGGTTTTAGCAATTTTGATAAAAGGGTCACCTGAAAACCATATCTATCATACACCATTCAAATTGGACCATTCTTGTTGGAGAAGACGATTTTTTAAAAGTTTTATATATAGATATATCAGGCTTCAATTTTGTGTTTTTTATATCAACTTGGTTTTAATAGAGACAAACCAGAAGACTACTCCTAACACATACCATTCAAATTGGACCACTAGCTTAGGAAAAGAAGAGTTTTAAAGTTTTCCCTATTGTCACATAACAAAATTTAGCCCCGACCCAGTTTCAGATATCAGAATGGTTTCAACTATTTTGATAAAGTTCAGCAAGGGGCTATTCCTACCAACTTCCATTCAAATTGGACCACTGGTTTTGGAGAAGCCAATTGTTAAGGTTTACTTTATCCCATTCCTCCACAGGCTTTATTTTAGACCCAACCTCATTAAATGAATCTACCCAAAAGGAGCATTTACTAGAGAAAAAGAAAATTTTAGAATTTTGTAGTTTGAAACCATTGTGATAAATAGAGCATTTGCTCCTACAGGAGTAAATGCTCTATTTGTCACAATGGTTTCAAGAAGTGGTCATTACAAAGGCGTAGAAAGGCGTATTAATGGAGGAAAGGGTTTTAGTAATACATGTATTCTGAAAATACATGTAGAAGGAGATCTAATCCCACCCTGGTGGCCATTTTTCTTTAGCTATCAAAGTGATTCTAGTGTTTTTGTAGAGTGTCACAAGAAGACTTGTAACTCTTATCAAATATCACTAAATTCTGACCACTGGGTTTGGAGATGTTTTAAGAATTTTCAGATGGACAGATGGACAGACAGACAGGTGGATGGCAGGTGGAGGGCGATCACAGAAGCACACCTGAGCATACTAAGGTGGGCTAAACATCTGGAGAAGGTCGCCTCTGCAAAATCATATTCAATTCAGGCAACTGGTACCAAACAAGAAGAATTTTAAAGTTCGTTGCACTTTCAATTACTGCTCATGAACAGACTCAATAAAACCGAGTCTGCAATTTTCTCTTTTTGTGTTGCAAGTTTTGCTTTCGGGGGATCACCATCCTTCAGAATTTATAAGCTTCACAACAACAGGTGTTAAGTGCTTATGTGGCGGCCGTAAAACGTCGCCCCGTACTTCATTCTCAGTGTTGTTATACCTTCTGATCCTTCGAGATCATGGATTCCAGTACTTTCTGTTCTGAAAATTGAATACCGCTTAAACCGGTGCTAGGGGCGTGAGCAGTGTTACACTTTCAATTACTGCTCATGAACAGACTCAATAAAACCGAGTCTGCAATTTTCTCTTTTTGTGTTGCAATTTTTGCTTTCGGGGGATCACCACCCTTCAGAATTTATTTTCAATTTATTATTATATGTCATTGTGTATAAGGAAAGCTAGCCCTGTCCCTGGGTGCCATGTGTTTAGACAGCCCAAATAGCTTGAACCACTTTTGTTAAACCAATCTGCAAAGTTAAACTGAATATTATGATTGTTTTACTGTATATCTCACAGAATTCCCCATAACGAAACGGACAGGTATTGATGAGCAAAATACCTAAATTTTCACCAATCAAAGACCATCACCAGATTACCATGGCAACCAACACTTTCGAAACACATGCATTAATCCTTACTCCATAATTACAACTTTCTACATCTTTGCAAACAGAGTAGGTCCAGATCAGACAGCTCCTACTGCAGCCCTCTGATCAGTGTCTGCTCTGTTTGGTTTTGATATATAATAGAGATTTAATCCTACAGCTTCTGTCACGATAAAAAAAATTTCAAGGCGCCATTATAAAAATATCAGTGAATTAATATTCACGATGTCATTATTTCTTGCCTGAATATTTATGGAGTAAAGGGTAAAGTTTGGGATACCCATATTCCCCTACTTACCAATTTTCAGCAGAATATAATAATATCCAATTTTCGACCAATCAGAGGCCACCATTCTATCACCATTAAAAAACTTTAATCACACAACATTTTGAAACTCAAAAGTTGAATGCACATCTGCACATAACCAGCAAATTTCATGTAAAGATTCATTGGTATCAGACAATTTCTTACTTAGAAATGTGTCGGTCCAGTCCATGGCAGAAGAAGAGGAAAACGAAGAAAAAGAAACGGAGTAAACATAATAATTATGTCCCCGAACTTCGTTGGAGGGGCATAAATATTCCCTCCCTAACACCAATGATTCTTTTCCCTTTAGGAATAGTCTGGTTTGGGTCAAAACTATTTTCTTAAGATTGTCTGTCTGAATATTAATTCTTTCCATCAGATAAATGTTTTTTCATATCTTTGTACTCAGATAACACAGCTCATGTAGGGGCCATCTGATAAGGGTATGTTCTATTTGCTTATTGACTAATATATATCTGATTCTACAGTATTTGTCAAGGCAAAGAATTCCCTTGAATTGTTTACATTATAGAGTTAATTTAATGAATATTCATGAAGTGAGTGACCAATTCTTGTATAAATGTTAATCATGGAATTGGTTTAGGACAACTAGGAAACCTAACTGAGAATCTGTCAAAATACAGAGGCATTCTATAAGATGCACTCATTTTTTAAGAATATCTCCTTTATTTCTCAACAAAATCCTATGTTATTGACCGCTCGTTAGAATCGTCTTGGAGGGACGATTCTAAAGAGTGGTCACTACATAGGTTTGGTGGAACTTTTGCATTGAAAAACTAATGTACCCCTTATTTACAGATCAGATAGTTGAAATTGACAGCATGTGGTCTACAACAGTTTACCTTTTCCGGCGTTTAATTTAATTTCTTTGATCTCTTCCTTGTAGAAGATAGGTCCATGGTACCCTGTGTAGTCCTTCGGAGATATCATGAGGTTCATTTTCTCTATTGTCCTATCCAGTTTGCTTGTATTATGTGCCGAAAGTTCTATGAGAAGATCTTGCCCAATCATCACTTTGTTGCTATGCATAATCTTGAAAACTACATCCTGTAAGAAAAAAACATATTGAACAGGGAGCCATTTTAGAAAGTAAAGAAACCTATCTATCAAATTCCACTTTACCCTTTCCCTGATCTATGTTTATTCTATAGTTCAATACATACTGAATATTATGTACAGATATGTCATCTGTGTCTAGTCATAACTCCAAATTAGCCAAATTCAAGCTAAGAACCAACTCTTTGCCATGCTTAGAAATTGTCTTCTGCTAAAACTGTCATTACTAAAATTCACATAGTTTTTTTTTCTATTTCTTTTTGAAAATACAATCAGTGTCTCAAGCAGTTTGGATCCTGATGAAAATATATCAGAATCAAAACTATTTGCTTATAGGTAACTGCAACTTCACACCTTGCATGCAAATAGTTAACCCTTTCCGCCATAAATACGCATTTCTACATATGCCTCTGTAAAAGTCACTTATTGAAACCATTTTGATAAATGGAGCATTTGCTCCATAGGAGCAAATGCTCTATGTATCACAATGGTTTCAATACTACACAACTCTAAACTTTTCCTTTTCTCTAGTAAATACTCCTTTTTGGTCGATTTACTCAAAGAGGTTGGGTCTAACAATAGCCAATGAGGGAACAAGTTGCAAAATAATGAAATATGAAAGGTTGAGCCATCTGATCTAGGTCTTCTCTGTTTGAAAACGCGTCAAACGACGTTTATATGAGGGCAAGGGTTAATTTGAACGATACATGTCGACAGCTTTAAGAGCACACTAGACTATAATCATATCGGCCCTGTAGGAGCTGTAGGATCAGAATATGCACTGTTTGAATATTAAATTCTCTAGATCTGATTCTACAGTTTCTGCCAAAGCCAAACATTCTTGTGTTTATATGCCATCCAGGAGATAAATTTGCACGATGTCATTACTTCTTACACAAATATAAATCGGGTAAATGCTTAAAAACCAACAACAAGGGACATCGTAAAACATTTACATATTTTGAATACATATGTTTTGATAAAGAGAAATTTTGAACCAACTCGTCTCAAATTCACATTCAAACAAGCTGTGTAAATAAACATATTTAACATTTTCCTCGCCAATGTCACAAAAGTCACCACTACTGCAGTCCTAAATCAAACGACGCTTTTTCATGGTGGCGTATGATCAAGGACTTCACTTTTTGGCCCAAACTCTTTTTCTATATCTGTGCTTTATTCCTTTGAAATTTACATTTATTTATCTCATTTCCTTATTTTACCGAATGATTTAACAAAATGGACTGAAGACGACAGCTAGAAAGTTGGTGCTGAAAGGGTTAATAACATGCTTGTGTCTTAACCCATTACCTCATAGGCTATTTTTAGATACAACCTCTTTGAATAAATCTACCCAAAAGGAGCAATAACTAGAGAAAAGGAAAATTTTAGAATTTTGTAGTTTGAAACAATTGTGATAAATAGAGCATTTGCTCCTATAGGAGCAAATGCTCTATTTATCACAATGGTTTCACAAAGTGACTTTTACAGAGTCGTCAAAAGTCGTCGATATGAGGGAAAGGGTTAAGCTTAACATTTAACTTCATAAATGTGCCCTTGAATGCCTTTGCAAATAAAATAGACCCAAATCAAACAGCTCCTGGTGGAGCTGTCTGATCAAGGTCTGCTCTATTTGCTGATGAAATTATGATAGTTTTAACTACAATTTCTGCAAATACCAAAACTTCATATGTACATATGTCATTATAAAAGTTCAGCAAATAAATACTCATGATATGTCATTACTTTTTACATGAATATTGAACAAGGAAAGGGTTATGACATTTCCATCAGCAAGCTGTTTTTATTAACCCGTTCCTTCGGCTTCTTTAGCTTCTAAATGGGTATAATGTTCCATCTTCCAGATTTCAATACATGTACAGTAAAATCCCTCTAATGCGACCACCCAAAATGAGCATAATTCTGTGTGGCAGAGGCAGGTGGTAGCTTAAAGCAGGAAGAAAGTTACACAGAAAGCTCCAATAGGAGCATTCTGCATAACTTTCGTCCTGCATTAAGCAGCAATCTTCTTATAAAGGCAGAAATGTTTATTTATTTAGTGGTCGCATTAGAGGGGTTCTACTGCATAACTATTCTGTCCATGAATATTCAGTAGGTATTGACATTGGGAATAAATATAGAACAGGGAAAGAGTAATTAACACTCTTTACTGTTTGTCTGAATAGAAATACTGGGAAACTATTCATTTTAACCCTTTCCTCCATAAATACCTCCATAAAAACGCCTTTCTGCGCCACTGTAATAGTCACCTTTTGAAACCATTGTGATAAATAGAGCGAGCATTTGCATATCATAATGGTTTCAGAACTACACAACTCTAAAAATTTCCTTTTCTCAAGTTGGTGCTCCTTTTCGGTAAATTTATTCAAAGGGATTTGATCGAAAAATAGCCTATGAGGGAAAGGGTTAAGAAATGTAAATAAGGAATAATTTATGCAGACAACAATTAAAGAACACGGGTGAGCAATCTCACAAACCCCGCACCACTAAATTGTCAAGAATTGTGTCAAGCAAGCTTAGTTAGGGCATAAAAAGTGGTTTCCCATGACAGATTCCTCTGAAAATCGAACTCTTATTCATGAAATTTCTTAACGCAAATTTGAAACAAGAAAGGAATGTCGACATGACATCAAACCGGGGGTTTTCTTCTCTATTAACTGTGTGCAACGCTCTTTATCGGATACCCCTGCGTATCATGTATAGCCTTGGCTAAGTCTATGTCTTGCGTTGGGACACCAAAACATAGTTTGATAAAAATCTAAAATAAGAGATGCACAATGACATTATATGATGAACATTTTTTCAAAGAAATATGCCATTCGTTTAAAGGATTTAGGAAGAGGTGTGCTCATGAACTGAGTACGAAAACTCCATGTACTATTACGGCTAAGTCCATGTTTTGTTATACAACATCACGAACCGTTACATAAAAAACATTATTGTCAAAGTATTACTACCCATGTAGGAGTTGCTCCTACAAAATATCTGGAATAAATCCTAAAGCCAAATGATCTCCCATGAAATATGTGGGATCGTAAAGGTCGTCCTTCATGCATAGCTTTATATGAGGTATTACCTTCTGTTAAAGATTCATTGAAATCATGCCCTTGTATGAGGAGTTGCGCTTACGAATTCAACCATACATACTATCTAGAATAAAACCCAAAGTGTGATTAGCTCCCCTGAAATTTGTCGAACCAAAATGATTTTCTTCATGCATACCTTTATATGGTGTGCTATTTTCCTTAAGGTTTCATTGAAATCCGACCCCCCATGTAGAAGGAATTGCGCTTACAAGAATGGACGGACTAACAAACGGACGGACGAACAGAGATAAACCAGTATGCAGAAGGAAAACTCCACGATGATATTCACATCTACATATTGTTACATTGCTACATGCCAGGTTTTATGAAATGCTGTTGAACAGTTTCAGAGGAGTTGCGCTTACAAAATTGGCAGCCGCCCATCAACCCGCCCCGCACCCCCCCCCCCCCTCCCCCCGCCCACACATCAGCATTACAATAACCGGATTTTCAGCGGAAAACCCGGTTTTAATAAATTGGTCATGAAATGATAGATGAGCAACAATATATACGGACGGACTGATGGACTGACTGATAGATGGACGATTCAAAAATTATATACCCCTTGGATTTCGTTGCGTGGGGTATAATTATAACAGATTTGATTCTACAGTTTCGCTCTCTATTAACCCTTCCCTGTCTCATCAGGGTCTGCACTATTTACAAGTTGATTGTGCAACCAGTGTACTCCACAGCAGTGATTGCACAGCGAAATACTTGTGCACAGTGAAGATATATGTAATTATACAACAGGGCATGGGTAAAGAAGGAGAAATGTATTTTAAAATTCAGCAAGCGAAGGGTTAAGAAACTACATGTATGTGCATTTATGTACATGCATGTTGTAAAATGCTGAAATAAAATATGTTTAACCCTTTCCCTCATATAAAAGTGTTTTCACACATTTGCAAACAGAGTAGACCCAGATCAGACGGGAGCCGCTCTGTTTGCTCATGGAATTTGATAGGTAGGTTTCTTTACTTTCTGAAATAGCTACAATGCTCCACCTTCCATGATTCATTGAAACGATTTTGTCCATGAATATTCAGTAGATATTGAAACTTGGAATAAACATAAAACAGGGAAAGGGTTAAACCAAATAGATCAGACCCTGATTAGATGGTTCCTATAAGAACTACATGAACTGCTCTACTCTGTTGACCCATTACCTCATTGGCTATTTTTAGATCCAACCTCTTTGAACAAATCTACCGAAAAGGAGCATTAACTAGAGAAAAGGAAAATTTTAGAATTTTGTAGTTTTAAACTATTGTGATAAAAAGAGCATTTGCTCCTATAGGAACAAATGCTCTATTTATCACAATGGTTTCACAACGTGACTTTTACAGAGTCGTTCAAAGTCGTCAGTATGAGGGAAAGGTGTTAAAAGGCATATTGATGGAGTAAATGGTTAAACTACCATGTTACTTGATGCACATGTCATTCTACATCTGAGCAAGCAAAAGAGTAAACCAAGATCACACAGCTCCTCTAGCAGCTTCTGACAAGGGTCTGTTCTGATTGCTTATGAATACAATAATATATATTGATATGGTATTATATCTTGACTAACACTTTGATTGCCAAGATGCTATTATAAAAATTCAGTTAATTTATATTCATAAAGTCCTTATATGTCAATGAATATTCATTAAGTAAAAAGGTCATGGTACCTTCTTGTACTGTGGTGCATCATATGCCTCAGGGATAGGGTTCCTGGCTGTTTTGTGGGCCATCAACACGGCTGCCCGCTCTTCTTCACTTCCTGTTACAGAGATTTACACATCTGATGTACATTTTAGCAGTGACTGATACAATTGGTGTGAAACAGGAGGAACTAGAAAATTGTGTCTGTAAGACACAGCGAAGCCCCCGTGGTGGTGCTTGCCTAGCTGCACGTCAAATTTCTATGTCATATGACCTTGACATTTGGCTTGCCGGCAGCATGGGCTGGGTGCGCAATGAAAATATGGATGGTGGTTAATGTGTATATGCAATTCCATGCCAATAACTATAGTGGTTAGTGAGATATAATTTAAGGCAATGAAAAAACTGTGACAACCGACTGCACGTACCAACTGCACGTAAAAGCGTGACACACGGACGGACGGACATGTGCAAAACATAATCCCCCTGACTATCGTCAACGGGGGCATAAAGCCTAATTATGTAACACAAGCTGGCACAAACTAACCACATGTTTAATTTTGGTTATTAAGCCTCTGTAAAGCTAGTGAAAGCAAACATATTGTTTTCGGAAGGCTGGGATTGTCTGACAAATGAGAGACTTGGACAGATAAGTGTGCTTTTAACCCTTTTTCTCCATAAATACGCATTTCCACGTCTCTGTAAAACACCCATTGAAACCATTGTGATAAATAGAGCATTTGCTCCTGTAGGAGCAAATGCTCTATTTTTCACTATGGTTTCAAACTACACATTCTTAAAATTTTCCTTTTTCTCTAGTTAATGTTCCTTTTCAGTACATTTATTCAATAAAATTGGATCTAAAATAGCCTATGAGGTAATTGGTTAATCTAAGAGTGGTAGATAAAGGGCATATTTAGAAAGTCTGATATTAGAACATACTTCATAATTTGTAAATTGTATTACCAAACTGAAGAATGTCTTACGGGTAGGTTTAGCCTTTTCCTTCATATAAATGTGTTTTCATGCGTTTGCATATAGAATATACCAAGATCTGACGGCTCCAAAAGGATCCATCTGCTTAGTGTATTTTCTGTTTGCTAATGGAAGTTATACATCTGTTTTGTTAGTTTATAAAATGGCTACAACGTTCCAGCTTCCCTATTTCATTATAGCTACATGTATTGTGTCCATTAGTATTAACTCATTCACTGCCAATGCCGGATCTGTGATTACCTATGCAAACAGTTTGGATCCAGATGAGACGCCGAGTAACACGGCGTCTCATCAGGATCCAAGCGGTTTGTTACTGTTACTATGTTTTGAAACAAAAATAAAGAAAAATTAAGAAAATGACATTTTGTAGCAGACGACAAAGTTAGCAGACGACAGAGTTTGGAAGCGAAAGGGTTAAGGAGGTATTGGAATTTGAAATAAACAGTGTTAACCCTTTCAATGCTGACGTTTCTTCAAACATGTCAAGCTTCCCATGAATATTCGGGGATTTGTTACTCCATAGGAGCAAATGCTCTATTTATCACAATGGTTCCATAACTACACAATTATAATCTTTACCTTTTTTCTAGTGAATACTTCTTTTCAGTAGATTTATCCACAGAAATTGGGTTTAAAAAAGCATATGAAGGATTGGGGTTAACCCTTTCGGCGCCTAACCAATTTTTGTTAAATCATTCGGTACAATAAGGAAATGGGATAAATAAAGGTAAGTTTCAAAGGAATAAAGCACATATATAGAACTACAGACTGAGACAAAAAGTGAAGTCCCTGATCAGACGCCGCCTGCACTACTTGTCGTGGTGCATTTATGCGACACCGACGGCGAAAGGGTTAAAGGCATATCTATGCAATAAAGGGTTAAAAATGTGGTACCTTCCGTATGCTTGTAGGTGTGGGTCACGTTTAGACAGTTTTCCCAGGTCAAGTCCGCAAATCGATTATTCTCCGCATCATAGCTCTCTGGGGGATAGGGTTCACCATTAGGCTTCTTAGTGAGGACCATTTCTCCAACTCTTATTTATTGCAATAAAAAAGTAAGAAATGATTTGATTCTTTGCACACTTACAGCAATTTTCTAGCTTACTTAACCCTTTCCTCCATACATACGCCTTTCTACACCACTGTGTAATATTCACTTCTTGAAACCATTTGGGATAAATAGAGCATTTGCTCCTTAGGAGCAAAAGCTCTTTTTATCACACTGATTTCAAAACTAAAAAAAAATCTAAAATTGTCCTTTTCTGTAGTTAATGTTCCTTTACGGTAGATTTATTCAAAGAGGTTGGATCTAAAAATAGCATAAGGGGGAATGGGTTTACAAATGATTGCTGGATTGCAGTGTGTCGGTGTTTCTACTCAGGTGTTGTTCTGTGCATGAAACAACGTATTTTGTCTATACACAGAAAACCCACTAGGGTCTTGCTTCACCAGTAATAACTGGGTGTCATGATATGACTGACATTAACTTAACCGTTTAGGGGGAGGGTCGAAACTAATGTTGTCAGAACTTGTAACCCAACTCCATTTCCTATGTATGTATAGAATGGAAATAAAATATGTTTAAACTAACCGTTTACTGCATGAATATATTCATGTCAGAAATAATGACATCATAAATATTAAAACCTGATACAAACAAACAAATCAACGGTTAATCAGAATGTCACGTAAGATGTAGTGGTTTAACCTATCCATGCCACATGAAGAAGCAAACAGTGAATGAGAATAGTGGTTTACCGGGACACGCGAAGAGGATAAACCTGTCCAATGCCGATGGTAAGAACAGAAACGTTACAAATGTTGATTTATGCAAATTAAGTACAGTATACAGTACAGTAAAACCCTTCTAAACTGGAATTCTAGTTTTGGAAAGCCAGAACAGAAATAAGATATGCACAACTAGATATAGTGCTGATCAATTATATTAAGTTTAATGAACATCTGAACAAAGGTTTTCGAGAAACCGTGCAGACAAACTTTTCCATGTAAAAATTCAAAGTCCAATAACTCATCGAACCGGAACAGGAATAAAATATGCACAACTAGGCTTGGTGCTGATCAATCCTATAAGGTTTCATAAAAATCTGAACCAAGGTTTTGGAGAAACCGTGAGGACAAAATTTTCTATGTAAGAAGTTGAAAGTCCCATAACTCTGCAGAAAATCATTGAACCAGAATAGGAATAAAATATGCACAACTAGGCATGGTGCTGATCAATCCTATGAAGTTTCATGAAAATCCAACCAAAGACTTTGGAGAAACCGGGTGGACAAACTAAAATGGACAGACGGACGGATGGACGCCACGCATAACACCAAAATGTCTCCCCACGCAGTATACTAGGAGAGACATAATAATAATAATAATTAAAATTATAGTGATATTAATATTGATAATAATAATAGTAATGATAACAGTAATAACAATTTAAAACATAAACATAACTAGTGAAGTTAGACCAAAAACGATTTATTCTGTTACTTAATATTTGTATGTACTTGTATACTTGTATTATTCAAAAGTAATGTATGGTACGGTACACTGTGACACAAATAAACCAACCAGGGAGTGTTTGTTTGTTTACCTGTCCATTATTACAAGTACTGTAACTGAGAAGTAACAACATACATGTATTTAACCCTTTCCCTGATGGATATTCATGTAGGCAATAATGACGTCATGAATATTAACATGATTATTTTTATAATGGCATATGAACACAGGATATTTTGCCTCCGGCAGAAGCTGTAAACTCAAGATATATATCACACCATAAGCAAACAAAGCAGACCCTGATCAGACGGCTCCTATAGGAGCCGTCTGATCTGGGTTTACTCTGTTTGCAGATGCCTCAAATTGCGCTTACATAAGGGAACGGGTTAACTGAGTATTCACTTATTTCACTGCATATCTAACCGAGTAGTCACTACATATCTAACCGAGTAGTCACTACATATCTAACCGAGTAGTCACTGTATATCTCAGCCCGGCCTCTGCATTTGGATTTTCCACACCAACTACCCATGTTTTCCACACCAACTACCCATGTTCAAATATGGATGGGACTGACTGACCGCCCAACCGCCCAGCGGACAGGGTGATTCTGGTATACATTCTTAACCCTTCTCTTGCTGAATTTTAAAATACATTTCTCCTTCTTTACCCATGCCCTGTTTTATAATGACATATATATTCACTATGTACAAGTATTTCGCTGTGCAATCACTGCTGTGGAGTGTACTGGTTGCACAATAAAACTGTAAATAGTGCAGACCCTGATGAGACAGCTCCTGCAGGAGCTGTCTCATCTGGGTCGTCACTATTTACAGGTAGGTATATTGACGTGAATAGCAAGAGAAGGGTTAATCTTTGATTGCGAAGGTATAATAATGTCATCATGAATATGCAGTCGTTGATTTTATATTTGGTATACATGTATGTACATGGGGGCTTTTGATATTGGTTGAAACTGTGGAGTCAGAACTATTATAATTTCAGAAGTAGTGAGCAGATAGAAGCGCTGAATCCAAGTGTAATGTACGCACCGTGGTTATAGGGGTCCAGGGGCATGCTTCCCGGGAAAATGCAGAATTGTGTAGTTTTGAAACAATTGTGATAAATAAAGCATTTGCTCCTATAGGAGCAAATGTTCTACTTATCAAATTGGTTTCATAAGGTGAATTTTACAGAGGCGTCAAAAGACGTCAGTATTGAATATAAGGGAATGGGTAAAAGCCTACATGACTTACAGAATATATATCAAAGTTTAACCACCCCACTTCCCAGCCTTCGATTTGTGTTCCATTTTGGCCATGGTAATGTGTTCACCTTTCTGATTGTTGTTACGTATGTGCGTAAGTGCGTAAGTTCGTATTGCTAGCTGTGCCCCTGGCAGACCCTGGTCAGACAGATCTACTACAGGAGCTATCTGATCTGGGTCTACTCCATTAGCAAAGTTGTGAAAAAGTATTTGTTTGAGAGAAATGGTTAAATAGTGGGAAAAGACTGAGAATTTTAAAGACAACAAATCTGAGAGTCTTTAGCAGAGGATAGTTTAGGCAAATGAAAATTACATGCAACTGATAGGGTTAACTGTTTCCATACAAAATGGGCAATTGCTATGACAAGCACAGTAAACTTCTGAATTTTAATATGGGTAATTAATTGCTATGACAAGTGCACCAAAAGCTTCTAAATTTACAACAACAGCAATTGGTATGACAAACGCATTTAAATTTCAGAATTTACAAAATGGGTAATTGATATGACAAAAGCTGTAAAATTCAAAATTTACAATATAAGGGTAATTGGTATTACAAATGCAGTAAACCTGAATTTACAAATAGGGTAATTAGTATGCCAAATGGAGTAAATCTTCTAAATTTACAAATAGGGTAATAGGTATGACAAATGCAGCAAACCTTCTGAATTTACAATAAGGGTAATTGATATGACAAGAGCTGTAAAAATTTACACACAAAACAAACAACAAGAGAACATACGCCTTTGGCTCTGTTTTCAGTACACTGAGTTGACCATCATCGCTCACTTGCCAATAGATTCTGTCAGCATTTACTTCAGCAAAGATGAAGTCAGCATCATATTTCGTGTCACATCTCCCTTTCTTTAGAGTAGCAATGGGACACGGACCACAGGTATTTCTACCGTGAAACGGATCTGTAAAACGAACACCAGATAAACTGCAGATTTGAAAATTCTGTAAATGTATTTAACATTTCTCTGCCGAATTCCAGATATGCCCCTCTGAAGCGGTTCTAATGAGAACACACACACAATAGGTTTTGATTGAGAAAATGTACATAACCCATGAATGTTTAACTACAGGGTCCACTCAGTAAGAAAGACATAAACTTGCTTGAATATTTTGAATGACAAACAGGGCAAACCCTGATCAGAGGGTTCATAGAAAAGCCCTCTGATCAGGGTCTAAACTGTTTGCACATGCCAATGTATTCGTTTCGGCACTCAAAGGACAAAATCTGGTTAAGAGAGATTATATTGCACAATCTTTGTCTAGCTTGACTGTTGCTGTTCTGTTGAAGAGTTAGCTCTTGACCCAGTTGAACAATTTCCCAGATATGCCATTCGGCAGTCGTTTAAAAAAGCCCCTCTTTCCAGACTCTGTTGAATGTTTTAGACTGGTCAAAAAAGACTACCAGAAATTTCTTCCTCTCCTGGAAGGCATCTTCTATGTCTTTGGTGAGATCCTTGCTCTAATCATCAGCTTCCCCCAAGGTGAGCCCCTGACAAGCACTTCTTATAAATGGCTGATTAGTTGCGTCAATGAAATGCTTAGTGGAAAAGTGGATTTACCAGGCTTCTGTGGTGTCTCTTGTGGTATTTTGTTAACGCAATAGGTAGAAGAAATTATTGGCTATTCATTATTACAAATGATAGTTTTCGTGATTGCGTTGTTGCTTGACACCTTAAGTAGACTTGTAAGACACATGTCATAAATAATACCTTCAGATTTAGAAAGTCCATCACTTATCTCCTGTGGAGTTGAATCTAACGCTTGCCATCCGTCCATGCCACTCAGGTGTGTAATGTCATGACGTGCAAACCACACCTCATTCCACACGTGGAAATTCCTGGAAAGAAGCAATGCGTTAATAATAGGCACCAAGAAAGGAGACATGGAGTGTGTTAACTACCTGAACCCTATTCATTGAATTCGTGATTACAAATACAAACAGGTAAGTTATTCATCATGATCCAAAATTAATTGACACTTTTAAAAAATAATTGGAAAAGAATATCAAAGTACTTAGTGCACACAGAGTTAGCCCTTTCAATGCAGGACAGACATGCTTTGTCATTGACAAACAATGCAGAACCTAATCAGAGGTCTTCCATGCCCTCTGATCAGTGTCTGCACTGTTTGTAATTTAAAATACTCTAGCAAGTAAGCATTCCATACAGAGGGGACTTCAAACTTAAGCCTTTCCTCCATAAATATGCCTTTCTATGCCTATGTAAAAGTCATGTTTTGAAACTATTGTGATAAAAAGAGCATTAAATTTTGCTCCATAGGAGCAAAAATGCTCTATTTATCACAATGGTTTTAAAACTAAACATCCATTTAATGCTCCTTTTCAGTATATTTATTCAAAGAGGTTGGATCTTAGAATGGCCTATGAGGTAATGCCGGTTAAACACTGATGGGCTGGGCCACTGTGATAATTCAACATTGAAAGGACATGCCCTCCTCATAATTATGGCAGTAACAGCAGCATATCATTATACGACGGGTAGAAGAATCAAACTATAGACAAAGTATAAAACCATACACCGTAAACCGGTTAACCTATTACCTCATATGCTATTTTAGGTACAATCTTTTTTAAGTAGTCTACCGAAAAGGAGCATTAACTAGAGGAAAGGAATTTTTTAGAATTTTGTAGTTTGAAACCATTGTGATCAATAGAGCATTTGCTCCTATAAGAGCAAATGCTCTATTGATCACAATAGTCTCACAAAGCGACTTTTACAGAGTCGTCAAAAGTAGTCAGTATGAGGGAATGGGTTAATTAGACTAAGTGTTGATTCAACAGTAATAAGACTTAAAGCTGATTAATACAGAGTGAAAGTCATGTAATAAAAAGGAATATTAGATGCGCCAAAGTGTGAAGGCTGCATTGATTTTGCTCTGATGTTTTGCACAGTTTCAAGAGGGAATTACTTCATAAAACTTTCTGAAACTTGACACAATCGTGAATGAAGGAAGTGTAAATAGATTGATGAACTTTATAGGTGATTCGGTTGTGTGATTTTGCAGACAAAAGTGATATTAATAAATCAGTTTTTTGCATACTGGATTTTTAAAATTCAAATGTGTGTGCTTCAGGGATCGGGATATACAGGTGAACACAATAAGAGGATTAGCACAGTACAGTACATCATGTGTGTACATTATTTTGATCTAAAAATAACTTAATTATCTGGCCTGAACGAACTATGGTGTATCCCTCATTCTAATTGGTTCAAGCTAGTTGTTAGGTTACGAAATGTATACATGTTGTGTCATTGGTTGTTATTTTGCTGCCTTAATATCATTGGTCGTTGATATTTCGGCGCTAAAATTAATATTCATGACTTGATTTCTTCTTCTCATCATTCTGTATTTGTTTGACGACGAAGTTACATGTTGATTTTTGGTTTTGATTATCTTCATACAGATATCTATTCGACTTCGGTTGAATTTATTTTATGAATTAGGTTGTGAATTTTAGAAACGTTTTCATAGAAGCTGTTTAGGAGGCTGGAAGGGGTACCGTTTCGTCGGAAATGAGTTTCTCGTTTAAATTCTTTTACTGACGTTTCATGATTATTTTGTGGTGAACTGTTTTATTTTATTTCTCCTTGACTGTATTATTTTGTGAATTAACTTTTAATTGTGCCTAATGTCGGATAATGGGCAAGGGCAGGAGAATAAGAGGAAGTTGCCAGCAAGGAGTGGTAAGAAAGACTATAAGGCAATGCATGAGGGTGCAGTAGGTTTTGATAACCCTTTCGGAGCCACTGCGGCAGGAGAAGACAACTCTAAGAAGTTGGAGGGAACTTCCGGAAGTTCGGATGATGAAGGTTTGCGGAGGATGCGAGAGGAATTTGAGGCATTGGAGCAGGAGGAGGCGTTGTTGATGCGGCAAAGGTCAGAGGCAGACGAGCTGAGGCGGAAGATTTGTGAGAAGAAAGAGGTGGTGTCTCGGCTACGAGGTGAGACTAGTTTATTTCTTCAGGAGTGTGGAATAGACTCCAAAGGTAGCAAAGGAGCGAAGGCGTCAAAAGTGAGCGGGGATAAGTTGACTCTGGAAGATTTAAGAAAGGACTTTAAGTTAAGGAAGGAAGTTAAAGCTAAAATTTGTAAAATGGGGTTGAATTTATTGGATTCAGACAGTTCAGATGATGATTCTGATTCCAGTTCAGTTGCATCATTTAAGTCTAGACGGTTGAAGAAGAAAGTTTCTTCAACTGATTGTAGTTCAGATAGGGGTCGGTTTGTCAGGTCTGGTGGTCGTAAAAAGAAATCTAAATCTAAGTACAGGATACTGTCAAGTACTTCTACCAGTTCTGTGTCTGATTCTGATTCGGACAAAGAATCTGATTCGGATGCAAAAAGAAAGAAGAAAAAGTCAAAATCAAAAAAGAGCAAAAGAAAATCAGGTATTTTGTCTAAAGCCAGTGATCGGGTTAGGAATCGACAGAGTTATCCTCAGTCACATCTTCGGTTTGAATTTGTAAATGAGTCTGTTTCTTTTGATAAATTAGATATAAATTTATTTGTGGCTGGAGAACTTGAGATTATTTCTTCATCTTCTATTAAAAGCTCTGAAAAAAAGGCTAGGATCCAGTTGTTGAAGAGGATTATGTATTTAAATTCCTCTTATAATTTTACTGTTATGAAGGCTTTGTATGCAGCGGTATTAAGGGAAATAGAGTTAGGTTTATTGAAATGGGGGGACTCTTTTGGCTATGTTGAGACAGCTGTTCTTTCTGGGCATAGAGCTGAAAAAGTGTCTTTGTCAAAAAGTAAAGGTGTGAAAGTTAAACCTGATAAGTTTGAGTCTGATAAAATTTGGTTTTGCAGTCAATTCCAAAGGAACAAATGTTTCAATAAATCTCCTCACACAATGGTTGTCAAAGGAGTAATGAGATTGGCTCATCACATATGTGCTTCTTGTTGGATGAAAGATAAATTGAAGCTTGATCATCCAGAATGTTCAAGTTCTTGTCCTCATGCTAAGGATTGACTCATTGATCGTTTCTGTAATTTGCAAGCGCAAATTAGTCTACAAGAGCCTGTAGTTAATTCAAAGATATTTCCTTGTTGTCTCTTATTCATGAGTGAAGATCTTATAATTTACATTATTTTGATCTAAAAATAACTTAATTATCTGGCCTGAACGAACTATGGTGTATCCCTCATTCTAATTGGTTCAAGCTAGTTGTTAGGTTACGAAATGTATACATGTTGTGTCATTGGTTGTTATTTTGCTGCCTTAATATCATTGGTCGTTGATATTTCGGCGCTAAAATTAATATTCATGACTTGATTTCTTCTTCTCATCATTCTGTATTTGTTTGACGACGAAGTTACATGTTGATTTTTGGTTTTGCCCACCCGCACCCTCCCTGCTTCATGATGAATATTATGTAATGATTATTTATAATGTGCCAGCTTTATGGTAGTCATTGACATATTTTCCATGATATTATTATATTGATTATATTTGACAGCTGTCAATTGAGTATATGCTTAATGCATATTCATGATTGAAAATGATTGAAATGTAACTTCAGATTATGCCTAAATTATATTATCATTCAAAGATATTTCCTTGTTGTCTCTTATTCATGAGTGAAGATCTTATAATTATATTTCCTTTACAGGGCAATTATCGCCCATTTTAAAACCAAGCAAGCTAGTATTCTCAAGATTAAAACAGTTAGGGTTGTTAGACTTTGGGCAATTTGGCTAAGCTAAATTCAGAGGCTCTAAAGGGGGTAACTCAAAATCAAAACGTAATTGGGATGTAAATAAAGGCGTTCATTTAAACAAATTAAGGGAAATACTTCAGGCAGTTCCAATTATTTCTGAAAACCGTCAGACGGAAAGCAAAGTTTCGTCTGATGGTGTAAGTTTCAGTCACTTGAAAGAATTCCCCCAGATAATTCCCATTGTTTCAATACCTGACCATAACACGCGTAAGTTGTCAACAGTGTCCTTTTCCAATGAGACAGAAAATCTTGTACATGTCAAGCGAAAAACTCCGGCGCCAGTCAAAATACAGACGTTTTTAAAAGTATGCAGTATAAACCCTAGATCAGTAAAAAAAGACACTTTCTATTTGCGACTAGTTTCTAATGACTTTGACGTGGTAGCCGTCACAGAAACCTGGCTCGGTAGTTCGGTTGACAAATCGTGCTTAAGCGAACTGGTTCCTACTCATTACAAAATTGAACATGTCCCTCGCTGCAATGGCAGCCGTGGCGGCGGGGTAGTAGTCATGTATAAGGCTTCAATAGGACGTCGCCTCTATACATCAACAAGAGATAAAGATTTCTCAACATTTGAGTACATGGACTGCACTTAAAGTATTCGCGATTTCACTCTGCGACTAATAGTTGTTTACAGACTACCACCATCAGGTAGAAATGGTCTAAAATCTGGAGATTTTCTTGAGAATGAGTGGCCACTTTTCCTATCTAAATTTGCGGCCACTGACAGATCGGTCATCATTGTAGGGGACTTAAACATCCATCTTGATATTCCAGGTGACAGAAACACCGCTAACTTTGTTAGTACACTAGAATCATTTGGATTGCAACAGCATGTGAATGTAACCACACACGTTGGCGGACATACCCTTGATGTTGTTGTTACAAGAGAAGGTGATAACTGTGTGTCAAATATTGAAGTCACCGACCCAGGACTATCTGACAGTAGTGGTAAAATTTCACGTGATCATTTTCTGTAACTTTCGATGCAAAGGCGGCAAAACCTCCTACAGTGAGAAAAACTGTTTCATTTCGGAAACTTAGGGCAATTAATGTCGACTCATTCAAAAGAGATCTCCTCAACTCAGAGTCCATCAAAGCAAGTACGCAAATGACAGATGTTGATGAGCTGGTTAACACATATACACAGGCACTGGCGGCACTTGCCAATAAACATGCACCATTGTGCACAAAAACCATAACCCTCAGACCATCTTGTCCGTGGTACACACAGGAACTGCACGATGCAAAACATGTAAGGCGCAAGTTGGAGCGAAAGTGGAAAAATTCGAGACTCACAGTGGACCATCAACTGTACAGAGAACAGTGCGCAAAAGTCAACAAACTGCTTGCAAAGTCAGAGGTAGATTTATACTTAGAGAAAGTAGAATGATACCAAAGAGACACAAGGAGTTTTTTCAAAGTCACTAAGCATCCACTGGGTGCTACTAGCGTCATCACATTGCCTGAAACATCATCTTGAGCAATACTTTGTTCATTGACAAAGTAGACAGAATGCGGCAAGATATTGTCTCAGGCTATGTATCCTATGGTACTCAAGTTACCACTGAAAGGCAGCGTTCAACGATCTCTTTAGATAGTTTTGCTCCAGCTACACCAGAAGAAGTAGAAGAAATAATTAAGGCACCTCCCTGCAAGTCCTGTGAACTGGACCCAATACTTACATGGCTGTTAAAGTCATGCCTTGATGAACTACTACCGATTTTGACAAAAATTGTAAACTCCTCTTTAGACACCGCCTACGTTCCAAAAGATTTCAAGATGTCACATGTCAGGCCCCTTCTAAAGAAACCGGGTCATGATTCAAATGAACTTTTTGTACTTTTAAGAACTATAGGCCTGTGTCAAATTTGCCATTTGTCTCCAAGGTGTTAGAAAAAGTGGTTGACAAACGCATTGAGTCCCACTTGACCTCAAACAATCTACATGAGCATAATCAGTCTGCATACCGAAAGCACCATTCAACAGAGACTGCTCCCCTGAAAGTTCAGAACGACATCCTTTAATCCTTGGATAAAAACGAAAATACAATTCTGGTGATGCTGGATTTATCGGCTGCATTTGACACCATCGACCACGAAGCGTTGCTAAAACGCCTGGAAACAGACTTCGGAATCGTTGGAAAACCTCTTGAGTGGATGACCTCCTATCTGAAAGACCGCTACCAAACAGTCTCAATAGATGGAGAATTGTCCACTCCAGTTAACATGAAATTTAGCGTGTCACAGGGATCGGTCCTAGGACCGAAACATTACATCATGTACATAAAACCTGTCGGCTCAATCTGCAGAAACCATGGACTTAACTGCCATTTTTATGCCGATGACTCGCAGTTATACATGTCGTTTAAGCCAAAGGACATTTCCTGTCAACAAGTAGCCTTAACACGAGTAGAGGACTGTCTGAAAAGTATAGTTTCTTGGATGAACCAGAATATGCTGAAGCTCAATACCGAAAAAAACTGAAGTCATCCTGTTCTGCACGAAAAACACAAAAGTACCTGAAGACATTCATGGATCCTCTAAAATCAAGCCATCGCTGTGTGTGTGAAGAATCTTGGTGCAAGACTTGATTCACAAATGGATATGACACCGCACGTGAATGCCGTGTGTAGATCTAGTTGCGCACAGCTCCAGCAAATAGGCCATGTAAGACAATACCTATCACCTGATGCTACCAAGTCTTTGGTAAACTGCCTGGTTTCATCAAAACTTGACTACTGCAACTCATTGCTGCATGTAATCTCTAAAAGTATGCTGCAGAAACGTCAAAGGGTGCAAAACACAGCAGCCCGTATCATAACAAGGACTTCCCGATATAATCACATCACTCTGGTTTTGAAGGAACTTCACTGGCTTCCGGTTCAACACCGGATCGAATTCAAAATTTTGACACTTACGTACAAAGCCATGCACAATGAATCCCCCATGTACATTGTCGACATGCTTGACGTGTATAGGTCTCGCAGAGAGTTACGGTCAGCAAGTAGTTCAGTGTCGTTGGTTGTACCAAGAAGCCGTATGGTGAAATACGGGGATAGGAGTTTCATGCATGCAGCGCCAAAACTTTGGAATACTCTACCGTTAGGCATCAGGGACGCCAGCTCACTTGCATCCTTTAAAAAATGTCTGAAAACGCATTTTCAACCTTTTTTAATTGGACATTGCTACGACAGGAAAAATGTTGGTAATGACTGTTAATCATGATGACTGCTGCCTTAGCCACGGAGTGTCGGACATTTTCAAATCCCTCTCCTTTCGGACATTTCCTGCTTGTAAAATATTGGTTGAGGAGTGTCCTGTTACTTGTTTTAGTTGCGCACTGTTTGTGGGCGCTTGATGTGTGGCTCGCGTTGTGCGGGTGGTGGATCTTGATGGTAGGGATAGTCCCTGATCTCTTTGAAACTGCCCGGTTTGCGGCTCGGGCGGCATCGTGTGCCTCAATTCAGTGTCAGCTGGACTGATTTTATGATACTATTTCGCCAGTTTTGCATGCTGGGTGTATAATTATATTGGTGGGTTGTTTGTAATGTTTGTATTGCATTGTGTAGTTTATATGCATTAGCTACAAACTTGTCCTATGCTGTTAACCCATTGTCCTACATAAATAAGACAAGATCTTATGTATAGTTTTGTATGCCAATCCAGGTGGTTCTGGCGTACCGACACTGATACGCATAATGCGGCGTCTGATCAGAGACTACACTGTTTGCTGATAGGAATTTCAATATAAAACAAAACGAAATTGAAAATTAAAACCAGGCACCCCTTTCATAAAAAATGGAATAATCCAATATAAAAATGGGAGCAAATGCGTAAAAAATTCAAAAGGTCTAAACTCTTCTTTACTTAACGTTCAGATTAGTGAGGTTTTACTGTTTATAAGGCCTTTTGAGTTCAAATGTAACAGCAAAGCACTTTCTTTTGGAAATAGTATTTTCATACAAACAGATGGGATGGCAATTGGTTCCAAATTAGGAAAGAAATTTGCTTGTGGAAATGGGATGAAGAATTGATGTCACACAAAAAGTGCCCATGTTTTACAAGAGATTCATTGATGATGGTTTCGGGATCTGGTATGGTACAATTCAAGAACCGGAAGATTTTGCGAAACATGCAAACAGTATTCACCCGAATATTAAGATAGAGCTTAGATATGGTTTGGATCAGTGAGTGAGTGAGTTGGGTTGGATCAGATAGAACTTTGGACACCTTAGTAAATATAGACAATGGCCATATATATACAGATCTTTATGTTAAGCCTACAGACAACAGCTGTACCGTAAAACTTCTCCCTGTCATCTCCCTAGTACAAGGAAAACATGGGATATGGTTTGGGACTGAGAATTAAGAGTACACGCGAAAGAGAATCCGACTATATTAGGGAAACAAATAAACTCAAGGGTCAGTTGAGACGATATAGCGTCATGATAGGAAATCAGTTGGTAAGGGTGGACAAACTTGAAATATCTGCCACTTTAGTAAAGAAACAAACACTTAAATAGAAACATGAATAGGGTTCCTTTAGTTTTGACATATTCGACTCTGCTTCCAAATATACACGTCATTGTAAAAAAACATTTAAATATTTTGCACCAATCAGACCGATTTGAAGAAGTATGTCAACAACTGCCAATTGTAGCATTCAAGCGTGATAAAAATCTATGTGATAATACTGGTACATCAAAAAACTAACCGGATTGTTAAGCCAAGCAATACAGTTTGTTCACAGGGTTATGCTACTTGCAGTATTCTTGAAATGGAAAGTATTAGGGACAAAAATAGGCATTCAGTTTACCATTAACTGTAGAGAAGGAAATGTAGTATATATATATATGCAATTAAATGCAGTAAATGCGATGTAATGGTGTATGTGGGCGAGACCGAGATAGAAATTCAGGAGAGAATGGAAGAACATTTGAGTGATTTAAAACATGACAGAGAGAAGCCAATAAACAGACAGTTTGAAGTCGGTGGTCATAGCAGTGATGATGTGAGATTTGTAGTTTTGAAACTGATTTTCAATGCATGTAGAATTGAAAGACAGGTCCATGAAACTGATTGGATATGGAGACTGAGAACTTACAGACCATTTGGCTGTAACATCAAGGAGGTTAATGCGCCAATGTATGCATAACTTCGTTGCGCTCATGAAACCATTTGATGACGTCATTTGATGACGTCATGACATTTTAAATAACAACCCAATGTCACCATGACGCTGGATAAACATTATTCTCTTTGATTATATGGCTGAATGCATCTTTTCTATCCGTTTGTTTATTTTGTACCAAGTTGCTGTGTATTAGGTGATATGTATTACTTGTATCATATTTGTATCATGTAGTACTCTCCGTGTATGGAGGCTGATAAATAAATAAATAAATAAAGGAATAAAATGTAGATCTAACTAAAATGTTACGTGTATTCTGGCATGATAATCTTTGAAAATGCCCATTAGTGGTCGAAATATTAGATCAGAGCAATTCAAGTAATTATGTATCATATTAATTCCTTTTTTGGAATATTTTCTTAATTCTAAATAAACAGTTTTCTCTGTTTGTGTCTGCTATTACTTCAGTTTTACTATCAAGAAGGGAGGCAATCCGGTTATCAAAAAATGCAAAAAGAGATAACCTAACTTTTTATCACAATTGTTACAAAATATAAGATTCTAAAATGTTTCCTTTTCTCTAAGTAATGCTCCTTTTCGGTAGATTTGTTCAAAGATGTTGGATATAAAAATAGCATAGGAGGGAATGGGTTAAGCCTTTCATACTGTGTGGACTCTATAGTTAAACACTGAGGGATTATTCAAGTCTGAAACTTCAGTGTCAAATGCCTAATAAGGCATATGTATAATACAGTGTATAGTGTAGCTGTTGGAGGACATAAAAATGGTACCATTGATTGCAGGTTTATGAGGATGCAATCCCACCTACCACCAAATATGCATCAACATGTACTTAACCCTTCGCTTACTATTCACGTCAACATACCTACCTGTAAATAGTGAAGACCCAGATGAGACAGCTCCTGCAGGAGCTGTCTCATCAGGGTCTGCACTATATACAAATTAATTGTGCAACTAATGCACCCCACAGCAGTGATTGCACAGCGATTCACTTGTACACAGTGCGGATATATGAAATTATACAACAGGACATGGGTAAAGAAAGAGAAATGTATTATAAAATTCAGCAAGAGAAGGGTTAATAATCAGGTGTAAATGAACATTCTGATCTGGTTGCACATTGTTTGTTTATGCCCATTTACACTGGTGGAGAACCTACATATGTTACATCAATCCAAAATGTGTCATTGGAAGGTATCTGTTGAAAATGGGTGTTTTGACATACCAGACTGAGTCCCCAGTGTAGTCTTTTGAGATGTCATTGCCTTCTGCATCAACTACATTATCAATAGTGCAAGTTTTTTCTGTATCATGAGCTGACTGGAAGTTTGTCACAGATCTGCACGGGATTCCAAGTGCCCTGCACACTGAAAAATATTACACATTTTCCCATTAATATTACACATTTTCCCATTCTTTATGTTATTGTCCATTTGATTATAATGACATAATGATTTGTTTAAAGGGGATGTCCCTACATTTGACGCGTTTCATAAACACTTAAAATATACAAAACTCATTTGTTTATATGCTGAAAAGTAGTACCTATATTGCAAAAAGCCCCATCCAATAACCGTTTAAAATGACAAAACATCCATGTGTTTGATATCGTCGATCCCTTTTTAGGAATAATTATAGTGTCTCATCATTTATTTAACCCTTTACTCCATGAATATTAATGTATGAAATAATGACATACACATTAATTAGAATAATTCTTAATATAGATCTAGTATAGTTCTACATTAACAAAGGAAATGTTGGCGATGGCAGAAACTTTAGTCATATATATTATAGCATAAGCAAACAGGGCAGACCCTGATCAGACGGCTCCTATAGGAGCCGTCTGATCTGGGTCTACTATGTTTGCAAAGGCGCAGAAAGGCGCTTTTATGGAGTAAAAGGTTAATTGCACTGGAACAATTGTTGACGTCACATACAGTCATGATAGTGGTATAAATGACGTTTATTTATCATATTGTATATAGTGTCGGATGACGTCACGCACACAATTTTATAAGCGCTCACTGATCTAAACATAATGTTGCCCACACGAGATAATGTTACATGGAACAGAGCAATTTGTTTCATGACAGGTACATGTATATGGAAAATTTCTATAGGAAAGTCACGTGAGGTATGAAAATCATAGTTATTGTGTATATACCAAATATAAACTGAACAAATAATGTGAGCACTGAAAGCAAAGCCAAAGAGCCCTAAGTCCCCTACCAGCTGAATTATAAGTCCAGCTGCTTTTATTCCTGAAAAATCAAAGCAGCGTGACACAATTCAAACTTGATCTGTAACTCATAATACTAAAGCTGCAAATCACTTCAATATCTGCTAAGATTAAGAGAACCTATATTTTCCTGAAATTTTATATAATATTATTAGTTCAATTGCTGCAATTCTGTAAATCAAATCAACGTACTTTCCCGATTTTTTTTGAAATGGGTGAATATTTTAATTTGGGTATTTTTCTGTCCCTGTTAATTTTTGTCCATGTTGAGTTGAGAAAATACCAGCTAAAAGGAATGTATTATCATAAAGTACAAACATTTCTTTACATAAACTACCTATACGATTTGCAAAAAATGTTTTCACTGATGTAGTTAGGAACCTGATAAGGAGACGAGTCTATATATAATCAGTGTAACGGTAAAGTGTCCTGAACCCCGGGTACAGACAGGGTCAACGATTTTTCACATAATAAAAGTCACTTATTCATAAAGCTTCTAATGTATATATATGTAAACATTATACTTGTATGACAAGTAATGAAATGCATTGTACAAATAAATTCCAGAAATATTCACATTTTCCCATCTCTGGGTCCCTCGTATTGCCGTCCATACCGTTACAGTCCTATAATTTCTTGTAACATGTTTCAAAATGTAGCGCAATTTGTATCATTCTTGAGTCACAAGTAGGCTATATTACGTCATACTTGTAGCATGGCGGATGCTTGTGACAGAAACACAGTATTACAGAGAAGAAACTAAGTTTGTAAGTACAAAATAACAATTGTGGGTTTATTGCCTGTCCATTCCGTGCATGGTGGTATTGCCCTGTTTTATTAACCTGTCAAAATGTGAATATTCCAACGTCACTGAAAGGATGTATTTAGCTTGGGTAAACCTGTATTTCAAGCGTTTTCACGAGATTCACAAAAATGTACAAGTACTCGAATAAGCCAAGAAAGAAAGCTTTTATTAGCGGAAACGATCGATATCAAACGAAGCTATTATGGCGTGTTCAGCAAACGTATACTTATTTCAATTTGGACAGGTTAATAAAACAGGACAATGCTCTACTTAAAGTTAATTCTATATTTATTTTTATATCGAATGACGAAAATATGTTGACCTATGATGAAATATAGTGCAATGGACAACACATGGTAACAGGTATGCTACAAATTATGTCATTTTTAAGATCTTGTAAAATATTGTCCACTCCGTTACTATCTATATCGTTCATATTTTCTTTGAACGGTAACGACATAGCTGTAACGGTGTGAACAAATGAAGCAGACTGTCACCAAAACGCATTGTATTACTAACTTTTAGAATACTGCAGACAAGAGTACGTAACCCTGTCAAGCATTTTGACAGATTTATGGCCATTTTTAGCTCACCAGAGCACAAAGTGCCCAGGGTGAGTTGTTGTGAACGCCTGATGTCCGTCGGCATTTGTCGTGCGTCGTCCGTCGTCAACAATTTGAACCTTTAAAATCTTCTCCTCTGAATCTACAATGTTCTCAGCTTTTATCATACATCGTACATAGCATCATCGCACATATCATCATCTATAGGTCCTCTACAAAAGTTATACAAATTATGCCCCTGGAGTCAAAACTGGTCCCGCCCCGGGGGTGTAAAGTTTTCAATGGAAACATAGTGAACACTTTGAAAACATTCTCCTCTGAAACTGGAATGCTCTCAGCGTTCATATTTGGCACATAGCATCATCTTCAGGCCCTCTATAAATGTTATATAAATTATGCCCCTGGGGGCAAAATTGGCCCCGCCCCAGGGTTGGGGTGGCCAGTTTTCTGAAGCAGACTTGTTCAGTTTGTTTGTTACAGACTGCTTGGTTCATTAGTTAGGCATAGGGAAATTTTTAAAAAATCTTCTTGCCAAAAACTAGATCTCACAGAGCTTAGATATTTGGTGTATAGATTTACTTAGTACATGTATACCTTTATGAATTTTGTTAAAATCATGGTTCTGAGGTTAAAATATTAGCCCTGTCCTGTGGGTTATACTTTAAAATAGACTTCTACAGTATAAAGGTTTCCCCTTATCCATAAGGACTGATCCAGCTAGCCTAACTGGTGCAGTGGAGAGGTCAAGCTTAAGTTCACCTGTTCTATACTCTAGCAGTATTGTAATGTTGTCTGCTTCAGAATTATTGTCTGTTTGTTCACACTGTTTTTAATACATATCAATCTTACAATTAACCCTCTTGAACAAACCACACATTTATGAAGTTACATGTGCGTCAGATCACAATCCAAACCGTATGCTAATTTCAGTCAAGTCATGCTCAGCAGTGATAGGGTTAATACTGAGTTCTGTCATCTGTTAGAAATGTTGTCTGCTGAAAAATTAACACTGTCAATGGCACTCTTGTTTTATATAGAAACATATTGTGAAACCTTTAGAAATCTTCTCCTGAAACTGGAAGTTTCTCAGCTTTCATATTTTGCACATAGCATCATCTTGAAATCCTCTACAAAACTTATATGAATTATGCCCCTTGGTTCAAATGAAGCCCCGGCGCAGGGGTGGCCAGACTTCTATAGAAACATAGTGAACACTTTGAAAGTCTTCTCCTCTGATTGTCTGGTGAGCGATATCAGGGTCATCATGGCCCTCGTGTTATAGTTGGTCTGTCTGTCTGTCTGTCCGTGGCACAACCTGGTTAAGCCCACTTATTTACATAACCCTTTGACATAAATCTTTGAAACTTTACACACTTGTCTACCATCACAAGCTTCATCTGCAGGCAAGAGTACATAACTGTGTCAAGCATTTTGACAGAATGATGGCCCATGTTATCTTAACTGTCTGTCCGTGGCACAACTTGGTTATGGTTTTTGTTAATGTCCACTTATTAACGTAACCCTTAGAGATAATCTTTGAAACATTACACACTTGTCTACCATTACAATATTCATCTGCAGGCAAAAGTACACAACCCTGTTAATCATTTGGACAGAATTATGACCCTTTTTGGTCTGTCTGTCTGTCCTTGGCATAACCTGGTTAAGCTCACTTATTTTCATAACCCTTTGACATAAAACTTTACACATTTGTCTACCATCACAAGCTTCATCTGTAGCCAAAGGTACATAACTGTCAATCATTATGACAGAATTATAGCCCTTTTTTATCTTAAATTATTTTGGTTAAGGTTTTTAAAGTCACCTTTAGTGATAGTTCTAGTTCTGTAAGGAAATGTTCCAATCTATTTTATGTCAATCTGTCAGAGTGTCAGGACTTATATTTTGCCTGCTAAAATGCGTTTTGGCAGATCCTTAGATAAAAGTTGAGCCGGTGGTATATTGTTTCAGCTAAGTTTAGTTGAAGTATTATCGTACCTGTTATAGTATATTTAAGGAAGCAAATGTTGAACTGTTTCAATACATTCTTCCCTTATATGTGTTAACCCTTTTCCTGTTGTAGAAAGCTTGCTTAAATTCTCGTTTGCATAAACTTATGGAAGACAACAAATATGCTAAAAATTTGGAGAATTTACTGGCTGACTGTTAAAACTGTCGCTCAGTTTGCATATTTCCAAGGAACCGTGTGCAAGGATGACAATTATTGTAAGAGAAATTTTATTTTAGAATGTGGAACATATAAATGTATAAAGTGATGTCCAGTACCGTTACATCGCCGTCTTTTCCGTTACACAATTTCATTACCGTTACACGGATCAAAAAAGGTATTTAGTTTTACATTTAATCATTATACAAATGATTTTACAGATTACATGCTTTTAAAAGGCAGAAATGTAAAACTCTGAACAAGACGAAATGTGGTTCATGGGTTCGGTTATGAGAAATCAAAAGTTTAGCAAGTGATCTATTCAAAACTTTGTCGATCACGTGAATAGATCGGAAAAGTTGGCTACTAGTAGCTGGCTACTAGTAACTGGCTACTTGTAGTAGGAAAACTTGGCTACTAGTAACTGGCTACTAGTAGTAGGAAAAGATGATTACTAGTAGCCAGCTACTAGTAACTGGCTACTTATAATAGAAAAACTTGGCTACTAGTAACTGGCTACTAGTAGTAGGAAAGGTTGGGTACTAGTAAATGGCTAGTTATAGTAGGAAACAAGTAGCTGGGTAGATCTAGTCATATTCAAGCCAACTCAAACGTATTTGGCATTTCTACGAGAGGAGAGTGTCTGCTTTCTAAAGATACTGTCGTTACTTTGTTAAATTCATGTAGCTAGTCAGCTACTCAATCCTTTAAAATGCCGATGAGATATTTTGAGCACAATTTGCTGAAACGAAACAAGTAGCAAGGTAGTTTTATTAAAACAAACGCAATTGTATGTAGAATTTCGACAAGATGAAAGTGTCTTCTTTAAAAAAAATACCGCAGTTACCTTAATTACTTCATGTAGCTTGTCAGCTACTCATGCCTTTTGAATGTTGGTTTAATATTTTCAACACTATATACGGAAACGAAACAAGTAGCTGGGTAGTTATAATCAAGCAAACTCAAATATATATAGAATTTCGACCAGATGAATGTGTCTGCTGTCTAAAGATACCGTAGTTATCTTAATTACTTCATGTAGCTAGTCAGCTACTCATACCTTTTGAATGTTGGTATACTATTTTCAACACTATAGTCGGAAACGACACAAGTAGCTGGGTAGTTATAATCAAGCAAACTCAAATGTATATAGAAATTCGACAAGAGTAGAGTGTCTGCTGTCTAAAGATACCGTAGTTATCTTAATTACTTCATGTAGCTAGTCAGCTACTCATACCTTTTAAATGTTGGTATACTATTTTCAACACTATAGTCGGAAACGCACAAGTAGCTGGGTAGTTATAATCAAGCAAACTCAAATGTATATAGAATTTCGACAAGATGAGAGTGTCTGCGTTCAAAAGATACCGTAGTTATCTTAATTACTTCATGTAGCTAGTCAGCTATTCATACTTTTGGAATGTTGGTATACTATTTTCAACACTATATACGTAAATGAAACAAGTAGCTGGGTAGTTATAATCAAGCAAACTCAAATGTATATAGAAATTCGACAAACGGAGAGTGTCTACTGTCTAAATATACCGTAGTTATCTTAATTACTTCATGTAGCTAGTCAGCTACTCATACCTTTTGAAAGTTGGTATAATATTTTCAGCAATATATTCTGAAACGAAACAAGTAGCTGGGTAGTTATAATCAAGCAAATTCAAATGTATATAGAATTTCGACAAGATGAGGGTGTCTGCTGTCCAAAGATACCGTAGTTATCTTAATTACTTCATGTAGCTTGTCAGCTACTCATGCCTTTTGAATGTTGGTTTAATATTTTCAACACTATATACGGAAACGAAACAAGTAGCTGGGTAGTTATAATCAAGCAAACTCAAATATATATAGAATTTCGACCAGATGAGTGTGTCTGCTGTCTAAAGATACCGTACTTATCTTAATTACTTCATGTAGCTAGTCAGCTACTCATACCTTTTGAATGTTGGTATACTATTTTCAACACTATAGTCGGAAACGACACAAGTAGCTGGGTAGTTATAATCAAGCAAACTCAAATGTATATAGAAATTCGACAAGAGTAGAGTGTCTGCTGTCTAAAGATACCGTAGTTATCTTAATTACTTCATGTAGCTAGTCAGCTACTCATACCTTTTGAATGTTGGTATACTATTTTCAACACTATAGTCGGAAACGCACAAGTAGCTGGGTAGTTATAATCAAGCAAACTCAAATGTATATAGAATTTCGACAAGATGAGAGTGTCTGCTTTCAAAAGATACCGTAGTTATCTTAATTACTTCATGTAGCTAGTCAGCTATTCATACTTTTGGAATGTTGGTATACTATTTTCAACACTATAGTCGGAAACGCACAAGTAGCTGGGTAGTTATAATCAAGCAAACTCAAATGTATATAGAATTTCGACAAGATGAGAGTGTCTGCTTTCAAAAGATACCGTAGTTATCTTAATTACTTCATGTAGCTAGTCAGCTATTCATACTTTTGGAATGTTGGTATACTATTTTCAACACTATATACGTAAATGAAACAAGTAGCTGGGTAGTTATAATCAAGCAAACTCAAATATATAAAGAAATTCGACAAGAGGAGAGTGTCTGCTGTCTAAAGATATCGTATTTATCTTAATTACTTAATGTAGCTAGTCAGCTACTCATACCTTTTGAATGTTGGTATACTATTTTCAACACTATAGTCGGAAACGACACAAATAGCTGGGTAGTTATAATCAAGCAAACTCAAATATATATAGAATTTCGACAAGAGGAGCGTGTCTGTGTCTAAAGATACCGTAGTTATCTTAATTACTTCATGTAGCTTGTCAGCTACTCATGCCTTTTGAATGTTGGTATAATATTTTCAACACTATATACGGAAATGAAACAAGTAGCTTGGTAGTTATAATCAAGCAAACTCAAATGTATATAGAATTTCGACAATATGAGAAAGTCTGCTGTCTAAAGATACCGTAGTTATCTTAATTACTTCATGTAGCTAGTCAGCTACTCATACCTTTTGAATGTTGGTATAATATTTTAAAACACTATATTTTGAAACGAAACAAGTAGCTGGGTAGTTATAATCAAGCAAACTCAAATGTATGTAGAATTTCGACAAGATGAGAGTGTCTGCTGTCTAAAGATACCGTAGTTATCTTAATAACTTCATGTAGCTAGTCAGCTACTCATACCTTTTGAATGTTGGTATAATATTTTCAACACTATATACGGAAACGAAACAAGTAGCTGGGTAGTTATAATCAAGCAAACTCAAATGTATATAGAATTTCAACCAGATGAGAGTGTCTGCTGTCTAAAGATACCGTAGTTATCTTAATTACTTCATGTAGCTAGTCAGCTACTCATACCTTTTGAAAGTTGGTATAATATTTTCAGCAATATATTCTGAAACGAAACAAGTAGCTGGGTAGTTATAATCAAGCAAATTCAAATGTATGTAGAATTTCGACAAGATGAGAGTGTCTGCTGTCTAAAGATACCGTAGTTATCTTAATTACTTCATGTAGCTAGTCAGCTACTTATACCTTTTGAATGTTGTTATACTATTTTCAACACTATATTCGGAAACGAAACAAGTAGATGGGTAGTTATAATCAAGCAAACTCAAATGTATATAGAATTTCGACAAGAGGAAAGTATCTGCTGTCTAAATATACCGTAGTTATCTTAATTACTTCATGTAGCTAGTCAGCTTCTCATACCTTTTGAATGTTGGTATACTATTTTCAACACTATATTCGGAAACGAAACAAGTAGCTGGGTAGTTATAATCAAGCAAACTCAAATGTATATTCAATTTCGACAAGACGAGAGTGTCTGCTGTCTAAAGATAACGTAGTTATCTTAATTACTTCATGTAGCTAGTCAGCTACTCATACCTTTTGAATGTTGGTATAATATTTTCAACACTATATACGGAAACGACACAAGTAGCTGGGTACTTATAATCAAGCAATCTCAAATGTATATAGAATTTCGACAACATGAGAGAGTCTGCTGTCTAAAGATACCGTAGTTATCTTAATCACTTCTTGTAGCTAGTCAGCTACTCATACCTTTTGAATGTTGGTATAATATTTTCAACACTATATTTTGAAACGAAACAAGTAGCTGGGTAGTTATAATCAAGCAAACTCAGATATATATAGAATTTCGATAAGATTAGAGTGTCTGCTGTCTAAAGATACCATAGTTATCTTAATTAATTCATGTAACAAGTCAGCTACTCATACCTTTTGAATGTTGGTATAATATTATCAACACTATATACGGAAACGAAACAAGTAGCTGGATAGTTATAATCAAGCAAACTCAAATATATATAGAATTTCGACAAGATGAGAGTGTCTGCTGTCTAAAGATACCGTAGTTATCTTAATTACTTCATGAAGCTAGTCAGCTACTCATACCTTTTAAATGTTTGTATACTATTGAGCAAGCAAACTCAAATGTATATAGAATTTCGACAAGATGAGAATGTCTGCTGTCTAAATATACATTTGAGTTTGCTTGATTATAACTACCCAGCTACTAGTTTCGTTTCCGGCTATAGTGTTGAAAATAGTATACCAACATTCATAAGGTATGAGTAGCTAACTAGCTACATGAAGTAATTAAAATAACTACGGTATCTTTAGACAGCAGACACGCTCCTCTTGTCGAAATTCTATATATATTTGAGTTTGCCTAATTATAACTACCCAGCTACTTGTAACTTTTCCGACTATAGTGTTAACAATAGTATACCAACATTCAAAAGGTATGAGTAGCTGACTAGTTACATGAAGTAATCAAGATAACTACGGCATCTTTAGACAGCAGACACTCTCCTCTTGTCGAATTTTTATATACATTTGAGTTTGCTTGATTATAACTACCCAGCTACTTGTGTCGTTTCCGACTATAGTGTTGAAAATAGTATACCATCATTCAAAAGGTATGAGTAGCTAACTAGTTACACGAAGTAATCAAGATAACTACGGTATCTTTAGACAGCAGACACTCTCCTCTTGTCGAATTTCTTTATATATTTGAGTTTGCTTGATTATAACTACCCAGCTACTTGTTTCTTTTCCGAATATAGTGTTGAAAATAGTATACCAACATTCAAAAGGTATGAGTAGCTGACTAGCTACATGAAGTAATTAAGATAACTACGGTATCTTTAGACAGCAGACACTCTCCTTTTGTCGAATTTCTATATATATTTGAGTTTGCTTGATTATAACTACCCAGCTACTTGTGTCGTTTCCGACTATAGTGTTGAAAATAGTATACCAACATTCAAAAGGTATGAGTAGCTGACTAGTTACATGAAGTAATCAAGATAACTACGGTATCTTTAGACAGCAGACACTCTCCTCTTGTCGAATATTTATATACATTTGAGTTTGCTTGATTATAACTACCCAGCTACTTGTGTCGTTTCCGACTATAGTGTTGAAAATAGTATACCAACATTCAAAAGGTATGTGTAGCTGACTAGTTACATGAAGTAATCAAGATAACTACGGTATCTTTAGACAGCAGACACTCTCCTCTTGTCGAATTTCTATATACATTTGATTTTGCTTGATTATAACTACCCAGCTACTTGTTTCTTTTCCGAATATAGTGTTGAAAATAGTATACCAACATTCAAAAGGTATGATTAGCTGACTAGCTACATGAAGTAATTAAGATAACTACGGTATCTTTAGACAGCAGACACTCTCCTTTTGTCGAATTTCTATATATATTTGAGTTTGCTTGATTATAACTACCCAGCTACTTGTGTCGTTTCCGACTATAGTGTTGAAAATAGTATACCAACATTCAAAAGGTATGAGTAGCTGACTAGTTACATGAAGTAATCAAGATAACTACGGTATCTTTAGACAGCAGACACTCTCCTCTTGTCGAATTTTTATATACATTTGAGTTTGCTTGATTATAACTACCCAGCTACTTGTGTCGTTTCCGACTATAGTGTTGAAAATAGTATACCAACATTCAAAAGGTATGAGTAGCTGACTAGTTACATGAAGTAATCAAGATAACTACGGTATCTTTAGACAGCAGACACTCTCCTCTTGTCGAATTTCTATATACATTTGACTTTGCTTGATTATAACTACCCAGCTACTTGTTTCGTTTCCGAATATAGTTCTGAAAATAGTATACCAACATTCAAAAGGTATGAGTAGCTGACTAGCTACATGAAGTAATTAAGATAACTACGGTATATTTAGACAGTAGACACTCTCCGTTTGTCGAAATTCTTTATACATTTGAGTTTGCTTGATTATAACTACCCAGCTACTTGTTTCATTTACGTATATAGTGTTGAAAATAGTATACCAACATTCAAAAGGTATGAGTAGCTGACTAGCTACATGAAGTTATTAAGATAACTACGGTATCTTTTGAAAGCAGACACTCTCCTCTTGTCGAATTTCTATATACATTTGAGTTTTTTTTATTATAACTACCCAGCTACTTGTTTCGTTTCCGAATATAGTGTTGAAAATAGTATACCAACATTCAAAAGGTATGAGTAGCTGACTAGCTACATGAAGTAATTAAGATAACTACGGTATCTTTAGACAGCAGACACTCTCCTCTTGTCGAATTTCTATATACATTTGAGTTTGCTTGATTATAACTACCCAGCTACTTGTGTCGTTTCCGACTATAGTGTTGAAAATAGTATACCATCATTCAAAAGGTATGAGTAGCTAACTAGTTACATGAAGTAATCAAGATAACTACGGTATCTTTAGACAGCAGACACTCTCCTCTTGTCGAATTTCTTTATATATTTGAGTTTGCTTGATTATAACTACCCAGCTACTTGTGTCGTTTCCGAATATAGTGTTGAAAATAGTATACCAACATTCAAAAGGTATGTGTAGCTGACTAGCTACATGAAGTAATTAAGATAACTACGGTATCTTTAGACAGCAGACATTCTCCTCTTGTCGAATTTCTATATACATTTGACTTTGCTTGATTATAACTACCCAGCTACTTGTTTCGTTTCCGAATATAGTGTTGAAAATAGTATACCAACATTCAAAAGGTATGAGTAGCTGACTAGCTACATGAAGTAATTAAGATAACTACGGTATCTTTAGACAGCAGACACTCTCCTCTTGTCGAATTTCTATATACATTTGACTTTGCTTGATTATAACTACCCAGCTACTTGTGTCGTTTCCGACTATAGTGTTGAAAATAGTATACCATCATTCAAAAGGTATGAGTAGCTAACTAGTTACATGAAGTAATCAAGATAACTACGGTATCTTTAGACAGCAGACACTCTCCTCTTGTCGAATTTCTTTATATATTTGAGTTTGCTTGATTATAACTACCCAGCTACTTGTGTCGTTTCCGAATATAGTGTTGAAAATAGTATACCAACATTCAAAAGGTATGTGTAGCTGACTAGCTACATGAAGTAATTAAGATAACTACGGTATCTTTAGACAGCAGACATTCTCCTCTTGTCGAATTTCTATATACATTTGACTTTGCTTGATTATAACTACCCAGCTACTTGTTTCGTTTCCGAATATAGTGTTGAAAATAGTATACCAACATTCAAAAGGTATGAGTAGCTGACTAGCTACATGATGTAATTAAGATAACTACGATATCTTTAGACAGCAGACACTCTCCTTTTGTCGAATTTCTATATATATTTGAGTTTGCTTGATTATAACTACCCAGCTACTTGTGCGTTTCCGACTATAGTGTTGAAAATAGTATACCAACATTCAAAAGGTATGAGTAGCTGACTAGTTACATGAAGTAATCAAGATAACTACGGCATCTTTAGACAGCAGACACTCTCCTCTTGTCGAATTTTTATATACATTTGAGTTTGCTTGATTATAACTACCCAGCTACTTGTGTCGTTTCCGACTATAGTGTTGAAAATAGTATACCATCATTCAAAAGGTATGAGTAGCTAACTAGTTACATGAAGTAATCAAGATAACTACGGTATCTTTAGACAGCAGACACTCTCCTCTTGTCGAATTTCTTTATATATTTGAGTTTGCTTGATTATAACTACCCAGCTACTTGTGTCGTTTCCGAATATAGTGTTGAAAATAGTACACCAACATTCAAAAGGTATGTGTAGCTGACTAGCTACATGAAGTAATTAAGATAACTACGGTATCTTTAGACAGCAGACACTCTCCTCTTGTCGAATTTCTATATACATTTGAGTTTGCTTGATTATAACTACCCAGCTACTTGTTTCTTTTCCGAATATAGTGTTGAAAATAGTATACCAACATTCAAAAGGTATGAGTAGCTGACTAGCTACATGAAGTAATTAAGATAACTACGGTATCTTTAGACAGCAGACACTCTCCTTTTGTCGAATTTCTATATATATTTGAGTTTGCTTGATTATAACTACCCAGCTACTTGTGTCGTTTCCGACTATAGTGTTGAAGATAGTATACCAACATTCAAAAGGTATGAGTAGCTGACTAGTTACATGAAGTAATCAAGATAACTACGGTATCTTTAGACAGCAGACACTCTCCTCTTGTCGAATTTTTATATACATTTGAGTTTGCTTGATTATAACTACCCAGCTACTTGTGTCGTTTCCGACTATAGTGTTGAAAATAGTATACCAACATTCAAAAGGTATGAGTAGCTGACTAGTTACATGAAGTAATCAAGATAACTACGGTATCTTTAGACAGCAGACACTCTCCTCTTATCGAATTTCTATATACATTTGAGTTTGCTTGATTATAACTACCCAGCTACTTGTTTCGTTTCCGAATATAGTTCTGAAAATAGTATACCAACATTCAAAAGGTATGAGTAGCTGACTAGCTACATGAAGTAATTAAGATAACTACGGTATATTTAGACAGTAGACACTCTCCGTTTGTCGAAATTCTTTATACATTTGAGTTTGCTTGATTATAACTACCCAGCTACTTGTTTCATTTACGTATATAGTGTTGAAAATAGTATACCAACATTCAACAGGTATGAGTAGCTGACTAGCTACATGAAGTTATTAAGATAACTACGGTATCTTTTGAAAGCAGACACTCTCCTCTTGTCGAATTTCTATATATATTTGAGTTTTTTTTATTATAACTACCCAGCTACTTGTTTCGTTTCAGAATATAGTGTTGAAAATAGTATACCAACATTCAAAAGGTATGAGTAGCTGACTAGCTACATGAAGTAATTAAGATACCTACGGTATCTTTAGACAGCAGACACTCTCCGTTTGTCGAAATTCTATATACATTTGAGTTTGCTTGATTATAACTACCAAGCTACTTGTTTCATTTACGTATATAGTGTTGAAAATGGTATACCAACATTCAAAAGGTATGAGTAGCTGACTAGCTACATGAAGTAATTAAGATAACTACGGTATCTTTTGAAAGCAGACACTCTCATCTTGTCGAAATTCTATATACATTTGAGTTTGCTTGATTATAACTACCCAGCTACTTGTTTCGTTTCAGAATATAGTGTTGAAAATAGTATACCAGCATTAAAAAGGTATGAGTAGCTGACTAGCTACATGAAGTAATTAAGATAACTACGGTATCTTTAGACAACAGACACGTTCCTCTTGTCGAAATTCCATATACATTTGAGTTTGCTTGATTATAACTACCCAGCTACTTGTTTCGTTTCCGTATATAGTATTGAAAATAGTATACCAACATTCAAAAAGGTATGAGTAGCTGACTAGCTACATGAAGTAATTAAGATAACTACGGTATCTTTAGACAGCAGACACTCTCCTCTTGTCGAAATTCTATATACTATTTAGTTTGCTTGATTATAACTACCCAGCTTCTTGTTTCATTTCCGACTATAGTGTTGAAAATAGTATACCAACATTCAAAAGGTATGAGTAGCTGACTAGCTACATGAAGTAATTAAGATAACTATGGGATCTTTATACAGCAGACACTCTCCTCTTGTCGAAACTCTATATACATTTGAGTTTGCTTGAATATAACTACCCAGCTACTTGTTTCTTTTCAGAATATAGTGTTTAAAATATTATACCAACATTCAAAAGGTATGAGTAGCTGACTAGCTACATGAGGTAATTAAGATAACTACGGTATCTTTAGACAGCAGACACTCTCCTCTTGTCGAAATTCTATATACTATTTAGTTTGCTTGATTATAACTACCCAGCTTCTTGTTTCATTTCCGACTATAGTGTTGAAAATAGTATACCAACATTCAAAAGGTATGAGTAGCTGACTAGCTACATGAAGTAATTAAGATAACTACGGTATCTTTATACAGCAGACACTCTCCTCTTGTCGAAACTCTATATACATTTGAGTTTGCTTGAATATAACTGCCCAGCTACTTGTTTCTTTTCAGAATATAGTGTTTAAAATATTATACCAACATTCAAAAGGTATGAGTAGCTGACTAGCTACATGAAGTAATTAAGATAACTACGGTATCTTTAGACAGCAGACACTCTCCTCTTGTCGAAATTGCTTGAATATAAGTACCCAGGTCCTAGTTTCGTTCAGATTGTAGTGCTGAGAAAATCATGCCGACATTGAAAAGTTATGAGTAGCTGACTAGCTACATGAAGTAATTAAGGTAACTACGGTATTTTTTAAAATAAGACATTTTCTTCTTGTCGAAATTCTACATACGTTTGCGTGTGCTTGAATAAAATTACCTAGCTACTTGTTTAGTTTCAGCAGATTGTGCTCAAAATATCACATCGGCATTTTAAAGGTACGAGTAACTGACTAGCTACATGAATTCAGCAAAGTAACTAGGGTATCTTTAGAAAGAAGACACATTCGAATGTCTACCTGTATTTGAGTTTACTTTATTATAACTACCCAGCTACTTGTTCCGTTTAAGCAGATTGTGCTCATAATATCACATCGGCTTTATAAATGTACAAGTAGCTGACGAGCTACATTAATTCAGCAAAGTAACTACAGTATCTTTAGAAAGCAGGCTCTCTCATCTTGTAGAAATTCTATATACATTTGAGTTTGCTTGAATATAAGTACACAGGTCATTGTTTCGTTCAGAATACAGTTCTGAGAAAATCATACCGACATTCAAAGGGTATGAGAAGCTGACTAGCTACATGAAATAATTAAGGTAACTACGGTATATTTGGAAAGAAGACACTTTCCTCTTGTCGAAATTCTACATACATTTGCGTTTGCTTTAATAAAACTACCTTGCTACTTGTTTCGTTTCAGCAGATTGTGCTCAAAATATATCTTCGGCATTTCAAAGGTATGAGTAGCTGACTAGCTACATGTATTTAACAAAGTATTTTAGAAAGCAGACACTCTTCTCTCGTAGAAATTCAAAATACGTTTGAGTTGGCTTGAGTATGACTAGATCTACCCAGCTACTTGTTTCCTACTATTAGTAGCCAGTTACTAGTAACCAACTTTCCCTACTACTAGTAGTCAGTTACTAGTAGCCATTCTATTATAAGTAGCCAGTTACTAGTACCTGGCTACTAGTAACCAACATTTCCTACTACTAGTAGTCAGTTACTAGTAGCCAAGTTATCCTACTACAAGTAGCCAGTTACTAGTAGCTAGCTACTAGTAGCCAACTTTTCCGATCTCACGTGAATGTCTGTATCGTTCACTGATTTTCTGAGACAACTGAATCAAGAAAATGATTGAAATGGTGATTGTAATAAATAATTGTTTAGTTTCAACATGTATGAAATGAATTTCATTTCATTAGTGTCTTCAGAACACATTATGTTCCACTTCAATGATTTTTAACAATTTTGTTTCGGTACAGACATTTTTACCGTTACAGTAATAACTGTTGCCATAGCAACAGAAATACTGGTGATCGATCTCGGCCAAGCCTGTTTCAATATCAGGAGGTCCAATACTTTATAACATAATCAAACAACGAACTCTGTGAATACTTTTTTGTTGGAGCAAATGGTTCGCAGGAAATGCTCAAATTTAAATATTCACCCAAATCCAACTGCTGTTATTCCGTGAAAATCAATGAAGCGTGACACAATTACAAATTGATCTGTAACTCATTATAATAAAGCTACAAACCAAACATCACTTCAGTATTTGCAGGGGTTTAGAAAAACGTCGGACAGAGAACCTAAATTTTCCAACTGCTGTAATTCCGTGAAAAATCAACATAGTGTTGCAAAATGCAGACTTAATTTATTATGATATTGAGGGGCAGTCATCCTATGGGGCTATTATCCTAAGGGGCAATCGTCCATAGGGCAAGGGTCCTATGGGCAATCATCCTATGGAGTAATCGTCCTACACATGGGTCTGTACCGCTCCATATGAGTATATACAGTAAAGCCTCTATAAACCGTTTTATTTAGCACTGTTAGTATTTTGATTATTCAGTCTTTCATTTTCCAGTTCGTATGTGATATTTTTCTTTTAATTATGCATTTATTATGTGTCTTCCTATGTCAAGCATTATATTATAAGGACCACAATGGAAACTATAACTCTTCGCTACACCAACTCCAAATGTTTCATGCCAAAATGCCAAAACAATACATGTTCAATGGGGGATAACTCTGCAATGCCTATCACTAATCACAGGAAAATCGCGTCTTGCATAATATTTTCGTGCTTATTATCCATACCAAATATAAACTGAAAGACTTTCCAATTGAAAGACCTGAGTTCTTGACTACAACTCACCATGTTCCATGCCAAAATGACAAAAATAGTTCAAGGGGAGATAATTCTGCAATGGTAAGCAATAAACACATGAAAATTGCATCTTACGCATCTACTTTAAGTGTGTATTATGTATACCATTATACCATTTATAAATACAATTACTTTAAGACTGAAGGAGGAGTTAGCGACACCAACTACTGATGTTCAAATACAGACCGACCAATCTACTGCCCAACAGGGTGAGTACAGTATACGTGTACCCCCTCAAACAAGTGTGTGGGTGTGTAATAAAGATTGCAAGTTTGTGGGTGTATAGTAAAAGATTTCTTAAATCCTTTTTGTTTTAGTCTTGTATTCTACGCAACTAACATACATGTATTATTAAGTCTTTAACAGGTAAATACTTTTACTTACTTTATGAATTCTCATGTCAATTACCATCCCCCTTTGTGCAATATGATATCCTTGACTAAATGTTTATTTTATGTAATGTTTTATTGGATGCATGTTTTAAATGTCATGTGCATTTCATGTATAAAATCAATATATCTATCTATCTATCGATTTATCTATCTATCTATCTATCTATCTATCTATCTATCTATCTATCTATCTATCCACCTATCCACATATCTATCTATCTATCTATCTATCTATCTATCTATCTATCTATCTATCTATCTATCTATCTATCTATCTATCTATCTATCTATCTATCTATCTATCTATTTATCTATCTATCTATCTATCTATCCATCCATCTATCCATCTATCTATCTATCCATCTATCCATCTATCTATATATCTATCTATCTATCTATCTGTGGTGAAATGTCTGACCGGTCTGATTCTACAATTTTTGCCATAGCCAAGACTTCCTGTATATATACAAAATTATAAACAACTATAAAGTTATAGTAATATATCGACAATGTTAATTTTTCAGCAGACTACATTTCTAGCAGATTACAGAAACTTAGTATTAACTCTTTCTCTTCCGAGCATGACTTGAACTAAAATTGACACACAGCTTGGATTCAGATCTGAAACTAAACAACTGCCTGATATTGTCTTAGAGTAAAATGCCTAAAACTGATCTTTTAGAAATTCAAGCAGACTACAATTCTGAGGGAGACGACATTACAGATCTATGTGAAAGGGTGAAAGAGCTTGCTTGAGTATGGTATATTATGATTTTAACAAACTAGTAAAGGTATACTAGGCAATGCTTTACAACAACTCTAAGCTCTGAGCCATGTCTTTTTGACAAGAACACATTAAAAAAAGGAATTATGCATAATTAGTGACCTAGTGTAGGGTCAATTTTGACCATATGGCTATGTTTTTAACAAACTTTGTGAAGGTCTACCAGGTAATACTACACGCTAAATATCTAAGCTCCGTGCAAAATTGATTATAACAAGAAGTTTTGTCCCATTTTGTTGCCATGGCATTCAAAGTTCTGTATAATTCCACTTAATTTGAATAAATTCTGAAGGGAGGTGATTCCCCGAGAGCAAATATTGCAACACAAAAAGAGAAAATTGGTTTTATTGAGTCTGTTCATGAACAGTAATTGAGAGTGCAAAACTGCTCACGCCCCTTAGCACCTGCCTAATCTGTATTCAATTTTCAGAACAAGAAGTACTGAAATTCATAATCTCGAAGGATCAGAGGGTATAGCAACACTGAGAATAAAGTAGTTTTGTAGAAGACCATCCAAGGAACATCCATGCTAAAGTTCATCCAATTCCATCCACTAAGAGTTTCCTATACATGTATAGGTTTATGTAAAACTGAAAAGCCCCGGCAGGCCATTTTTGGCCCGTGGGTCATAATTTGAACATGGTAGAGGACCGTGAGGTGATTCTACGTACTAAATATCAAATATCCAGGAGTTTTGGTTTGAGAGAAGAAGATTTTAAAGATTCATTAAAAAATGATAAGCCCCGGGGCGGAGCCACTTTTGGCCCGCGGTCATAATTTGAACAAACTTGGTAAAGGACCTTTAGATGATGCTACATATCAAATATCAAAGTTCTATGTTTTTAAAATTTAGCAAAACAAACTGATAAGCCCCGGGTCATAATTTGAACAAACTTGGTAGAGGTTTATTAGATGATGCTTCATACCAAACATCTAAGCTCTAGGGTATGTCGTCACCTTAATGCAAAACTATTGTAACTACGTTTTGGAAAATTTTACAGGAGAAGGAAAAAACTTCCAAAAAAATTTAAAACATGTTTTATCCAACTTCTTTTTCAAACAGAGACACCTCAGTGCATACTAGTAATACATATGAATATAATGTACATTTTGTGGTTTATTGATGAATTATGACATAATATAAACTATTTGACTTACAATAGTTTTGCACTAAAAATCAGTATGTTTTTTTCTTAAAACTTAACGCAAAACTATTGTATTTGGACTTACAATAGTTTTGCAATAGAAACAAGTCTGTTTTCTTCTTAAAACTTGATGCAAAACTATTTAATATTGACTTACAATTAGTATTGCACCAGAAATAAGTTACTCTTCAGTTTAAAAATTGTAGAACCTGATTTTTATGCCCCCAGATCAGATCTGGTGGGCATATTGTTTTACCCTGTCTGTTTGAGGACAACTTGAACATTGGTCATAACTTTTGAGCCAGTACAGATAGAGACTTGATATTTGGCATGTATATGTATCTCATAAAGCTTCACATTTTGAGGGGTTACATGTCAAGGTCAAGGTCATCCTTCAAGGTCAGAGGTCAAATATATAGGTCAAATCACCGACTATAACCTTGGCCATAACTTTTGAACCAGTAGAGATAGAGACTTGATATTTTGCATGCATGTGTATCTCATGAAGCTGCATATTTTGAGTGGTGACATGTCAAGGTCATCCTTAAGGGTCATAGGTCAAATTGGCAGAGGGGGCATAGAGTTTCACAAACACATCTTGTTTTACACAGACAGACCAACCGACCGACCAACACATGCACTGATTCAAACTGATTGAAATGCAATCAATGATTCATCTATGGCAAAAATTGCTTAAGTATTTCAGTGCAATACACAAGTGGCTAATATTCTTTTGAGGAAATAGGTTCCTATGGATAAGTCACAAGATTTTTAAGTCAAATCAGAGGCCGTAACTCTGCAATTCTTCAGAGGCTGATGAGAAAACCTCTAGAAAAACACTTGCCAGGGTCATCACAATTACGAGAATAGACTGGTCTCCTACATTTTGTAAGGGTTTAATATTTTAATTTTATTTTGATATCTGAGGTAAATTCTGATATAAATTAGAAATATATTCTGAACACAGTAAAAGCACAGTGTACGGTCAAATAGTGTTAATTCTAACCAGTCATAAAACTTTTTACAATCTGATATCGATAAAAACTGCTTGAATGTGTTAACCCTTTGCTCCATGAATATTCATGTAAGAAATGATGACACCATAAATATTAATTATATTAATATTTAAAATGGGGCATATTAACACATGAATGTTTTGCCAAAGTAGGAACCATGGAATCAGATCTATTTTATTCCATAAGCAAACACAGCAGACCCTGATCAGATAGCTCTTACAGGAACCATCTGATCTGGGTCTACTCTATTTGCAAAGGCTTAGAAAAGCTTATTTATGGAGGAAAGAGTTAAATCTTTATTTTTCATAATGTTTCAACATATCTGAAGTGTATAATTGGTATAATTTCAATGTTTATATTTATTGCAATTTGCATGACATTGTACTATAATTATGTGAGTGAATTCTACCTTATAATCTCCATACAAATTTATCAAACTTTTACTTGTAATAAATAAAGTAAGTCTGGACTCACAAGTGAACAAAAAATGAAGAAATATTAACATCAAAACCATATCAAACAAACAAATGTATACACAATATGTCTTTGACGTACGTTTTTACATTATGACCGGAAGTTTTATTCTCGGTCCTGAAAGTGAAATGTCTACGCTCTCCCCCCTTTCTCCATTTGTGCAAAATAACTGTATTTAGGTTAAGGATATAAGAAGTTCATTTCATCTTCATGATTTAAATCATTTTGTTGATGGTCAGATCGATAAAATCAGAAGATATCCTGATGTGGGACCTACTCAGTGTGAGCGCAACCTATAAATTGAATTTGGGCAGATGCAACCAACAAAAGTTGCCCATAAGTTTTAAATTTCATTTCGTTTAATTAACCCATCTCATACTAATAGTGTGCATTGACACTATTGTAAACACTGTAGACCCAGGTCAGGCAGTTCCTATAGGAGCTGCCTGATCAAAGTCTGCACTGCTTGCATGCAGAATTTGTTTCATCCAAATCTAAATGGTTTAACGGTTTAAACTTTTTCTGTTCATAAAGGACACAGTAATAAAAAATGTTCAGATTACAGAATCACCTATAAAATGTAGCATGAGAAGAGTTATAATTTTATAATATTTTTATTTTGTTTATTATTTTTGTACTATAGAAAATAATGAATTATAAAAACTCTATTGTTTAAACGAAGTTTGTTTTGAACGACATAATGGGAAAAAAACATGTCAATATCAGTTATATATGACATTTTTATATAAATCAAAGGACAAATAGACAGGCAGAAAGGCAGAATGGAATGACAGACACTTGGTCAGAAAGATTATAACTTTATGTCACATTGTAATTTACATGTATGTAGGACAGATATCTAAGAAATTTTTTTCTAATTTTGTATATTCCAAATAATGTATCAGGGTTAGGAGTTCAATCAAATTAGTGGGCGATGGGGGGTTATTTCCCACCCACATCGGGAATGCAATTTGAATCTAAAATCAAAGGCCTGAATGGCCATAATGGCTTTCGGGTTTGATATGGATGTTAAGTGTAAGGGGAGAAATTGTTGTGCACGTTAATAACAATAACATCTTGGAATTGATAAAAGTTTTAATAACAACACATTTGTGAAATACTATGCCCCTGATTGTGACCAATATAAATTTGACCCGTAATGTGACATTTAACTGTTATATGACCTTGATTTTAATAAGTCCTCCCCCCCCCTCCCCCCCCCCTCCCAAAAAATAAATAAAAATGTTCGCCTCCGTAAGTTGCACAGGCATGCCAGGTTTGAGGTATGTATGTGCAATGGCTACAAAGTTATTGCCAACATTAAAGTTTGAGCCAAGCCAACAAACCAGGCAAAATCAGTCCCCCCCTTGATTGAATAAAAATATGACAGACTGAAACAAAAGGAGCCATCTCATGATCAGCTGTTATATAGACATGCTTCTAGTTTCTACTATGGCCAAAAGAATATCTTAATTATATTCAGGATGTCATTATTTCTTACATGAATATTCATGAAGTAAAGGGTCAATTAATGTTTTCATGTCCAAAGCTGATGAAAAAACTGAAGCACAACATCAAAGTTATACAAAGGCTACCTATAATCCTACATTTTTTGTTCAATTAATTCTTACACATAACATTTATTTTTCCATGTTCAGCACTTGTTTATTTTGAATAAATGTAGTCTGCTTACAAATTGAAGGTAGACTGTTTTTATTTTTAATTATTAAGTAGATCCATACATGAACATACAATTACGGTAGTTGTTTGGAACCTGATGAAACTCAAATTCAGAACTACAGTCTGAAGTAGAGTTGTAATCTTGGAAAGACATTTCAACAAATTGCTACCTACTTTCACTTTTACACGACACAAACGTCTTGAGCAAACGACAGTGTCGGCGACTCGGCGGTTACACGATACATAGAAGAGGCTCTATTTTCACAGTTATTATTGACACTGGAATATAATTTGATTGAATATGTGTTGAAAACCTTCTGTGGATAATACTTAATTTCATAAGCCGATAGAACCCCATGTTTTTATGGTTTTACTTCTTGTAAGACTTAGACTTGTGTTGAGGTTGGGTGCCATAGTCAAAACACGCTGTTCGATGCGTGATACATATGTACATGTATATGGGAATTCCGAATTTCATTGGTTGATTATTTTAGATTTCTTTGACCTTGTCCTTTATGAAACTTCCTATTTCTAATTTGAGTACGGGTCAAACGGAAATGACCGAATACGACGCAAAAGGCAGTTTGATTGGCTGAAGATGTAGGTCTATATGCTAATCAGTTACGAATGTGTATAAAAATGGAATCGGAAACCTCGGCTATATTCCTTCTGCTTTAGAACGCCAAGGTGTTGCGAAAACTACGGTAAAAATATTCGTTCGCGTCATCTTTGGAGTTTATTAAAATTCAAGACTTTGAAAAAGTTTATCTTTGTGTAGATTAGTAGTAATTATCTTACACAGCAAATTATTATTAAATACATGAAGAGTAAACAAATACATGGACATTTTACAACCAAACTAGTACAGACTTAAAGAAAACTATTTTGTCTTGCGCATGTTCACTAGACAAGTGAATTCGTTGCCGTAAAGAGACCGATTGCTATATGGCTCCGAAAGCCATAAAAACAAAAGACAAAAAAAAAATGTCGGATCTTTTTTGCATCAAAATTGTCCTACATTTTATGAAATTTGTTCCATAATCACATTTTTGACAAGTTTCAGAGTTTGGGTCCAAACTTGAGATAAAATATTTCACGATGTTGGATCTGATAACCACATTTTGACAAAATTCCAGGGGGGTCCGGATAGGGGTCTAGATCCACACATACTTTAAAATAACCAGGTTACTTTGTCCATTGACTTTACCCCACCCACCAGCAGTATGAAATTATTTTTTATGGAATATTCTTTTTAAGCAAACAATTAGATAGATATTCTAAATAAATAAATGATAATAAAACTTACTGCTTCAAAATGACCATAACTACTTTAAATTTTTGGCCATAAATAAACTTTCTGCCATATTGAAGGTCAATATTATCATTGAATGCAAAATTTTACTTATATTTATTAGCCCTGACATTAGGAGAGATAATTTTCTAATTTTTTTCATTTCCAAAATACAATCAAGTCTACAATGAAAAATTATGTTGGCCTGCTTCCAGCTATATATAGATTTGTATTATTGCATACATACTGCTTTTACACTCATTTACCACAAAAAAACCCAATTCAACCATATTCTCACAATTCTTGATAAATCGGCCCTCCTACCAGTGAAATTCCATCGAAAGCATTCCATTGAGACGAGGCCTTCAGGCTGCGCCAATAAACTGTACTTTACTAATTTTTTAGTGCAGTTCTGTACAAAATTAAATGTACTTGCAATATTTTTACAATGACTTTTCCCTGAAGGATTTAGATTTTCTAACGCAAAACTATTGTAACTCAAATTACAATAGTTTTGCACAAGCAGAATAAAAAAAATAAAATATTTTTATAGTGCAAAACTATTGTAAGTCAAATTACAATAGTTTTGCATTATATTTAGTAGAGTTGTGAGATACAATAGTTTTGTACAAATTAAATAATTACATAAATATGTGGAATATAGCTAAAATATTTCAAGGCATGATGTATTACTCATATCTGAGCCTGAAAATGCGAAAAAGTGTGTTTCGGAAAAATATGTAGTTACAATAGTTTTGCGTTAAGGTGACGATGTGGTTTCAGAAAAGAAGATTTTAAAAAGTTTCCCTCTATAAGTCTATGTAAAACTGATAAGCCACGGAGCGGTCCATTTTTGGCCCGGGTCATAATTTGAACACACGTGGTAGAGGACCATTAGATAATTATACATACCAAATATCAAAGGGCTATGCCTTTTAGCTTCAGTGAAGAATGTTTTCAAAGATGTTCTTATGAATTATAAGTCATCTATATGGTCATGTCAGAAAAACTGGGAACAATGTTTCGTTCCCCAAGCCACTGATGCTTCTGACAAATTTTGGTTGAAATCGAATAAGCAATTTCAGAGGAGATGTCGTTTGAAAACGTGGCCGGACGACGGACGACCGACGCCGGACGATTGACGGAGAGTGGTCACAATAGCTAATCCTGGGCCTTCGGCTCAGGTGAGCTAAAACGCAGCTAAGTAATATTCACGGTGTCATTATTTCTTATATCAATATTTATAAGGAGAGGGTTACACCAACATTCAAGATTGAGCTATTGTAAAAAATATGATCTAATTAATGTTAACCCTCCGCTTGCTAATCGCGTCAATATACCTACCTGTAAATAGTGAAGACCCAGATGAGACAGCTCGAGCAGGAGCTGTCTCATCAGGGTCTGCACTTTTTACAAGTTGATTGTGCAACCAGTGCACTCCACAGCAGTGATTGCACAGCGCAATACTTGTACACAGTGAAGATATATGTAATTATACAACAGGGCATGGGTAAAGAAGGAGAAATGTATTTTAAAATTCAGCAAGAGAAGGGTTAATGATGTACGTATTCCTTACATGTAACAAGCAGAGCAGAGAACACCCAGCACTGTCCATATTTAACTGGCAGTTTTGTTTCCATAAACTTTTTCAAGATTTTTTTACTGCCTTTCCATACCCATGGTTCTGTGCCACCTTTATAGTCCCCCGACCAGTTTCCTGCCAACAAACAGTCGTTGACCTTTAAGAGATAAATACAAAAGTTCACTAGTTACTACATGCATCAAAGTCAAATTGTTAGTATGATGTTTGATATTTAACCCATTCCTTTATATTGACGACTGTTAAAGTCACTTTAGGAAACCATTGTGATAAATAGAGCATTTGCTCCTATAGGAGCAAATGCTGTATTTATCACAATGGTTTCAATCTACAAAATTCTCAAAATTTCCTTTTCTCTAGTTAATGCTCCTGTTCGGTAGATTTATTCAAAGAGGTTGTATCTAAAAATAACTTATGTTATGAGGTAATGGGTTAATCATTCAGCTGGTGAATTTTCATGTAAAAACAATAACATCGTTAATATTAGTTACCGTAGATGAAATTTTGCATTGGCATATGAACACAGGAATGTTTGGACATGGCAGTAACTGCAGACTCATATCAATATTATTCTATAAGAAAACAGGACAGACCCTGATCCAATGGCTCTTACAGGAACCAATTCCATAGGGATTCCCCGTTTACAAGAGCATTTGATGGCATCACTATCAGGTAAAGGATTAAACATTATTTATTTTGTATGCATTTTTGGAAAAATAACTTCATGTACAAGTATACATGTAAATTATAGCACCAAAACACAGCTGTTATTAACCCTTTAACCCATTACATTATAGGCTATTTTTAAACTCAACCTCTTTGAATAAGTCTACCAAAAGGGAGAATTTACTAAAGAATAGGAACATTTTAGAATAATGTAATTTAGAAACCATTGTGATAGATAGAGCATTTGACCCAGAGGAGCAAATGCTCTATTTTAATTATCACAATGGTTTCAAAAAGTGCCTTTTACAGAGACGTAGAAAGTAATTAGACAGTTTCGGCCTGTGTCAAATTAACATGTGTTAATATGCCATTATATAATTAACCCTTTCGCTGCCAATGCCGGATCTGTGATTACCTATGTAAACAGTTTGGATCCATATGAGACGCCGAGTAACTCGGCGTCTCATCAGGATCCAAACTGTTTGTTACTGTTACTATGTTTTTTTCAAACAAAAATGAAGAAAATCAAAAGAATGAAAATTGGTAGCAGACGACAAAGTTAGCAGACGACAGAGTTTGGCAGCGAAAGGGTTACTATCCACGATGTCATAATTTCTTCAATTAATATTCATGGCGTAAAGGGTTAAGGATGATCCTACTTTGAATCATTTTCAAACGAAATATTTGTGGTAAAAGCCATTTGGCATTGATGCGTTCCGCATCAGTACAGACTCCTATCAGTGGGCTCCTCTAACATCATCGGCTATGTTTAGATACAATTACCTCTTTGAATAAATCTACCGAAAAGGAGTATTAACTAAAGAAAATGAAACTTTTAGAATTTTGTAGTTTGCCTATAGGAGTAAAGTCTCTTTTAATCACAATGGTTTCACAAAGTGACTTCTACAGAGTCGTCAAAAGTTCTCAATATGAGAGAATAGCTTAACCCTTTCCCTGTTCTATGTTTATTCCCAATTCAACCTTTCTCTTGCTGAATTTTAAAATATATTTCTCCTTCTTTGTCCGTGTCCCGTTGTATAATTACATAATTATATCTTCACTGTGTGCAAGTATTTCGCTGTGCAATCACTGCTGTGGAGTGCACTGGTTACTCAATCAACTTGTAAATAGTGCTGACCCAGATGAGACTGCTCCTGCAGGAGCTGTCTCATCTGGGTCTTAACTATTTACAGGTAGGTATATTGATGTGAATAGCAAGCGAAGGGTTAAATATCTACTGAATATTCATGGACAAAATAGTTATAATGATATATGTAAGATGGGACATTGTAGCAATTTTAGAAACTAAAGACAGATGTAAGCCTATATCAAATTCCATTAGCAAACAGAGCATATACTGAGCAGACAGATCATATAGGAGCCGTATGATCTGGGTCTACTCTGTTTGCAATGCGTGAAAAGGCCTTTATATAAGGGAACTTTTATGATGACCACTTACGACAAGTTACTGTTATCCTTTTCTTGCTGAAGAAACAAAGTTTGTGACTATTTCTACTTACATCTGATTCATACACTAGCCTTTTGCAATTTAACCCTTTCCTCCATGAATATTCTGGTAAGAAATAATTAAATATCATGAATATCAATGAGATTAATTTGTTATAGTAGCATTTTGACGCAGGAACGTTTGGTCATGGCAGAACCAGTAAAATCATAGCTTTATTATATCATAAGCAAACAGAGTAGATCCTGGTCAGACGGCTCTTATAGGGTATTGGTCTACTCTGTTTGCAAAGGCATAGAAAGGTGTATTTATGGAGTAAAGTGTTACATGTTTACCTTTACGCTTTTAAGCGTGACCTCACTTGCATTTGCAAACAGCCTGTCCCAACAGTGTTTAAGTTCAAGATCATTCTCAAGCATCTGACCGATCCGATACTTGATAATGGTCTCATACTCAGACTCAGAAGTTTTATAACCTTTGGCCCTGGGTCTAGATGAGATACCGAGTTTCTCAAAAGCAAACAAATTGTAAGAAAGCAAACCTTCGGCGGCATCATTTTTATAGCTGTATAAGGGCCAATGTTAACCATTTATTCCTGTTCATGCTTTTGCAGATAGAGTAGACAAAAATCAGATGGCTCCTGTAAGAGTCATCTGATCAGGGTCTGCCCTGATTGTTTATGATATAATATAGATTTTACAATTTTTGCAATGATCAACAATTCTCTTGATTGAAAATTTCAGCTATTTAATATTCATGGTCTATTTTTTTCTTACAGAAATATTAATGAAGTAAAGGGCTAACCAACCTTCCAAGCTAAGGCCCTGGCAACCTGTACGGGGTCTGAGAGAGACATTGAGTCTGGTCTCCTGAAGGCAGACTTAAGGATGTCAAGAACGACATCTAAAATTCCGTCTTCAAACTGAAATACAGAGATTAACAATTTATTATTGTAACATTCAATAAGTTGATTAATTAATAAGCAGTTTATTCATGATAACATATGCAAACCATTTTGATCCTGATGAGCTGCTCAGATGAAAAGATAATGAAGAAAAACCATTTTTATTATTTTTCAACAGACTGTAACTTTTGCAGATGGCAATTAAAGTCCATGAACGCCTTTGCATTAAAAAGTTATATATATTGAATGTACCCTTCAGTATACCATTTAAACAGTCTTGCTTTTTATCTGATCGTTTTCTGTTGAGAAACAAAAATTAAACTCTAAAATATATCGCGCTGTACTTTTTGTTCCAGCGGTCAAAAAAGTATGACAGAGTACTATAAATATAACAAACATTTCGCGCATGCGCCTCTCGATATCAAACAATGCATTTAGGCGTCTCTTGGAGCCGACGTAGGATGAGCAATGTTTCACCAAAAAATAGTCGCTGAAGAGGAAAGATAATGTAGAAATCAAAATACTCACATTCTCTATATTTAAAACTACTTTCGTTTTCTTTCTATATTTAAACCTACTTTCGTTGTCATCGATTTAAAACAAAAGTTATTTAACACAAAACCTTACGTTTAAGACTTTTTAAAAGCAGTTTCTTTCAAATGGATGGGTACTCTATTAAAAACACCAAATGTCATTATTTCGATCTCAGGACGTCCAGGGACTTTAAACAAAGCTTCGGTGTGCTTAGAGTTAATGAAAATAACACTTATATTAGCCCCTTTTCTCCAAACATACACCTTTCTACATATTGGCAGACAGAGAATAATATTCTTGAAACTAATTATATTTGACCCTTTCCCGCATGTAAGCGCATTTTGAGGCATCTGCAAACAGAGATCAGACGGTTCCTATAGCAGCCGTCTGATCAGTGTCTGCTCTGTTTGCTTATGGTGTAATATATATCTGATTCTACAGCTTCTGCCTGAGCCGAAAAGCTATGTGTTCATATGCCATTATTAAAAATATCTTATCAATATCCACGACGTAATTATTTCCTACATGAATATTCATCAGGGAAAGGGTTAACCCATCGCTTGCTGAATTTTAAAATACATTTCTCCTTTTTTACCCATGCCAAGTTGTATAATTATATATATCTCCACTGTGTACAAGTATTTCGCTGTGCAACCACTGCTGTGGAGTGCACTGGTTGCACAATCAACTTGTAAATAGTGCAGACCCTGATGAGACAGCTCCTGCAGGAGCTGTCTCATCTGGGTCTTCACAATTTACAGGTAGGTATATTGACGCGAATGGTTAATTTGTAAACACTTCTTGTCTGGACCTCTGTAAACCATGGCAACTCAAATCATGTTCGTATGAGGGAATGTGTTACATTTTACTTAGCCTTTTCCTTCATATAAACGCGTTTTTACGCATTTGCAAACAGAGTAGACCCAGACCAGATGCCATCTGATCAGGGATGCTCCGTTTGCTAATGAAATTTGATTAACCCTTTTCTTTAGTTTCTAAAATGGCTACAATGTTCCACCTTTCATGTCTAATTATAACTACATGCTTTTTGTTAATGAATATTCAGTAGGTATTGAAATTCAAAACAAATATAGAATAGGAAGAGGTTTAATGAATATTAATGTTTATGAACATTAACTCTTTGCATGCTACGTAATGTTGCGCGTGTAATAAATTTTGTTTGCTTTAATTCTTAGAGTAATCTTTACAAAATATGATCAAAATGGCAAATATTTTGGAATCTGATGTCAGACTTCACATTATTCGGCATCTCATTTGGATCAAAACGGTTTGCATAGGTTATCGCATTTCCACAACTAGCGTGCAAAGAGTTAATTAGATGAATTAACAATGGTATATGTCCATGGGAAACTGTAGAATCTGATCTACCAATGGTATTTGAGTATGGGAAATTGTAAAATCTGATCTACCAAAAGTATAATTATGTACATGGGAAACTGTAGAATCTGATCTACCAATGGTATATAAGCATGCAAAACTGTAGGATCTGATCTACCAATGGTATTAGCATGGGAAACTGTAGAATCTGATCTACCAATGGTATTTAAGCATGGGAAACTGTAGAATCTGATCTACTAATGGTATTTGAGCATGGGAAACTGTAGAATCTGATGTACCAATGGTATATGTACATGGGAAACTGTAGAATCTGATCTACCAATGGTATATAAGAATGGGAAACTTTAGAATCTTCATCAACAATATTCGATAAGCAAACAGTGCCGACACTGATCAGATGACCCCCTCAGTAAATGTCTGATTAGTATTTCTTCGTCATGTAAAAGGATAAGGGGAGCACTCAAAAGAAGATAAATGGTATGTCTTTAAAACAAGAGCGGTCTGTTTGGTTGGTTCTTTAAAGGGGCATAATTTTGTATAAGAAAAACTTACAGAGCTGTGGCCCTCGGTCCGATTGTAGCCCTCATGACGGTGAACAAGTGTGTAAAGTTCATAAGTGTATTTAGAATAGTTTTAAAACAATAGGTAATGTTAAACAAATTATTACATTTTTTAAAAGTTAGGAAAAAGTTCAAATGTAAACGTCAGAATATACATCTATTATGAATCTTACTGGATTAAAGAATTATGTGTTTCTTTGATCTGGTAACTTACTTGATTAGTTGTAACAGTCAAATATATAAAAAGATGACGTCAAATACTTAAATTGACGCGTTAATTACGTTGTAGCAAGACACCTGTACCACTCGTTGGAACTATATCGCTAATTACCGAGTCGAATTATGGTCTTATCCTAATGAATATTTTGTTTTAGATAACACACAGTTCGTCGTTGAGTTGTTGGTAACCAGATATGATTTACATCCCACTCCGATTACTGATCTAAGGCACGATCAATCCGCAAAGAATTAACACATGAAATATGAAAGCCATCTTGGTTACGGTATTAAAATGACAGACATATTAAACCTTGATCTCCTCAATAAAGAGGCATAATTTTGTAAAATAAAACAAGCTTTACAGAGTTATGGTCCTGAGTCAGACTGTAGCCTTTGTGATGGTGAACATTCATAAGAATTGCATTAATAGTAAAGATGTAATAGCCAACATAAGTTTCTAGACGACGCTACAAAGATGCTGACAGTGCGGACTGGTGGTACAACAACAGCTTGGTATTTTTTGGAAAACAGGCAAGCTATTGAATACCTAGTATAAGTCAGCTGGAAAGGTATGGAATGAGTTTTCTGTGTACTTTTCGTAATGCATTGAGCAGCCATATGCTTATTCACAGGATTACTTTAAATTGACTGTTCAACCCTTTCCTAAATAAACACGCCTTTCTACACCTTAGCAAACAAAGAAAGAAGACCATGATGAAACGGTTCCTATAGGAACTGTCTAATCAAAGTCTGCTCTATCTGCTTCTGGAATAATATACATGTAGATATGATTCTACAGTTTCTGCTTTGGCACACAATTCATGTGTAAATATGTCATTATAAAAATTAATCTAATTACAGTAAAACCTCTCTTAACCGGCAGTAAAATTTAGTATGAATATCGGTCTTGGAGACAGGTGGCAGCTTAACGCAGGGTGAAAGTCATGCAGAAAGCTCCTAGCTTTCACCCTGCATTAAGCAGCCACCTGCCTAAAAGTATCTAAATTATTATCTACTAGAATTCCGGTTAAGAGAGGTTATACTATAATAATCAAGATGTCATCACTACTTGCATGAATATTCATGGAGTAAAGGGTTAAGAGGTTCTACTGCATTAACCCTTTACTACATGCATATTTAGTAAGAAATAATGACCGTACTACTATTAAATAGCTGATATTTTATAAAGTCATTATGAAAAAGAGAATACTTTCCCGTGGCTGTCTGCTATGGGTCTACTTTATTTGCATAAGCATAGAAAGGCATTTCCATGAGATAAAGGGTTGTATAGTGCTGTGTTTACCTGTGCAAAATCCCATGCTTTGGCATGCACGTTCCATCCACTGCCCTGGTATACGCATCCACTCTCATTTAAAACATACTCTAACAGCAGCTTCTCATTGTTCATGTAGCATGGATCAGCTATATATAAAAGAAGAATTCTGGTTTGGAGTACTTTTAGTATTTGTTTGTATTCTACTAAGCCCTTTCCCTGTTGAATATTCATATAAAAACAATGGCATTATGAATACGAGCTGAAGTTTTATAATGACATATCATCGATGAGGTTTTGGTATCGGTAATATTTTAGTAGAACCCCTCTAATACGACCTCATAATGAATAAACATGGGTGTCCTTATAAGCAGATGGTTGCTTAATGCAGGCCAAAAGTAATGCAGAAAGCTCCCATAGGAGCTTCCTGTATTACTTTTCTCTGCATTAAGCTACCACCTGCCCCAACCACCCAGAATTATGCCTCTTTTTGGTGGTCGCATTAGAGTGGTTTGCTGTATTTCTGTAATAATTATAGAGTCTACTCTGTGTCTATTTTTGTGCATAGGTGTGACAAGCATTTATATAAGGAAAGGTCGAATACAAGACATTCATTCTAGGCTTTAATAGTAAAATATATGACCTTTGTTTAGGTTGAAGAAATCGATAATAACAAAGCATACATGTAGCCCTTTCTTTCATATAAACATGTTTTCACGAATTTGCAATCAGAGTAGACCCCGATCAGACGGTTCCTATATGATTTGTCTGATCAGGGTCTGCTCTGTTTGCTAATGGAAGTTGATCTGTGTCTTTACTTTCTAAAATGACTACAATGTCCCACCTTCCATATTACATTATATCTATTTTTGTCTATGAATGTTTAGTAGGTATAGACATTTGGAATACATGTAAATATAGGACAGGGAAAGGGTTATGAAAGTCCAATTATATCTTTATGTGAATCAATTTCTTCACTCTGTTCGCTCCCAAATGAATACACGTGATGTTTTATATAGAAAATATCAATTTACCTTTTCTTTGCTAAAATGCCACAGGAAAATATCGCAGAACAAGAAGAGTAATCAAAATTTAGCGCCTATGACTTCAGTAAATAATGTGACCATGGACTACTATATATAATGTAACGGGATATAGTTGTGATGGTCCATGTGACATATGCACATCAGTTTAACCCTTTACCTGATAGAAGCGGCTTTTAGCGTGTTTGATTTATTCCTCCGCTGAAGAAAATAGATAATTCATACAGTCATGAACATATTGCATAATAAATATTTTCTATATCCTAGTAGGTGGTAGCTTAAAGCAGGCTGAAAGTAAAGCAGAATGCGCCTTAAGGCGCATTCTGCTTTACTTTCAACCTGCTTTAAGTGGCCATATGTCTTCAAAACTAGAAACAGGCTATTGGGTAAAGGGTTAAAATGACTTTAATTATAACACATTTGCAGGCATTTTCAGACATTTTCAGATGGTTCCTATGTTTGCCAATCGAATTTGAAAGATTTGTTTCTTTACTTTCTAAGATGGCTACAATGTATGTTCCAGCTTTCATATTTTGTCAATGAATATTCAGTACGATTTAAAATTTTAAATAAACATAGAATAGGGACTGGGTTAATCCAAATCATGGCTATAGTTTAAAACTGTGTGTGCCCTGCTTTAACCTAATCCCTCTTAGGCTATCTTTAGACCCAACCTCTGGATTAATCTACTAATAAGGAGCATTTACTAGAGACAAGGAAAATTTAGAATTGTGTAGTATGAAACCATTGTGACTTTTACAAAGGCGTCAATATGAGGGAATTGGTTAAGCATATTTTTCTGTGAGTAACAATCTTACTGGCAAGAATAATAGTTTATACTTGTTGAAATTACAAACCTTTGCACCAAGGATTGAACAATATGATTATGTCTGATATGTCATCATAGGAGAAGCTGAGCATCACATCCTTGCCTTCCTTGTTCTTGCCCTTGCAGTAGGACTTCACAGTCAGATCCCACTCTCCAATGTGAACGTTGACCGGGACGTGAACCTGTATGATAGTTATATATACCCCTTTAGCTCATACAAACGTGTTTTAATGCATTTGCAAACAGAGAAGACCCAAATCAGATGGCTCCTATAGGAGCCGTCTGATCAGGGCCTGCTCTGTTTGCTAATGGAATTTGATATATTTGTTTCTTTAGTTTCTCAAATAGCTACAATTTTCCACCTTCTATATGTTATTATATAATTATTTTGACTATGAACATTCAGTAGGTATTAAGATTTTGAATAACTATAGAACAGGGAAAGGGTAAACCTCTATCCAACAAACCTAATTCTATGTCTATAACACTTTCCCTGTTGAATATTTATGCAGGAAATGATCACTTCCTGGAAATACATTAACTCAATTTTGATACTGTAACATTTTATAGGGATTTTTGTACTTAGACCAAAATGGTAGTATAAATTCTATATACAGTTCTAATTTCAAAAGTACAAGAGTCATTTGATCTGAGTTTGTAAGAGATAAACGTAGCTGTAGTAGAGAGATGGCTATTCCTCCATGGCCACTCTCCAAACAATTTATATGAGAGACAGGAGACAGCTGGTAGTTTTACCCTTTCAACGCTGAATTTTCAAATGGACTATTACTAAATTCAAAGAGGTCGAGCTTACTATAAATATTCAACCTTTAAATCCATTCCTCCATAAATATGCCTTTCTAAGCCTCTGCAATAGTCTCTTCTTGAAACCATTGTGATGAATAGAGCATTTGCTCCATAGGAGCAAAAGCTCTATTTATCACAAAGATTTCAACACTGCACTATTCTCAGATTTTCCTTTTCTCTAGTGAATGCTCCTTTTCGATGAATTTATTCAATGAGGTTGGGTATAAAATTAGCATATGACTGGGTTAAACCCTTTCCCTGTTAATTATCTAGTCCGAATTTAAATACCTACTGAATATTCATGGGAAATATTGTTATAATGATATATCGAAGGCGGGACATTTTAGCCATATTAGTAAGTAAAGAATCAGATGGCTCCTATAGGAGCTGTCTGATCTGGGTCTGCTCTGTTTGCAAATGCAAGAAAACATGCTTATACATGTATGAAGGAAAGGGTTAAAGAAAAGTGTAACATGACAAACAGTGCTGACTCTGATGAGAGGGCCCTCTCATTTAGATTTACACTGTTTGCAAAGGATTACTCCATGAATACTCATGCAGTATATAATAACATGAACTTTAATGAGCCGAAGTTTTAAAATGACATATGAACAATTTGTCCACAGCAGAAACTATAGAGTCAAATCTATATTATTTATAAGTAAATGTTTAACAGTGCAGACCCTAATCAAACAGCTCCTACAGGAGCCATCTGTTCTGGGTCTGGCGTTAAAATGTATATGTATGGAATAAATAGTTAACTCTTCGCTTGCTATTCATGTCAATATACCTACCTGTAAATAGTGAAGACCCAGATGAGACAGCTCCTGCAGGAGCTGTCGCATTAGGGTCTGCACTATTTACAACTTGATTGTGCAACCAGTGCACTCCAAAGCAGTGATTGTACAGCGAAATACGTGTACACAGTGAAGATATATGTAATTATACAACAGGGCATGGGTAAAGAAGGAGAAATGTATTTTAAAACTCAGCAAGAGAATGGTTAATCATTTCCTTCATATAAACGCATTTGCACGCATCTGATAACAGAGTAGACCTAAATCAGACTGCTCTTATAGGAGCCGTCTGATCAGGATATGCTCTGTTTGCTAATGGAGTTTGATATATCTATTTCTTTACTTTTTAAAATGGTTACAATGTTCCGCCTTCCATATTTCATTATAACTATTTTGTCCATGAAATTCAATAGGTATTGAAATTTGTTATAAACATAGAAGGGGGAACAATGTTTTTGCATTGTTTTTGCATTGAATTCAGCAGTTTTCTCACCTTGATTTTTATGGAATTACCACTTCTACTAACAATGCTTGCACCCCATTCATTAGGCTTGAAAGTTTTCTTTCCAGTTTCATCCAGTTCGAATTCGGCCTGTGTGCCCCTTTTACGATTTGGGTCATCTCCTGTCATAAGTAGAAAATGATGTAAACACTTGACACTTTTGATTCAACCATCATATATATGTAAATGTATAATACAGTTTTTCTTATATGATACAACGTTTCAAAAAACTAACTGGTCTGGTTGCCCATACAGTGTATATTGGACTTTTCATACGGACAGATTATATGACCATTGCTTGTTAGTTAGCTGGTTATTTATTTCTTGTTTGTTCGCTTGTTTTGCTTTATTAACAAAAATGGACCGTATTAGATATGTCAGGACATACACTTTATCTAACCCTTTCCTTCATGAATATTTGTGTAGGAAATAATGATATTATGAATAATTATTAGCTGAACTAATATAATGGCAAATGAACACAGGATATTTTGCACTTCCATAAACCGTACAACAGAGCTACAGATAAAGGTGCGCACCCAGATACTAAACTCGTCGTTTCCCCACCAAACCCTGTACTATGACCACTCTTTAGAATCGTCTCAAAGAGATGATTCTAAAGAGTTGTCATAGTATAGGGTTTGGTGGAGAAATAAAGGAGTTGTTCTTGAAAATTATTTAATTTACGCATCTTATCTGGAGCTCTGCCTTACAGGAACTGTCTAATTTAGGTCTACTGTTTGCAAAACTTTATATGGGGTAAATGGTTAAGTGTTCAATTACTTAATAACAAACAATAACTTATTGCCAACTTGTATAGCCCATTCCTTCATATAAATGCCTTTTCACGCCTTGGATATAGACAACTTTGTGTATAGGCAACGGATGGATACAGCCTACCTTGAAAACTTTGTGTACAGACACCTGATGAATACAGCCAACCGTGAGCACTTTGTCAGCTAACCTTGAGCATTTTGTTTACAGGAAACGGATGAATACAGCCAACCTTGAGCACTTTATGTACAGACAATGGATAGATAAGCCAAACCTTTAGCACTTTGTCAGCCAATCTTGAACACTTTGTGTACAGATAACTGATGAATACAGTCAACCTTGAGCACTTTGTGTACAGGAAACTGCTAATACAGCCAACCTTGAGCACTTTGTCAGCCAACCTTGAGCACTTTGTGTACAGATAACTGATGAATACAGCCAACCTTGAGCACTTTGTGTACAGATAACTGATGAATAAGCCAACCTTGAGCACTTTGTGTACAGGCAACTGATGAATACAGCCAACATTGAGCACTTTGTGTACAGGCAACTGATGAATACAGCCAATCTTGAACACTTTGTCAGCCAACCTTGAACACTTTGTGTACATACAACTGATGAATACAGCGAACCTTGAGCATTTTGTGTAAAGACAAATGATGAATACAGCCAACCTTGAGCACTATGTGTAATAATGGATACAGCCAACATTGGGCACTCTGTGTCAAGACAACTGATTAACAAAGCCAACCTTGAGCACTTTGTGTAATAATGGATACAGCCAACATTGGGCACTCTGTGTCAAGACAACTGATTAACACAGCCAACCTTGAGCACTTTGTGTAATAATGGATACAGCCAACATTGGGAACTCTGTATCAAGACAACTGATTAATACAGCCAACATTGAGCACTTTGTGTACAGAGAACTGATGGATACAGCCAACCTTGAACACTTTGTGTGCAGACAACTGATGAATACAGCCAACCTTGAGCACTTCGTGTACAGACAATGGATGAATACAGCCAACCTTGAGCATTTTGTGTACAGACAATGGATAGATAAGCCAAACCTTTAGCACTTTGTCAGCCAACCTTGAGCACTTTGTGTACAGATAACTGATGAATACAGCCAACCTTGAGCACTTTGTGTACAGATAACTGATGAATAAGCCAACCTTGAGCACTTTGTGTACAGGCAACTGATGAATACAGCCAACATTGAGCACTTTGTGTACAGGCAACTGATGAATACAGCCAATCTTGAACACTTTGTCAGCCAACCTTGAACACTTTGTGTACATACAACTGATGAATACAGCGAACCTTGAGCATTTTGTGTAAAGACAAATGATGAATACAGCCAACCTTGAGCACTATGTGTAATAATGGATACAGCCAACATTGGGCACTCTGTGTCAAGACAACTGATTAACAAAACCAACCTTGAGCACTTTGTGTAATAATGGATACAGCCAACATTGGGCACTCTGTGTCAAGACAACTGATTAACACAGCCAACCTTGAGCACTTTGTGTAATAATGGATACAGCCAACATTGGGAACTCTGTATCAAGACAACTGATTAATACAGCCAACATTGAGCACTTTGTGTACAGAGAACTGATGGATACAGCCAACCTTGAACACTTTGTGTGCAGACAACTGATGAATACAGCCAACCTTGAGCACTTCGTGTACAGACAATGGATGAATACAGCCAACCTTGAGCATTTTGTGTACAGACAATGGATGGATACAGCCAACCTTGAGCACTTCGTGTAAACGGTAACTGATGGATACAGTCAATCTTGAGCACTGTGTAATGACGGATACAGTCAACCGTGAACACTTTATGCTAAGTTAAACTAATTTACCCCTTTACTCCATGAATATTCAAACAAAAATATTTAGATGATTTAGAATTTCATATGAACACAGGAAATTTTGGCCATGCTAGAAACTGTAGAATCAAATCTATATTATTTCATAAGCAAACTGAACAGACCCTGATCATTAAGCTCTTACATGAATCGTCTGACTTGGTTCTACTATGTAAAGGGGTAAAATGTCGTATTTAACCCTTTCCTCCAAGAATATTAATGTAAAAAATAATGACGTCATGAATATTAATTAGATTACATTGGTATAATAGCACAATAACACAAGATCTTTGCTCATGGCAGAAACTGTAGAATTATATCTACATGTATATTATATCATAAGCAAACAGAGCAGACACTGATCAGACGGCTCCAATAGGAGCCGTCTGATCTGGGTCTAGTTTGTTTCCAAATGCGTAGAAAGGCATATTTATGGAGTAAAGGGTTAAAACCAATTACCGAGTAAATGGTTAACCTATACCTGATATTTGTAAACTCCCTTGACACCTTGGCAAACAGAGTAGATCAGATCAGATGGCTCCTGTTAGACCTGTCTGAGCAGGTGCCACTTTATTTGCTTATTGAATAATGTCAGGCTATACAATTTCTGCCATCGCAGATCAGTACTGGGTGTATAATTTATTAGTCTGTTATATCCACAAAGTCATAATTTCCTACATAAGATAAAACAAAATGGAAATCAATCACTCCCTGGACCTTACATGCAACAAGTCTTACCGTACTGGAACAAAAGTTTCATATCATGTTTCTTATCTTCGTACGGACGGTCAAACTTGATAGTGGTGTAGAAAAAGTCGCCCCTGCGTAGCACAAGCTGAGCTGGTTTTTCCTTCCCGTCATCTGTTTTCCTGTCCTTTGTGCAATCATACTGGTCCGTCCTGATAGATATATACGTACAGTAGAACCTGTCTTAAGTAGCTATTCATTTATTGAATACAGGAGTCTTAAAAAGCAGATGGTTGCTTAATGCAGGGCAAGCGTAATGCAGAAAGTTCCTACCGGATGCTGAATTTAGTATCGGCCTTGGAGGTGGTAGCTTATTACAGGGTGAAAAGTCACACAGAAAGCTCGTCTAGGAGCTTTCTGCACGACTTCCACCCTGCATTAAGCAGCCATCTGTCTAAAAGTATCTAACCTCTTCTCTAAAAAAGAGTAAAGTACCTAGTTATAGTATACTTGCAGTCCGAAGGACCGCTCCGCCGACTGTACATTTACTCCACTGGTCATTGAGTCATTCGCCTACAATATTGAGCACTGCTAACATATGGCGCAATCATGCAGCAGCAGTACCGACCAGTGATCCTCATAGGTACTCATTTTAACCCTGGGTGGAGAGTAGGTGCGGGTGGGAGACACTGAAAAGCGTCTCTGAAATTTCTTAACCCCGGACCTCCGGATTGGTAGTCAATCACGTTACCACTAGACCACCGCATATATATGTATGTATTGTTCTATATATACATATACTGACTCAAACGTGTCTTACCCCTGTGCCGCACACCACATAGTACATGTACACCAAGACCAGTCGGCTCCTGTAAGAGATGTCTGATCAGGGTCTGTTCAGTTAGCTCATAAACTTATGTAGATCTTATCAACACAGTGGCTATACTTCATATGAACGCATTTACAACGCTTTGCAGACATAGTACACCAAGACCAGATGGGAACTTATAGATATATGATTCTACAGTTCTGTAATGGTAAAAATAGGTCATTTCTTCATAGTTGTATTTTAAACATCCACTAATTAATATTCATGATGTCTTTATCTCTTACATGAACATTTATGATGGCAAGGGTTAACAGGTGCTAAATAGATTTATTATATTCGTGTTGTTTTTATTAACATTTTAAATAATACAGTGTATCACTAGCACGATGGGGGAAAGTTCACCTGTATCACTAGACATTTTGCTCTAAATAAATTTCAGAGCAACAGATAAAGGTACAGTAAAACCTCTATTAACCGGAAGTTAAATGTAGTATAAATATCGGTCTTGGGGAATTCCGGTTAAGAGAGGTTTTACTGTATATACCCAAATACTAAAATCGTAATTTCTCCACCAATCCCTTCTTTGAGACGACTCTACAGAGTAGTCATAACATAGGGTTTGGTGGAGAAATAAAGGAGCAATTATTGAAAAATGTTTGAATGTATCTGGATCTCTGAATTTTATTTACAAACATTGTCTGATACAGTAAAACCTCTCTATAACGGCTACTAAATTACATCAAGTATTTTGTGTGAAAGGAAGGTGGCTGCTTAAAGCAAGGTGAAAGTAAGTAGGAGCGTTCTGTTTTACTTTCACCTTACTTTAAGCAGCCACCTGCCCTAAATACTAATTAATTAACACATAAATGGAGTGTTAAAACCCTGCTGAGGTGCCGAATGACTTGGTGTTATATCTGGAACCAGACTATTTGAAAAGGTATATATTTGGAGAAAAAAGGCATAATCACAGATTCAAACACTGTATCAAACTCTATGAGCCACTTTCCTGTGACTGTTAAACTCATTACATGTACTTTGAAATAGTGTTAGAAATAATAACACCATGAATAACTACTAGCTGTATTTTAATACAATTGTAATGCCATTTGAGCAAACAGTTTTGGGGTATGGCAGAAACTGTAGAATGAGCAAACAAGACAAACTCTATTCAAGCTGATACATGTACCACAAGGGCCATCGATATGAGTCTTTTCTGTTTGCAAATGTATCAAAATGCGTTATTATCCATATAATGTACTCGAAAAGGAACACATGATGCTTCCTAACCCTTTCCTCCATAAATACGCCTTTCTACGCCACGTTAAAAACCACCTATTGAAACCATTGTGATAAATAGAGCATTTTGCTCCTATACGAGCAAAAGCTCTATTTATCACAATTGGTTTCAATGCTACACAATTCTAACATTTTCCTTTTCTCTAGTAAAATTTATGCTCCATTTGGGTAGATTCGTTCAAAGAGGTTGGGTCTAAAAATAGCCTATGGAGGAAAGGGTTTATTGTGATCCGCACTGGTTATCAATTCGCTTTACCTTTAACTCCATATAAACTTTGCAAACAGACTAGACCTAATTCAGAAGCCTCTGGCAGGAGCCGGGGTATGAGGGCCTGTTCAGTATGTTTATAGAATATCTCAGATCTATATAATTATATCAACAAACGGATTCAACCCTATTCACGGGTATGAAACATACAGGAGGCGGCTATGTTCTACTGCATTGCTTATCAACTCGCTTAATTCGTTACACCACAGATATGCCTATCAACACGTTTGCAAACAAGGTAGACCAAGATTAAATGATCTATTTTATAATATTATGTAGTACAGCTATATATATATTATCCTCCCAAGTTGACCTGAGACTCGATTAAATTTCGGCGTGTTTATCGGGATTGTTCGTAATACTCTGTGACAAAAAAATAGCAAACCAAAAGTCGGTAATAATCATGTTCCTCGAGGATTGTACAGTAGAACCCCTCTAATACGTCCACTTAATGAATAAACATGGCTGTCTTTATAAGCAGGTGGTTGCTTAAATGCAGGACACAAGTTATGCAGAAAGCTCCTACAGGAGCTTTCTGCATAACTTTCGTCCTGTATTAAGCTACCACCTGCCTTTGCCACTGTGAAGTATGCCCCTATTTGCTGGTCGCATTAGAGGGGCTTTACTGTATTCTTATAGCGCATTCTTATACCTTCGGAAAATTATTCGAACATTACCGACGATAATACACGGAATATGCATGAGTCTCAGGTCAAATTGGTAGGATAATACATGTTTTATATGAGTTCATAATGGATAACGACCGCCGTGAATAGTTACGGAGTAAAGGGTTGTAAATTGTACAATTCTTTAAGCTCTTTACCTCATATAAACGTGTTTTCACGCATCTGCAAACAGGGTAGACCAAGATCAGACGGCTCCTATAGGAGCCGTCTGATCAGGGTCTGCTCTGTTTGTTAGTGGAATTTGATAGACCTGTCTCTATCCTTTCTAAAATGGCGAAAATGTTCTATGTTCCATATTTCATTATAACCATTTTGTCCATGAATATTCAGCAGGTATTGAAATTTGTAGACATAAACATAGAACAGGGAAACGCTTTCTCTGCCAATGTCACATCTGTGGCTACCTAGGCAAACTATTTAGATCCAGATGAGACGCCGAGTTATTCGGCGTCTCATCTGGATGCAAACTGTTTGCATAGGTATTCACTCACCCGCCCTTAGCAGTTTATAGGTTACGAGGGTGTGTTTGATGTAACTCATTCTTGCCTGTGGCGGAGAGTATTCCCGTCGAAATCCACGTCTACGTCTTTCACTTCCAATACTTTAGCCTTTTCCTCCTTAGGTGGCTCTGGTTTGTCCGGTGTGTTTCCTCCATCTCCTCCACGGTTTCTCCTTCGGCGGCCAAAGTAATACTCGTACAGCAAATCGTACCAGTAATTGTCGTAACTGTACCGGTTCCTTCTGTAGTTGTACCGGTTGTAGTTGGAGTTGTAGTAACTGTACATATTTCACTGTTGCTGCCTTGTTGAACTTCACATTTAACAACCTTTACAATAAAAAAACAAATATAGGATATGCTGCGAGTAGTCATTTTGTACAAAGTAATATTAAACGAGTTTTTGAATATATTACTAAGCGAGACTCTGACGAGATTTATAATATTTTCCAAGATGAGTTTAATTGGCTTCAGCGATAGCCGCAGCTACCCTTAGATAGGAGTTGAAAGATCCCATGATTAACTGCGGGATTAGATTTTATTTAAATGTGGGATAGAAAATTCCAACTAGTATTTGATTTTATTTCAATTATTTACTGTATTGTAATATATTTTCCTCAGCGGTCGCACATATATTTGATGGAAATTCAAAATGGCCATGCTTCAATTTACTGCAGACAACACTCCGGATTTACACTCAAGAAAAATGCAGCTGCTATATTTTTCTCTGTGCTCATTTAGCCTCACTAAAATGCCCAAGAACTGTTTGATGATTGCTTTGTTAACATTATGCAGGTCATTTTCAGGTCATTTGCTGTCCAGCTCTATGTGTTCCAACTACCTTCTGCACTCTTAGCAATTAACTATTTCAATGCCAGAATTGCCGTCTGTTAGACATATTTTCGTCTGCCACAAGTTTTAGAATGAACGTTTGTTCAATGGCTTTATAAAAAGATAAACAGTGTGTCAAACATTTTGGATCCTGATGAGAGGCCGAGTTACTCGCCGTCTCATCTGGATCCAAACTGTTTTGCATATGATATCTGTATCTGTATGATATCTGCAATGTTTCTACAGGACTTAATCAATGGTATTTATATGACGTCACAGCTTATATTAAACGTGTGTTTTATAGGGAAATATGTTATGATTACATTCACTCGGATACAGGGGAGACTCTGTGATGAATGTAAATATCACCAAGATAGAGATGTATACATCGGGTTCATCCACTGACACTAGATCGAAAGACTATAGTTCTGTTTATAACACTTATAACATTAATACACGAGTGTAAAATGTGTTATAAACAGAACAATAAATCCATCTTGTTATTATGTTTTTTATATCTAACCTCTATGAATAAATCCACCGAAAAGCTAACAATTTACAAGTGAAAAGGGATTTTTTTGAATTTGTTGTTTGAAACAGCTGTGATAAATAGAGCATGCATTGTTCATATGGATAAAATGCTCTGTTTATCTCAATGGTTTCAAAAAGTGACTTATATACAGATGCATTAATATGAGGTAATTGGTTAAGATCGTACGTTTGAAATTGCATACGACGATCGCTACGGGAAGCCGAGATGACCGTGTGTTACAACTTACTATAATTCTATCGAACATGGTTGACTTAACCCATTTCCTCTTAGACTATTTTTAGACCCAACCTCTTTGATTAAATCTACCGAAAAGGAGCACTAACTACAGAAAAGGAGAATTTTAGAATTGTGTAGGTTTGAAACCATTGCTCCTATGGAGCAAATGCTCTGTTTATCACTACGGTTTCAAAGTGTGACTTTTATAGAGGCGCCAAAAGGCGTTGCTAGGAGGAAATGTGTTAAACTAACCCACTCCGTCATATTATAAACGCTTTTCTCGTCGCTACAAACAGTAGATCAAGATCATGATAAAGGAACATGGTTTGCTCTGTTTATAAATGCAATAATAAAGGCATGGTTCTACAGCTTCTGCATGACCACAACTTCCTGTAGTAGTGTGCCATTATATAAAAACAAGTTATATTCATAAAGATATCATTTCTTACACATAATCTTGATGGAGTAAAGGGTTACCGGTAAATACGCTCCGGTCGATTGCTGTTTATTATTATTATTATTATTATTATTATTATTATTATTATTTACCACGGCCTCTCCCTAAATTGAAATCTAAATGCCTTCTAGCAGTTACTTTGATAATCACTGAACATGTTGGAGCAGTCTACTCGGCAGGCGCGGATTTAGAGGGGGCGGAGCCGGCGTACGTCCCCTAAAATTTCCAAAACATTTTTTAGTAATATTTTAGATCTATATACAGTAAAACCTCTCTATAACGACCACTAAACTGTGTTAATTAGTTGGTATTTAGAGCAGGTGAAAGTAAAACAGAACGCTCCTATAGGAGTGTTCTGTTTTACTTTCACCTTGCTTTAAGCAGCCACCTGCCTTTAACACAGCTCTTTTTCAACATGTATTACAAACACACTATTTATTTATGTCATCAAACATAAAAATCTACGCCCCCCTCCCCCCAAAAAAGTCTACGCCCCCCCCCCCCCCAATCTGAAACCTATAGGAATCGACTCTTTTGCAAATGCATGAAAAGGCGTTAATATGAGGGAAAGGGTTAACAATTTTCATGTCCTATATTTATTCCAACTTTCAATACCAACTGAATATTCATGGATGAAATAGTTATAACAAACAGTGTAGCCATTTAAGAAACTAAAGAAAACATATCTATCAAATACCTATCATATATATCATCTATCAGAAACATATCTATCAAATCCCATAAGCAAACAGAGATGGTCCCCATCAAACAGCTCCTACAAGAGCCATCTGAAAAGGTGTTTATATGAAGGAACGGGATCCTATTTACTTATGCGTAATGTATGTGGCACATTTTTCAATGCTCCTCAATTTTTGTAATCTGATAGCGCTGTTAATACTGTGAAACGTCTCTAGGACGAAAACCAAAAATAGGTCTAATACAGGATGTTAAAGACAGGTGGTAGCTTAATACAGGACGAGTGGTATGCAGAAAAAATCCTATAAGAGCTTTCTGCATAACCCTCGGCATGCATTCATCAACAACCTGCTTTAAACGACACTCATACTTATTCAATAATTGATCGCTTTATATGGATTCTGTTGTATGTATTGAATAATTTCTAAAGAAATTACACAAAAGGCGTACTTCCAACTCATTATAAAGTAAAACGGTGTGTGAAGAAAAAATCGAATTAACCTTTTGAGCACTGCGCAAAAATGTCATCTGCTTATACTTTACAAGATACAAGAATCTTTATTTTGAGTCGGTTGTACAACAGATAACATTGGCTACAATAAGATATTTACTTTCAAAAGTACACTTTTCTTCTTTCCATTTATTTAAATCCTTCGCTTGCTATTCACGTCAATATACCTACCTGTAAATAGTGAAGACCCAGATGAGATAGCTCCTGCAGGAGCTGTCTCATCAGGGTCTGCACTATTTACAATTTGATTGTGCAATCAGTGCACTCCACAGCAGTGATGGCACAGCGAACTACTTGTACACAGTGAAGATATATGTAATTATACAAAAGGGCATGGGTAAATTCAGCAAGCGAAGGGTTAAAAACAGAAATCGATAAGCAAATAGATTGGATTCCGATGAAAAAAGCTGATATAGTTGACGTCTTATCAGTACATAAACTGATTCACCTATATTGTAGATGGAATTAACCCTTAGTATGCTATCAGCGACTAAAATCACATTTGCAAACATCTTGGAGATGGACAAGACGCGGAGAAAGTCTAAAAAGTTTGGGTCATGATACTCGGTCAATAGTTCCTAAAATGTTTAACCAATTCTTTCATATTGCCGCCTTTTAAATCTCTGTAAAAGTCACTTGTTTTAAACCAATATGATAAATATTGATTTTTGTTTTCAATATTTTAATATTTTTGAATACTTTTGAAACCATTGTGATAAATAGAGCATTTGCTCCATAGGATTTCAAAAATACACAATTCTAACATTTTCCTTTTTTCTAGTTAATTAATGCTCCTTTTCAGTGGATTTATTCAAAAGAGGTTGGGTTCAAATATATCGTACATGTAAGACGGATTGGGATAACCGTATAGGAAGTAGTTCAAATTATACCAGACCCAAGTGTGAGCCGCCATCTTTATTCATAGCTGGTTAAGGGTTAAGAATTCTATTTATAAAGTTCACTCATAATTTGGTAGTGATTTAACTGTCAAAGTATTATTGAAGTGAAATGTGTATTCGAACAAGTTTTTTTCCCCTGACGACAAGCGGGTTGTATGTTTCAATAACATTCTCTCTGCCAACGACAGGTACGAGCTCTTTATACGCTGTGCAACTGTCGTTTCCAAAACTGCCGTCTGCAAACAATTGTCGTCTGCTGCAAACGGATTGGATCCGGATGAGACGCCGAGTTACTCGGCGTCTCATCCGGATCGAAACCATTTGCATTGGCAATAACAAAACCGCTGCTAGCATGCAAAGATTAAATTAACCCTTCGCTTGCTATTCACATCAATGTACCTACCTGTAAATAGTGAAGACCCAGATGAGACAGTTCCTGTAGGAGCTGTCTCACCAGGGTCTGCTCTATTAACAAGTTGATTGTGCAACCAGTGCACTCCACAGTAGTGATTGCACAGCGAAATACTTGTACACAGTGAAGATATATGTAATTATACAACAGGGCAAGGGTAAAGAAGGCGAAATGTATTTTAAAAATTCAGCAAGAGAAGGGTTAAATTTATCTTTATGAGGTAGAGTATTCGCAGCAAAAAACAACAACAACAACAACGTTTGCTGATATAGCCTAAACTCTTTGGTGTTGAATGGCTCAACAAACAGTGTAGACTCTGATCAGAGGATTACTTCAGCAGCCCTTTGATCTGGGTCTATGCCGTTTGTATATGTCCTATTCAGGAACACTGTACACTAGTGTGCTAAGTTCCTGGTTAACAGGCTGTGTAACTCGATGTCTCATCAAGATGCAAACTATTTGCAGTGGTTATATTTAGAAGGCCGCATGGAAGATTGGTGTTTAACCAAATGCGTTCCCTCTTTAAATAAATTCTTAATTATCATTATTATTATTAATAATGTTATCTCAATTTGGACGAACGTTTGCTAAACTGTAAAACTCCAAATTAAGATATATATGCATTGCATATGAAACAAACTCGGAAAGCACGAGTCCGTACTGCTATTCGAACGTATGACCCCATGAATGGGACGTAGACGCTATTAGATCAAAGGGTTAATGAATCCGATGGGTCACTCTCAAAGACTGATTGTGAATAAAGCTACTATAACTACCACTACTACTGATTATGAATAAAGCTACTATAACTACCACTACTACTGATTATGAATAAAGCTACTATAACTATCACTACTACTGATTATGAATAAAGCTACTATAACTACCACTACTACTGATTATGAATAAAGCTACTATAACTATCACTACTACTGATTAAAGCTACTATAACTACTACTTACATTTACTACTACATTTGTACTACTACTACTACTACTACTACTACTATTACTACTACTGCTACTACTACTACTTCTACTACTACTACTACTTCTACTACTGCTACTACTACATTTTGTATTACTACTACTACTACTACTGCTACTACTACATTTTGTACTACTACTGTTGCTGCTGCTTCTACCACCACTGATACTACTACTACTTCTTCTAATACATCTACTACTACTACTACTACTACTACAACTACTATTACTACTTCTATGTTGTTGCTGCTGCTACTACTACTCCTACTATTACTACTATCACTACTACTACTACTGCTACTACTGCTACTACAACAGTTTGTACTACTACTGTTACTGCTGCTTCTACCACCACTGATACTACTACTACTTCTTCTAATACATCTACTACTACTACCACAACAACTACTATTACTACTTCTATTGTTGTTGCTGCTGTTGCTGCTGCTACTACTACTCCTACTATTACTACTCCTACTACTTCTGCTGCTGCTGCTACTTCTACTACTACTGCTGCTGCTGCTACACCTACTAGAAATAATAATAATGATACAACTACAAGTAGTCTACTACTATAACTATATACGAGTAATAATGATAATAATAATAATAATAATAATAATAATAATAATAATAATAATAATAATAATAATAATAATAATACTGTTACTACTATTACTACTGCTGATACCACTTCTACTACTAACACTTCTACTACTTCTTCTACTTTACTACTACTATTTCTATTACTACTACTGCTGCCACTGCTACTGCTACTACTACTACCGCTTCTACGGCGACAACTACTACTGCTACTACTACTACCGCTTCTACGGCGACAACTACTACTGCTACTACATGTACTAGTTTGTAACAGACGACAAATTTGGTACACGTAAATTACTGAGCCTGCAGTAATTAAATGTGTATACTCATATGGCTTCTCTGATTTTCTTCGCATTAAATACACTCTTTGTATTAAACATTTGCATGTACTTAATTAATCCTTCGCTTGCTATTCACGTCAATATACCTACCTGTAAATAGTGCTGTCTCATCAGGGTCTGCACTATTTACAAGTTGATTGTGCAACCAGTGCACTCCACAGCAGTGAATGCACAGCGAAATAATTGTACACAGTGAAGATATATTTTGTAAATATACAACAAGGCATGGGTAAAGAAGGAGAAATGTGTTTTAAAATTCAGCAAGAGAAGGGTTAATACTTTCAACGCATAATTTCAGAGTGGAATAGTCCATCATTGTTTATTGGTAAGAGTCCATACCGTATGGAAATGTTCGCGAGAGGACAGTGTAGACCCTGATCAGAGGGCTTCTGCAGGAGCCCTCTGATATTGGTCTTCACTGTTTGCAAAATGCAGCGCACTCGTTTTCCGCATCCAAAGGCTTAATTAACGTCGTATTTATAAATATTTGTTGCTATGGTAAGCATCGGTGACATACGGGCAACAAGATCAGACGGCGTATACACAATCAAATGGGTCTACTCTGATGTTCCAAATACGTTACAAGACGGGGTTACCAGGTAAGAATTAACCATGTTCAGTACATAAGAATTACAGCGAGTACGTTTTAGAAGCATATTGAATATGTTAAACTAATGCAACAAGGTCGATTAGTTAGACATATCGACACTACGGATGCAATTTAACCCTATGAATCGCTGCAAAACAATGTCACCTGCTTCTATTTTCGCCTTTTTGCAAACAGTTCAGATTCAGATGAGTCACCGGGCTACTCCGTTGCGTGGTTGACACTCTGGCACCATCTTTAAGCATTTACTCCGTAAATATTCATGTAAAATATAATGACGTCATGTATATTAATTAAAATAGTTTTTATAGTGCCTCGACAAAGCAAGTGTTGGCAGAGATTGTTGAATGGGGCATATATCAGTCCATAAGCAAACAGAGCAGAGCATTCTGATCTGGCTCTACCATGTTTGCTAAGGCGATAAATGCGTATTTATGAAGTAAACGTTGAACAAAAATCGAAGAAAACATATGTTTGAGAATATACGCATACAACAATTTTGCAGACGAGAACTACTTCATGTTAAAGACTAATCAAAACTGTGAAATGTGTTTGCAAAACATACCTGTTCAGCTGATCTGTCTGGACGAATACGGAACTATTGTCTCACTATCCTGTCCTGTCTGCCACTAGAACAGGGTTATTCATTTGTAGGCGAAGTGGGGTTATTTACCTGCGTTGCCAATAACATTCTATGGTGTCTGTTGGCTCAATAAGGCTACTAACCGTTTGCACTCAAGCGAAACAAAAACTCTATGCAAACGGGCTGGATTCAGACGAGAGACTTAGCCGGTCATCATGGTCCAATCTGTTTCACGTTTCATTGATTACAGGCTTTTTCCAAAACTAAATGGAAGAGGAATTCATTGTTATAGTTATAGCAGAATACGTTTTCCCATACGACACTTTATTGGCACTATAAAAGGTAAATTGTACCTTTGTCTCCGCGGCATAGCTAAACGAAACATAAAATATACAAACAGCACATCTGATCTTAATCCACACTGTTCGAGATAGTATGCTTGAGATTGGTTTATGCAATTAATACAAATAAAAGACTAGCAAACGAAATTCCTAAGTAGGCGTTCAAATCACTGTCGCCATATTAAAGGACATGTGATGTTCAGCAAAGCGTGAACGCTGTTGAACGGATAAACATTTGATTAACCTATACTCCGCTGCAATGAGATAGTATGTTAAACTTTGAATTTGTTTCCGATTCAAACATTGACAAACATTGACTGAGTGTCAGACAACTTTTATCCTGAGGAGACGCCGAGTTACTCGGCGTCTGATCTGGACCCAAACTGTTTGCAAATTTGAACCAGGTGTCGATTAGCTCGAGGAGGTTTAACCCGTTTGCAGTAATATCAGGAATTTATCTGCATCTGCACTGTTTGACACATATATTTACCCTTTCCCAGGTCTATGTTTATTCCAACTTTCAATACCTACTTAATATTCTTGGACAAAGTAGTTATAATGAAATGTGGAAGGTGGAACATTGTAGCCATTTTAGAAAGTGAAGAAACGGATATATACCAATTTCCATCAGCAAACAGAGCAGAGCCTGATCAGACGGCTCCTATAGGAGCCGTCTGATCTGGGTCTTCTCTGTTTGCAAATGCGTGAAAACACGTTTATATGAGGAACAGGTTAACCTTCTAACGCCTCCTAGACACGATTTGAGACGGGCCAGGCTTTTCTAAACTATAAACAAATAGCTAATGACACTTTTTCAAAGCAGACAATTATCGCCTGTACGGGACTTGTAATGTTTACAATAAATACATGGAACCTTGACACGGGTTGAACTCATAAAATATACGATATGTCCACTAACGACACACCCATACTACCACTTATATTCAACTTGTGACGCATGTCTGAAATGTAATTGGCAGAAAATTTACGATTATAGAGATCCTTACGAATATGCTTAATGTAGAACGAAAGTAATGCTGAAATTTCCTTCAGGGGCGTTCTGCATTTCTTCCGTCCTGCTACCACCTGTCTTAAACTTTTGAAAAACTACTTCCAAGTTGTTTTTCTGTGCACTGTTTTTAGTGTGTCCTTATTTTGAAACAGTACAGTTACCCCTCTTCTCCGGATAGATACCGGTGTGAATTTTCACGCCTTTGTGAACATAGAAGACCCAGACCTGGGACTCAACTAAACGTTTTATAAGCATGGGCCCAGAGGGATGTGCATAAGCCATCTGATCAGGATCTAATACGTTTTCCATCACTGCTGGTTTGTTTTTGAACTTTTCATGGTGTGTCCTCATTCTGAAATAAACCTATTTAACAGGGTGCTTCATATAAATATACACATATTGAGGACATTATCCTTTCCTTCATATAAACGCCTTTTCGAACAGAGTAGACCCAACTCAGTACAGGAGCCATCTGATCAGGGTCTGCTCTATTTGCTAATGACATGATATATATATCCTGAGTCTACAGTTGTTGTCGTCAAAGTAAAACTTTCCCTTAAAAAATACATTATAAAAAGTCAGCTTATAATATTCATGGTGTCATTATTTCTTACATAGATGTAAATACTCACCATGGAAAAGGTTACGTATAATAGTGCAATACAGTAGAACCCCTCTAATGCGACCACTTAATGAATAAACATGATTGTCTTTATAAGCAGGTGGTTGCTTAATGCAGGGCAAAAGTAATGCAGAAAGCTCCTCAAGGAGCTTTCTGCATTACTTTCGTCCTGCATGTTACCACCTGCATCTAGCACCCACAATTATACCTCTTTTAGGTGGTCGCTTTAGCGGGGTTTTACTGTACTCTCATTGTCAAACGTTTTGTGTTGGTAACGCCAGGAGCTTTCTGCATTACTTTCGTCCTGCATTAAGTTACCACCTGCATCTAGCACCCATAATTATACCTCTTTTAGGTAGTCGCTTTAGCGGGGTTTTACTGTACTTTAATTGTCAAACGTTTTGTGTTGGTAACGCGCGCGTATACCTGTATACGTACAGTACACAGCTGTATAGCAACATCTAAAACATGTCTGTATCTGGTTTTAAAACTCTTTACTCCATGAATATTCATACATTAAATAATTACATCATGGATATTCATTAGCTCAAATGTTATAATGTCATGCTATGAAAACACATTCTACCATGGTAGAAATATTATGTTATAAGCAAACATAGCAGGCCCTGATCAGACGGCTCATGAGCCGTCTGATCTGGGTCTTCTCTGTTTGCAAATGCGTGAAAATACGTATATATGAAGGGAAGGGTTAAGTCGGAGGTACAGGTAACTGATGAGGAATCGATGTCTCAGATCATGTGACTCAGTAGCTCTGTGCATGAATGCTGGCACGGTAAGCCAGAGACACTAGTTCAAGTCCCGATCGGGCCATGATCTTTCCATCAGTGGCCCTGTTACAGTAGCTTAAATGCAAGACGAAATACAGATGGAAGGTTTCAGCATTAAGCAGTCACTTGCTGTACAACATATCCAAAAAAATCATTAACCCCTTTGAGCGGGTAACGGTAAGCTCTTCATGAATAGTCATTAAGTTATTTTTATCATGTAAAATTGTCAACGGATCTAGTTTGCTTTAAAAAAACAAACTCACAGAGGATCAGATTCATATAAATCCATAAACAAACATAGCAGATTCTAGCCAGACGGATAGTATAGGAGCCGTCAGATCAGGGTCTGCAAAAGCGTTTATAAGATGGGAAACATTCAGGTACACAATTACATGTACACCGAGAGGTATATATAGTATATATAAACTCACATAAAGCGGTACAGACCCCCTATGAGTAAACATGTACTTATGGTAGTTGCTACTGTAGGCCTACATGAAACCTGATCCAGTCATATTGAACGATGAACAGTACACATGTACATGTATTTCTTTCTATATATCGATTGCGTTTACCGCTTCATCCAGCTATTGATTGAGTTCACCCTTCTCCAGTTACCCGTGACCCGACTAGCATTTGTAAACAGACTGGATCCAGGTGAGACGCCGAGTAACTCGGCGTTTCACCAGGATCCAAGCTATTTGATACTCGGTAAATAATTTCTCAATAATCTTGTCCCACTCGGAAGTATTCAAAATTGCACCATATCTAAATTTGAGCAAATTTTTTTTTGTCACCTTAGGAAGAGCTAACCGTAAATCAGTGTAAGAAACGAGCCAGTAATGTCGTTTGCAAACTGTGTAGACCCAGATGAGAGGGCTCCTAGAGGAGCCCTCTCATCAGGATCTGCACTGTTTGTTAATTTACACTTATATTCTAAAACATCCCAGAATATATCACGGTAAACTTGAACTGTTAGAAGTTTGGAATAAACCATTTGAAGATTTAGCCTTGAATGGGTTAGATCAATGATATGTAGACCGGTACGCTGTATTTGGTAGTGAAAATATCGACTCTCAATCACAGCAGAGCCTCTATACCTTGATCACTTAGTAACTACGGGTGTCTTTGAAAGCCAGTGACTACTTAATTCAACCTATTACTTCATTAATTTGCCTTTCTACGCTTATGCAAAAGAGTAGACCCAGATCAGACGGAACATGTAGGAACCGTCTGACCAGGGTCTGCAACGTTTGTTGTCTTTTTAACCACTGGTGTCTTTGACGCCAGTATCAAGCTTGCCAGTCGCACGTTCGCGTTAATTATTGGTTTATCAAAACTTTTTCGTTCAGTGCACAACAATGTCAGTTGGACAAGTAGACCGAAGTTGACCAAATACCAAACGGAGCCATGCATGCACTGCGAGTCGACGGCAACAGTGCAAATTAACCTTTCGCTTGCTATTCACGTCAATATACCTACCTGTAAATAGTGAAGACCCAGATGAGACAGCTCCTGCAGGAGCTGTCTCATCAGGGTCAGCACTATTTACAAGTTGATTGTGCAACAAGTACACTCCTCAGCAGTGATTGCACAGCGAAATACGTGTACACATTGAAGATATATGTAATTATACAACAGGGCATGGGTAAAGAAGGAGAAATGTATTTTAAAATTCAGCAAGCGAAGGGTTAACAGGTCAAGGCTTACATTACTTATCAAATTTCATTACACGATGATTTCTTAAACCCTTTTCCTGTGCCAGGTTTATTCCAAATTTCAATACTTATTGAATATTCATGAACACAATGGTGCTACTTATATATAGAAGGATGGAAAGAAAACAGAACAGAAACAGAACAGACCCTGATCAGAGGGCTCCTATAATAGGAGCCCTCTGATGTGTGTCTACCCTGTTTGCAAATGCGTGGAAACACGTTTATATGAAGGGAAGGGTTAACACAACAAACACTGTGTGTACACTCGGAAGTTTCTGATTTTATTTAGTATACAGTAAAACCTCTCTAAACCGGACATTCAATTTAGCATAAATATTTGTCTTGGATAGGTGGCAGCTTAATGTAGGGGGAAAGTCATGCAGAAAGCTCCTCTATGAGTTTTCTGCTTGACTTTCGCCTTGCATGAAGCAGCCATCTGCCTAAAAGTATTTACATTATTCTTTACTAGAATTCCGGTTAAGAGGGGTTTTTACTGTATAATATGCTAAATAATAACAGTTTAAATCACTCTTACTCTTTCCCTGATAGAAACGCTATTAAACTAAATTTGCAAACAGAATAAATCAAGATCAGATGGCTTCAGGTGGAATCTTAAAGCAGGGTGAACATCATGCAGAAAGCTCCTCTAGGAACTTTCTGCATGACTTTCACCCTGCATTAAGCAGCTACCTGCCGAAAGTTATATAATTCTTCTCTACTAGAATTCCGGTTTAGAGGGGGTTTACTGTATTACCAATCAAATTTAATTTTGCCTATTAAATTTTAATTGCACAATGATTTATTTAATACAACAAACATTATGTGTACAATCAGAAACTTCTTATTGTATTCCGTATAAATATACGCCTTTAAATGCCTTTGTAGGAGCCGTCTGATCTCGGTCTACAATGTTTGCAAATGCATTAAAAGGCATGTTTATGGAGTAAATATATACTTATTTACTCGATTGAGGTGCCTTTTGTAGGGTAGACCCAGATCAGATCAGATGGCTCCTAAATATCCATGATGTCATCATTTCTTACATGAATATTCATCATGTGTGAGGCTATTATTTTTATATATGACTAACACAAATGTGTATGTTTATAAACATACTGGAATACAAAAGAACTTGTCTTAAGCGGCCATTAAAAGGAGTCTAATTACTGATCTGTAAGGCAGGTGGTAGCTTAATGCAGGTCAAAAGTGATCCAAAAAGCTCCTATAGGAGCTTTCTCCTATTGGAGCTTTCTGCATTACTTTTGCTATGCATTAAGCAACCACCTGCTTTAACCCTTCGCTTGCTGAATTTTAAAATACATTTCTCCTTCTTTACCTATGTCCTGTTGTATACTTACATATACCTTCACTGTGTACAAGTATTTCGCTGCTGTGGAGTGCACTGGTTGCACAATCAACTTGTAAATAGTGCAGACCCTGATGAGACAGCTCCTGTAGGAGCTGTCTCATCTGGGTCTTCACTATTTACAGGTAGGTATATTGACGCGAATAGCAAGCGAAGGGTCAATAAATGAACATCCGCTTTGGACAAGTCCTACTGTAGTTTAGACCAAAGATCCACCAACTCGATTGACCTAAGCCTCTAAGAACAAATCATAACAAAAGTCGTCCTATGGCAGCTGAAAGGTTTCCGTGAATATATAGAAATGAATGAATGGTTTTATTAAATAAGTATATGAACAACATTATAGCTGGTCAATATTTATTTTTCTTAAAATAGAATAATTAACCCTTTGTCTAAAAAAACCATTTGTGCATGACTTTATCACTCCATGAATATTCAGTAACTTAGTTTTTATAAGGTAAAGTTTTAAAAGAGAATTAGGCCTTAGAAATAAACTATAAGATCAGATCCATTTAACTCCATAAGCAAACAGAGCAAACCCTGATCAGACAGCTTCTATAGGACGGCCTGATCTAGGTCTACTCTGTTTGCAAAGGCGTGAAAATGCGTTTGTATAAGGTAAAGGTTTAATTAGATGATAGCATATTATCCTTTATTCCTTTACCTCATGAATAAGTCATATATAATGACATCATAAATATGCATTAATTTAGTTGAATTTTAACCCTTCGCTTGCTATTCGCGTCATTATACCTACCTGTAAATAGTGAAGACCCAGATGAGACAGCTCCTGCAGGAACTGTCTCATCAGGGTCTGTACTATTTACAAGTTGATTGTGCAACCAGTGCACTCCACAGCAGTGATTGTACAGCGAAATACTTCTACACAGTGAAGATATATGTAATTATACAACAGGGCATGAGTAAAGAAGGAGAAATGTATTTTAAAATTCAGCAAGCGAAGGGTTAATTTAGTTGAATTTTAAAATGGCATATTGGTATAGGATTTTTGACAATCGCAGAATCCGTATAACCAGGTTTGTATAATTCCATCAGCCTATATAGCAGACAATGATCTGGTTGTACAGTCCCCAACAGATGTCTCTATCTGGTAAAGGGTTACAAGGGTGAATCAACCTTTCGCTTGCTGAATTTTAAAATACATTTCTCCTTCTTTACCCATGCCCTGTTGTATAATTACATATCTCTTCACTGTGTACAAGTATTTCGCTGTGCAACCACTGCTGTGGAGTGCACTGGTTGCACGATCAACTTGTAAATAGTGCAGACCCTGATGAGACAGCTCCTGCAGGAGCTGTCTCATCTGGGTCTTCACTATTTACAGGTAGGTATATTGACGCGATTAGCAAAGCGAAGGGTTAATCTATACACAGTTTAGTCATGTATAGCAGAACTTTAACAAGAGGTTCATGATTTTTTTATCGCTTTACCAAGCCAGTTTTACATAAAGGGAAAGTGCTATACTTGTTTAACTTCACGTCTGAATAACTGTCTTAACCCGTTCCCTGTACCATGTTTATTCAAAATTCAAATGCGTACAGCATATTCATGAAAAAAATAGTTATAATGAAATATGAAAGGTGAAACAATGTATCCATTTTAAAAAGTAAAGAAACAGATCTATCAAACTCCATTGGCAAACAGAGCAGACCCTGACCAGACAGCTCCTATAGGAGCCGTCTGATCTGGGCCTACTCTGTTTGCAAATGCGTGAAAACACGTTTATATGGAGGAAAGGGTTAAAAAGCAGATGGCTGCTAAATGTAGGATAAAAGTAATTCAAAAGTGTAAGTATTACTTTCTTCCACCAGTAACCTGCCATATGTCTGAAATACATTAACGTTTTACAGAAGGAACCCAGTGATCAGGATCCGCACTATTTGCTTCACAAATTAGTTTACAAATGTCCCATGATCGGAAACAATGTCGCATTGAAAACAATGTCACATCGAAAGCAATGTCACATCGAAAAACAATGTTATAGAAATATCCTATATAAAAAAAACTCAGATTCAGCTAAAACAAGGGCATGTTGTATTGCTATGCAAGACATGAGTCCCCCACCGGACTGAAAAGAAACTCCACTCTCCCCACCCCACCCACCCATGGTGTGGTTGACCATGGTATATACATGACCACCTGAATGGTATTAGTACCTACTTTCATACATTGAATCAGTAAATAAAAAGTTATTGTCCCCGACAAGAAAATATGAAAAAGGGGAGTAACTCCAAAAATATTGATGCTAGAGTTATTGCCGTTGTGCATGACACTACATCTCATCATGCTTGTTCCATATGAGAAGTTTCAAATCAATTGAACCAGTACATAAAGAGTTATTAACTGGACAAGAAAATATGAAATGGGGAATAACTCCAACAATATAGATGCTAGAGTTATGGCCCTTGTGCATGACACTACCCCTCATCATGTGTGTTCCATATGTGAAGTTTCAAATCAATTGAACCAGTAGATAAAGAGTTATTGCCCGGACAAAAAAATATGAAAAAGGGGAATAACTCCAAAAATATTGATGCTTGAATTATGGCCCTTGTGCATGACACTACTCCTGATCATGCTTCTTCAATGTGTGAAGTTATAATGAATTTGGCCTAACTTTGTAGGAGATATTGCCCGGACACGAAGCGTGACAGACGGACTGACAAGAAAATATGAAAAAGGGGAGTAACTCCAAAAATATTGATGCTAGAGTTATAGCCCTTGTGTATGACACTACCCCTCATCATGATTGTTCCATATGTGAAGTTTCAAATCAACTGAACCAGTACATAAAGAGTTATTAACTGGACAAGAAAATATGAAAAGGGGAATAACTCTAACAATATAGATGCTAGAGTTATGGCCCTTGTGCATGACACTACCCCTCATCATGTGTGTTCCATATGTGAAGTTTCAAATCAATTGAACCAGTAGATAAAGAGTTATTGTCCGGACAAAAATATGAAAAAGGGGAATAACTCCAAAAATATTGATGCTAGAATTATGGCCCTTGTGCACGACACTACTCCTGATCATGCTTCTTCAATGTGTGAAGTTATAATGAAGTTGGCCTAACTTTGTAGGAGATATTGCCCGGACACGAAGCGTGACAGACGGACTGACAAGAAAATATGAGAAAGGGGAAGAACTCCAAAAATATTGATGCTAGAGTTATGGCCCCTGTGTATGACACTACCCCTCATCATGATTGTTCCATATGTGAAGTTTCAAATCAATTGAAACAGTAGATAAAAAGTTATTGTCCGGACAAAAAATTATGTAAAAGGGGAATAACTCCAAAAATATTGACGCTAGAGTTATGGCCCTTGTGCATGACCCTAGCCCTCATCATGCTTTTTCAATGTGTGAAGTTATAATGAATTTGGCATAACTTTGAAGGAGATATGGCCCGGACACGAAGCGGGACAGACGGACAGACAGACAGACAGACGGACAGACGGAATCGAGCAAACATATAGTCCCCCAACCGTTACCCGGTGGGGGACTAAAAACTCAGATTCAGCTAAAATAAAATTTGGACGACGTCACCAGGCCATACACGCGCACAGGCTAAATTGCGTTAATCTATTCTGCTCTGGGATTCTTTCGTGTGTAAAATACATAATTTCTTCAGTCACTTTTTAGTAGTGCGACCCGTGTCAAACAGTTTGGATCCTGATTGGCAGGAAGATACTCTGCATAACATTTAAAGCAAGCATATTAACTCTTCGCTTGCTGAATTTTAAAATACATTTCTCCTTCTTTACCCATGCCCTGTTGTATAATTACATATATCGTCACTGTGTACAAATATTTCGCTGTGCAATCACTGCTGTGGGGTGCACTGGTTGCACAATCAACTTGTAAATAGTGCAGACCCTGATGAGACAGCTCCTGCAGGAGCTGTCTCATCTGGGTCTTCACTATTTACAGGTAGGTATATTGACGCGAATAGCAAGCGAAGGGTTAAAGTTTGTTATTAGGTGATCTTGCAATGCCAGTGCGCTTTATTAGTCTCCAATACAACACACGTGGCCAATCAGACATCACAATTTGGCAAAGCTTTCTGTCGTAACCTCCATATCCACTGCTGACGTTGATGCTGTGGGGGGTTTGGTCCTCTGGAAGAAGACACAAATTTACATGGTTATAGCGTCATGGAAATAACCGGTTTAAACAATTCCCTCCTATATAATTACGCATTTTGATGCTAATGTAAAAGTCATATTTAGAAACCATTGTGATAAAATAGAGCATTAGCTCTATATGAGCAAATGCTCTATTTATCACACTGGTTTCAAAAGCATACAATTCTAAAAAAAATCTAGTAAATGCTCCTTTTCAGTAGATTTATTCAAAGAGGTTTCTTAAACTATGGGAATGGGTTAAATGGTAACTAAGCAGACTCTTTTGTGTTTTTACAATCAGAAGTCTGCTTGACACTTAACTTGATAGAGACATATTTCAATGACATTGCAAACAGAGAAGACCTAGATCAGACGAATCCTGTATGGGCCGTCTGACCAGGGTCTAGTATGTTTGCTCATGGAATAGTACACACATATATCTGGGTCCATGCTTATAAAGCTTTTTAATTGAGCCTGAGTTCGTTCTCAAGCTTTTGATTGGTCAGATTTGAGCCTTTGGCTCAAATCTGACCAATCAAAAACTTGAAAACGAACTCAGACTTAACTGAAAAGTTTTATAAGAATGGATACTGATTGTACAGTTTCTGCCATAACCAAAATCATATGTTCATATGACATAATAAAGAGCATGTAATTGATAATCACGATGGCATTATTTCTTACATGCGTAATGAAGAGGTAATGACTTAATTCAATATGAAATGAAAGTAATTCAGGAAGGAGCTTGCTTCATTATTCTGTCGAATAATAATCATCATCTACTAAATAATTACAATTACACTTCATTTGAGTTATTGCTGTAAATAGGTTTAACTAAACATGATTGTAATACTTTGTTAATTATATACCACTGCTTAATTGTTCATGGTAAAAAAAGCTATTTTACGACAACGGTCACATGTTAGCAAGAATGACTTTGTTAACCCTTTCCTTCATATAAACGTATTTTCACGCATTTGCAAACAAACCAGACCAAGATCAGACGGCTCCTATAGGAGCCGTCAGATCAAGGTCTGCGCTGTTTGCTTTAATTTGACATTATATAGATATGATTCTACAGTTTTTGTTAAAGCAAACAAAAATCCTTGCAATATTTACATTATAAAAGTCAGCTAATAAATATTATACAGTAAATCTTATGATATTCATCCTGAACCCTTTGAATGAGAGATACAATGTACGTGTGTGTACTGCAATTTGCATACAATGTAGACCCAGGTCAGAAGGTTCCTAGACTCCTCTCGCAAAGCATTCTCCTTCATACTGAATGGACCTAATCGATTTAAACAATAATTCATTCATTCCCCTTTGAGAATTCAGCATTCAACGTCACCGGTGGGTAAATATATACAAGTTTAAGAGTTTAATATAGTCATTAATAATTAGCCAGATAACAGAAAGGCTTCTTTTCATCCTACTAAGACTCAATAAATGAATGGCCGCTTAAGACAGGTTCTACTGTACAAGGTATGGTTCATGACTCTACCTAGTGTGACGTATTCTTATACAGTAGAGTCCATCTAATGCGACCACTTAATGAATAAGCATGGGTGTCTCTACATGTATAAGCAGGTGGTAAGCTTTCTGCCTTACGTTTATCCTGCATTAAGCTACCACCTGCATCTATCACACAGAATCATGATTTCTAAACAACACCTTAACCCTTTCCCTCATATTGACGACTTTTGACGACTCTGTAGAAGTCACTTTGTGAAACCATTGTGATAAATAGAGCATTTGCTCCTATAGGAGCAAATGCTCTATTTATCACAATGGTTTCAAACTACAAAATTCTAATTGTTTCCTTTTCTTTATTTAATGCTCCTTTTCTATAGATTTATTCAAAGAGGCTTATCTAAAAATAGCCTATGAGGTAATGGGTTAACCCTTTACTTAAAAAAACGCCTTATCACGCCTCTGCAAACAGAGTAGACCCAGGTCTGCTCTGTTTTCTTATGAAATTATAGAAAATCTCATTCTACAGTTTCTACCAACACCAAATAATCCTGTGTATATATACATGTACTATTATAAACATTAAGCTAATGAATATTCATAATGTGATTATTTCTTACATGGATATTCAACAAGGAAAGGATTAAATGACAAGAGCCAAAGGTTTAATATATCAAACAGAATTCTAAATTACTATATGATAAATAACTAATTCATGCGAATGTACTACATAACCCTTTCAACCCTGAACTATCAGTGTAGAATAGCCCAGCAGTGTTTAACTATAGGATCTACCTAGTGTGACAGGCTTAAACTTGCTAGTGGAATATGAGTGACAAACAGTGCAGATCCTGATCAGATGCCTCCTTTAGGACCCCACTGATCTGCGTCTTCACTGTTTGCAGATAATGTATGCGTGTCCCCGGCTGAAAAGGTTAACCCTAACGAATGTTCATGTATGAAATAATGACATCATGAATATTACAGTAAAACCTCTCTATAACGGCCACTAAATTACATCAGGTATTTTGTGTTAAAGGCAGGTGGATGCTTAAAGCAAGGTGAAAGTAAAACAGAACGCTCCTATAGGAGCGTTCTGCTTTACTTTCACCTTGCTTTAAGCAGGCACCTGCCCTAAATACCAACTACTTAACACAATTAAGTGACCGTTATAGAGAGGTTTTACTGTATTTGGATTAGTTATTATAACGGCATATGATCACAGGCAATTTTGGCCTAAGCAGAAACTGCACAATCAAATTCTGATTATTATTCCATAAGCAAACACAGCAGATCCTAATGTATTTTACATCTATAGGCAGCTGGCGAAGAATGGTAAACATTGCGTGTATAATGTAATTCTTGTTAAGGTTACATGGTGAGTAACTCTTTATTATGCTCTATTTACTCGAACATTCGGTTATCTTTCTTCAACCATTAACTGGCGAAATTACCGACAGCGCAGTGTCCAGTTGCGCATAGTTTGAACTACTGTATTTCACATTATGACCAGAAAGACGAAAGAAGACTATTGCATGTAAACTAAAGTAGACCTCTTTTAAAAAGAATAGTAACACAGAACTGTGATGTTGATGGATTTATATCAATCTAAAATCATCTGAATATTTTGACCAATTACATCATAAATATACATTTTAACGTCAGTACACTAAGAGTAGAACCAGATCAGATTGTTCCTATAGTAGCTATGTGATCATGGTCTGCCCTGTTTGTTCAAGGAATAACATAGATCTGGCCCTACCATTTCTACTATGGCCAAAACCTCTCTTACTTCATACGCTACTCTAATTAACACATTACCCCCTAGTGACGCATTTTTGCGCCTCTATAAAATTCACATTGTGAAACCATTGTGATAAATAGAGCATTCGCTCCTATAGGAGCAAATGCTCTATTTATCACAATGGTTTCAAACAACAAAATTTTAAAAATTTTCCTTTTCTCTAGTTAATGCTCCTTTTCGGTAGATTAATTAAAAAAGGTTGGGTCTAAAAATAGCCTAGGAGAGAATGAGTTACAAAATCAGCTATCGTACATAATATGGACACTATAAATATCAATATGTTTCTATTTATCTCAATCTTTCATTATCATTCAGGGGTCTAAATCTGGGTCTTATAGTCATGCAGTAGTATGATACAAGACAGAAGTTGAGCCGATGGCTTCTGTAGGACCTGTCGGCATGACTTCCACCTTGCATTAAGCAACCGCCTGCCTTTATGAACACCCTTTTTAATTGATAAATTGGTCATTTTAAACTCAAGGTAGCTCTATATGTATGTATTTCAGACACATAGCTTATAGAAGTAACTAGAAAGGTGTTCCTCGGAACACTTATGTCGCCTGCCTGCGTACTGACCCTCCTCCCACCAATTTCAAACTTGACACAATTGCAGTACATGTATACATGTATGTAAATGGGTATAACATAAATCCAGCTATGATGCTATGTTATTAATGTAACTTGGAGCATGATCTATATGTAAGAAGTGTGAAACTAAGACAAACCAATAATGAGAATAATGACCAAAGTTTAATATGTGAAGTTTAAATTTAATGGCATCAGTAGAACAGGACTTATTAGCCGGACAAAAAAAGGGGAATAACTAAATCAAATACTGAAGCTAGAGCTATGGGCATTGTGCATGACAATTCCTCTCATCAAGTCTGTTCCATGTGTGTAGTTTGAATTCAGTGGCATCAGTAGAACAGGAATTATTGACCGGACAAATAAAATGAAACAAGGGGAATAACTCAAAAAATACTATAGTTATAGACCTTGTGCAGTACACTTCCTCTCAGCAAGCCTGTTCCATGTGTGAAGTTTGAATTCAATGGTATCAGTAGAGTAGGAGATACAGGCCAGACAAATAAATGTGACGCCCGACGACGACGACGGACAACGTGATCCCTATATGTCTGCCATGCTTCGCAGGCGACATAAAAATATAGTAATAGAGAAGTAGAGTAGTAGAGAATAACTTAGATACTTGTAGGCAGGTGGCTGTTTAATGCAGGGTGAAGGTCATGCAGAAAGCTCCTAGAGGAGCTTTCTGCATGACTTCCACCCTGTATTAAGCTGTCATCTGTCTCTGAAATATTCATACTAAAGACGTTATACGGTAGTGACACAGATGTTTTTTCTTTGAATCTTTTACCTTGGACACTTGCAGTGGTTTCGCAGGCTTGGTTGAAGCCATTACCGCCTCTCGGACTGCTTTGAAGGTCTCGTCAGCCTTTTCAGTCTTTGCCTTTGTTTGCAAGTTAAGCTACAACACATATAAATACTATGTTAAATAAAACATATGAGTTTACTAAAGCAATGAAAATTTCTTTTCAACGAAATGTAACCGTTGTGATAGACACCAGGTGTAGACAGATACCAATATGGATCAGCAAAACATACATATTGTCAGCCAGTCTACAAACAAGGAGTTCAGTATCGTAATACAAGCGTAGAACCTCTCTAAATCAACCACTTAATGAACAAACAAATGGTGGTTTAATGCATTTGGCTGATAAAAAACCACACTATAATAACACAGGTCCAGATAAGAAGCATAAATCAAAACATTTTCAAGAATAACATCTTTTTTCTCCATGAATCTCTATGTCGTGACAACTCTTTAGAATCGTCTCGAAGGGTTTGGTGGAGATGTGACAATTTTGATATTTATCTGTTGCTCTATTAAATACTATAAATAGCATTATATATTATAATAGTTTAATAACATAACATACAATTTACCATAATACACCATACTAATGCATAATATAATATTATAACATATATAATGTTACATAATAAATAATATAATATAATAAATTATAATATAAATAAAAAACAAAACATATAATGCCATGGTAGGCTAAATATATTCTTACCATTCATTTCATTTATACGCATAAACTTTTCACTAACACAAATTTCCAAGTCTTCTTACCGAAAGAAGAATATACTTGTTCTGTTGGATTTTGATTACAAAAGAAAATTTATAAAACCTCACTTTACTAGACTAAAGAACATAGGGTTTCGAGTGCCTCTTATTTAACTCACCTTTTTCAAGTTTGAGGATACCGCTTTGGTTTTTGTTTTCTTAATGTTTGATAGGCTCGTCATCTTGTCCTTGTTGGCCTTATTGCCTTTGTTGGCAGGTCCCTTGTTTCCCTTCGGTTTTCCCATGTCAACTCAACCCTCCTCTTCAGAAATCTGAAACAAAACAAGAGGGCCAAGATGGCCCTTAATCGCTCACCTGATTACCATAGATTTAAGATTTTTGCAGGGTAGCCCATTGGAAGGGTCAATATTGACCTTAGGGCCAATATATGAACAATGTTGATAGTGGATCATGAGCAATGGATCATGAGCAGTGGTTCTGCAGAACAAGATTTTCAAAGATTTAGTATATTGATTTTATCAAGACAATGATTCTGACCAATGGAGATTGGGCTAAAAATGTGCTCTCTAAAGTAATTTTTCTAAGATTTAACCTAGTGACCTACTTTTTATTCCCATCCAACCCATGATCACACTCAACCTTGATAAAAATGTGGCCACTGGAGTGTAAACTAGATTTCTCTAAGATATGACCCAGTGACCTACTTTTTGACCTCAGATAACCCACTTTCAAATGTGTCCAAGGTTTTATTAGGACAATCATTCTGACCAACTTTCATAAAGATTTGGCTATAAATGTGACCTCTTGAGTGTTCACAAGGTTTTCTTACTATTTGACCTAGTGACCTAGTTTTTAACCTGACATAACTCACTTTCAAACTCGTTTGAGATTTTATCAAGACAATCATTATGACTAAGTTTCATGAAGATTGGACTAAAATTGTGACCACTAGAGTGTTCACAAGGTTTTTCTACTGTTTGACCTAGTGACCTAGTTTTTAACTCCACTTTACCCACTTTCGAATTCATCCAAGATTTTATCAAGACATTCGTTCTGACCAAGTTTCATGAAAATTGGACTAAAATTGTGACCACTAGAGTGTTCACAGGGTTTTTCTACTGCTTGCCCTAGTGACCTAGTTTTTTACCTCACATTACCCATTTTTCAAACTCCTCCAAGATTTTATCAAGACAATCATTCTGACCAAGTTTCATGAAAATTGGGCTAAAAATGTGACCTGTAGAGGGTTCACAAGGTTTTCCTTCTATTTGACCTAGTGACCTAGTTTTTGATCCAACTTGACCCACTTTCGAACTCGTCCGAGATTTTATCAAGACATTCATTCTGACCAAGTTTCATGAAGATTAGACTACAATTGTGACCACTAGAGTGTTCACAAGCAAATTGTTGACGACGCACGACGCACGACGCACACCGTACGACGGACGACGGACATTCAAGTCTACCAAAAGCTCACCCTGAGCTTTGCTCAGGTGAGCTAAAAACCCAATAAATTCAATATCACGATGGGTGTCTGATTTTCAAGTGTGCGAAGATAACTGACAACAAACTCGAGGAGTGAGTTAGTACACTCGCTGGGTGAATACTTATGGTATTACCTTTGCAAACAGTTTGGATCCAGATGAGACGACGAGTTATTCGGCGTCTAATCTGAATCTTAAGGGGTCATTTCACCGAGAAATCTTCCCGGAAGACTGAGCTGCGATCTCAGAGCGTGGCTTGGTCGCCGCAGGTCGCACGTAGTCGACAGTTGACCGAGGGTTGGTCGTGCCTTGGTCTCACGTGGTCGCACATGGTCGAGGATTGGTCTCCCGGAAAAACAGATCGTATCTCGGTTTTTTGACATGTCAAAAAACCGAGACTCGACCTAAAAGTCGCACGGAGAGCGTCGAAAGAGCGAGCGAGATCGAGGAAAGAACGCATTGGTCGTGAGACGATCGAAACTAGAGCGGGGATGAGCTAGGCTCAGTCTTCTCGAGCGAGAACTGGTCGCGCGAATGGTCGCGCTGCTCGACCCGTGCTCGATCCTCGCTCGATCCGTGCGATCTAGCTTCGCTCTTTTGCGATTAAGCCTCACTCCGAGCGACCTGTCCCAGACCTTCCCTAGACCCGTACGTTCCATATTATTTCCATTGGCGGCCTATGTGCGCTTAAGCTTCAACCAAATAAGATAGACCCTCGCTTAACTTGCGGTTCTATAGATCTTCTATAGTTAGTGTTCAATTCTAGGCCCCACCCTGGCCAAAAGTTCGTCAAACATCTCCGGGGGCATACGGAGATAGATCCGGTAGGTAGCTTCATCTCCATGCCTCAGTTCCGTCATGAGGGAGGTGTACTGACCATAATGTTCCCTCTGGTGTTCACGCAGCTTCTTTTCAGCATGATTAGCATAACCAGATAGTCTTGCTGCAATTTCAGGGCATGTTGCTGTAATACAATAGCATGATGCAGGGCGATTTGGTCCATGTTATCCTTTCGGAGACTGGTCAAAAACTGATGGTCGACCAACGATCGCCGGGCATTGTATAAAGATCGCAGTGGGTCGCGCGCAAATCCGTGCAGCCAAAACCAGTGTGCACGTAGCTCGGGCGAGACTCTGTTGAGAAAAGATTGAGAATTGGTCGTCTGAGCGAGGCTAGAACGTTCGAGATCGCAACTAAATCGTATTAATCGAGGGTACATTGCAACTCGTACGTAGCTAGATCGGCCGGGAACGAGTCTTGGTCGGCCGAGGTCGCGCGCTTGCGAGAATAGATCGCCGAGAGATCGAGGCAATGTCGTAGATTGGTCGAACAGAACGAACCTTGGTCGTGTCAAGATCGTTTCAGATCGAGTGGATAGACGTAGATAGAGCGTATATAGAGCGTGTGTAGAGCGTATAGGACGTATATAGAGCGTACACATCGAAGGTTAAACGAGCTAACATCGAACACAGAGCGTGCACAGAAAATAATGGGGTAGGTCGCACGGTTTTTGCCCGCGACTATTGGAAAACCAAGCTGCGATTAAGGTCGCGCGTGGTCGCGTGCGACTTGTCCAGGTCGTACTCGGTGAAATGACCCCATTAACTGTCTGCATGTCTTAGCCCTTCGCTTGCTGAATTTTGAAATGCGTTTCTCCTTCTATACCCATGCCCTGTTGTATAATTACATATATCTTCACTGTGTACAAGTATTTCGCTGCGCAATCACTGCTGTGGACTGCCTTGGTTACACAATCAATTTGTAAATAGTGCAGACCCTGATGAGACAGCTCCTGCAGGAGCTGTCTCATCTGGGTCTTCACTATTTACAGGTAGGTATATTGACACGATTAGCAAGCGAAGGGTTAAACATCCTTGAGCATCGGAAACAGAGCTGATTGGAAAAGAAATGTAAGATGTGTGTACTTTGAAAATTGATTTACATATCACTTTTTAAACGGCAAGCAATCTAACAACAGTAGAAGCTAAGACCACATGTTAGAATTGTACTGAGATTTAAATTTAAGAACGGTCTCTTGTAATTAAAACTCGAAAGATGTTTCAAAGTCCTAGTCAGATGATTTGAAATAGACGTACATTAAAACCTTTCTATGACGGCCACTAAATTGTGTTAATTAGTTGGTATTTAGGGCAGGTCCACTGACACTTGATCGAAAAAGACTATAGTTTACTTATAGCAACTAGTACATTAACCTTTTCACCACCGATGTCGCATAAATGCACCACGACAAATAGTGCAGTCCCCGATGAGACGCCGCCTTTTCAAGGCGGCGTCTGATCAGGAACTTCACGTTTTGTCTCAGTCCATAGTTCTATATCTGTGCTTTATTAATTTGAAACTTACATTTATTTATCTTATTTCCTTATTGTACCGCATGGTTTAACAAAAATTGGATTGCAGACGACAATTAGAAATTTGGCGCCGAAAGGGTTAATACACATATATGACTATTATATTACACAACTATAGTTTATTTCGATTAAGTGCCAGTGGGCAGGTGGCTGCTTAAAGCAAGGTGAAAGTAAAACAGGGAGCGTTCTGTTTTACTTTTACCTTGCTGTAAACAGCAACCTGCCTTTTAACACAAAAAAATTAATTAACTTAGTGGCCGTTATAGAGAGGTTTTATTGTATTCCCCAGTTTGTACACGAATGCGTTTAATGCCAGTTATATTAAAAGCTCGTTTGACATACAAACCCCGTAGATCTGGCATTTATTACAAGCATCTGCAAGAGAAACGTCACCATCAGTTTTTAAAAACAACCAAAGGGCAAGTTTAAACTAAATACAGCATGCACAAAACATGCGATGCTTTGATTAATACCTCTTTCAACAATAAGTAACTTTTTGCCAACATTATCGTTTGCTTATATTTGGAAGTTACATTTAACCCCCCCCCCCCACACACACACACGCGAACACACACACACATAACATACAGTGTCTGAGTTGTCAACTAGTTTGGATACTGATGACACGTCGAATTACTCGGCGTCTCACATAACTATTTGTAAAGGTTATCACAAGTTCGCCGCTAGTGTGCAAAGGGTTAATAAGATTTAACTTGAAATAGTTCGTGGTCCGCTAAGCTTTTTGCACCATTGTGATACATATTTGTCCTTTAACCCATTCCTGGCTTCATAGGCAATGTTTAAAACCAACCTCTTTGAATAAATCTACCGAAAAGGAGCATTGACTAGAGAAAAGGAAAACAATAGAATTTGTAATAGGAGCAAATGCTCTATTTATCACAATGGTTTCAACAGGTGACTTTTACAGAGGCGTAGAAAGGCGTATTTATGAAGGGAAGGGTTAAGGCAGATTAAAGTGTTATGTCAACTGCAATAGCATGAATTCACGAACATTGACCAAATGTCGAAATGTATAACTCATACATGTATCGGAAGTGATCTCTATATACCGTTAAATACGCATATATATACATGATATATTCGATGCATGGATATCTAAACATGAGTGCAAAAATGTCACAATATACGCCCGTCAAATGTCTGGAAGTTGAAACACCATTACTCCATATCAGGTGGCATAAAGTAAGGGGAGATAACTGTGGAATGTCAAGGGCATTCTTGCTATTTATCGAACCTGACTGAGCCATTATAGTGATATACATGCTGGCCAAATTCGATCTGGTTATTGAACTTGACCGCGACATTTAGGTAATATACTTGCTGACATAATTCGAAACAGATTGGATTACATTTGTTTGAGTTAGAGAAAGGACAAGCAAATATTCACAGAAATTCATAAAGTAAGGGGAGATACTTCTTGAGTGTCTGAGGCAATCTTGCTGGTTATCGAACATGACTGAGACATTATGTTAATATACATGCTGACAAAATTAGAAAAGGATTGGATTACATTTGTTTGAGTAAGAAAGTGGGCAAGCAAAAATGCACAGACATTCATAAAGTAAGGGGAGATAATTCTGGAGTTTCTGAGGCAATCTTGCTGGTTATTGAACTTGTCCGCGATATTATGGTAATATACATACTGACAAAATTAGAAACAAAATGGATTACATTTGTTTGAGTTAATACACGTAGAGAGCGGACAAGGTAAAATTCAAGGAATTTCATAAAGTAAGGGGAGATAATTCTGCAGTGTCTGGGCCAATATCTTGCTGGTTATCGAACTTGACCGAGACATTATGGTAATATACATGCTGACAAAATTTGAAAAGGATTTGATTGCATTTGTTTGAGTTAGAGAGCGGACAAGCAAAAGTTCGCGGACGGATAGACGGACGGAAGGACAGCGCCACGACATAATACGTCCCGTCTGAAAACGGGTGTATAAAAAGGACAGAGATGACAATTTGCTCCGCACAGTACAGATTTACCAATTATCTCATAGGCTATTTTAGATACGCCCTCTTTGAATAAATCTACCGAAAAGCAACAATTAATATTTATGGAGAAAAGGTAACATTTAGAATTGTATAGTTTTGAAACCATTGTGATAATGAATAAAATGCTTTTTTAATTATCACAATGGTTTAAACAAGAAATGAAACATGGCAATGCCACGAAACCAGGTTTTCAAAGTTTTACCAAATCATTTTATCAACAGCCTACATATACTTACTAATTTAAAAGATATTGAGGATAGTGTTTTTCTATGTATAGTAAATGTGACCTTGACCTTAGAACCAAAAACACACTTCCAAGCTAGGTTTTTTCATGAAAGCTTGCTAAATAAAAATAAATAAAAATAGGTGAATCCAATATTAAGCGGAAATCAGCTTTCTATGTTAGTAACAATGACCTGGACCTAAGACTCCTTAAATTCAATCCTAAACTAGTTCTTCATGCAAGCTTTCTAAATACCAAGTTTGGTCAATCCAATCTTAAGTAAATTGCATTGAAAGTGTTCATCTGGTTAGTCAATCCAATGTGTAAATATTCTTTCGATCACAACCAAAATGGTATTTTTACCTGCTAACGGTTTCGGACACGTCTGTGTCCTTCAACAGATCACTGACTACTGAACAGACAACTTGAATGGAAAGGGGCAAGGACAGTGGAGAGAGAGAGGGTGTGACACCCAACAAAGACATGTGAAGGAGGCAATCCAGATAAAGCGCCAAACTTAGGGGGGATGGGGGGGAGGGGGGGGGGGGGGCTCTAGAAACTATCGAGAGCCTACGAACCTGTTTTCGCCGCTCATCCGTGCAGTGGCGAAAATAGCCAAAGTTGACTATTCAGTAGTATCCTAACTAAAGTTATAGACTAGAAACCACTTGTTTGACCCACCCCAACGGATTTAATATAGTCGATCCAGATTAGGAGCCGTCTGATCAGGGTTTGTTCTGTTTGCATTAGAGATAATAATATACCACTAATTCTACACATTCTGTCATGTTAAAAAAAATCCATATTTCATATTAATGATGTCAGTATTTCTTGCATAAATAGTCCTGAAGTAAAAGGTAAAAAACATATAAACCACAGACTGATTACCAGTGCTTGCAAATGCCATCTGTTTGTTTTGTGTTGGCAATGCTTTGTAACAACTGCGCAATGGAATTAAAACAAAATAAAACCCCACACAATTTTAAATTTGTTGCAGTCGAAGTGTGTAACACTGGTTGCATTCGTACAATATCCAGTGGAAACTCTCAAATAGCAACTACTTAACCCTTCGCTTGCTATTCGCGTCAATATACCTACCTGTAAATAGTGAAGACCCAGATGAGACAGTTCCTGCAGGAGCTGTCTCATCAGGGTCTGCACTATTTACAAGTTGATTGTGCAACCAGTGCACTCCACAGCAGTGATTGCACAGCGAATACTTGTACACAGTGAAGATATATGTAATTATTCAACAGGGCATGGATGTATTTCAAAATTCAGCAAGCGAAGGGTTAACACTTTACCTGATAAATATTCACCCAACAAAATAATGCTAGGTGAATTATTATATCATTATGATAAAAGGAAACATAAACAAAGCGAACATGCCCTGACCAGACGGCCCCTGCAAGGACGGGCTGGTCAATGTTTGTAACGGCGTCGACAGATGTCACTATCAGGTAAAAGACATGTGCACCTATACAACACGTGGTTGTCTACTACAGAATGAGAAATACAGAAAGCAGACAACGTTCGTACTGCACCTATCATATCCACTAGTTAATACGATAGCACATGGACACAGACCTTTTTGGCTATGGCAGAAACTGTAGAATCATATCAATATTGCATCATAAGCAAACGGAGCAGACCCTGATCAGACGGCTCCTACAGGAGCATTCTTATCTGGGTCTACTCTGTTTGTAATGTCGTAGAAAGGCATATTTATGGAGTAAAGGCTTAAAAGAACGTTATAGGTCTGAAGCACATATTGCCTTATTCAAGTTTAATTTGTCTTCTATCTCTTCTCAAAAATATAGTCAATGTGTCAAACAGTTTAGATCATAGGGAGATAACGTCTTACTTTGTGCATGATTTGGATTCAAACTGATTTCCACAGTTGTCAAAGATTCGCCAGAAGGGCAGAAAGCGCCAAGAACCCATTAAGGTTTTTGGCACGTGGCTCTGATTTTCGATCTCGTTACTAGATTGGTTGTTGAGATTGGCTGGAAAAGTTGGAGAGTGTTGCTCAATAACTTCAATGTGATGAGAAAACCTGCTGTTTCCGAGGCTGGTAACACTTTCGAAACTAATTGGGTGCTAATTTCAAAAAATCGGTATGCGTTATCACCGTCAACGCCTTACAATGCTCACTTTTCAAATGAACTAGTCGAAAATTCAAACAGGTTACGCTTATGGTGAATATTTAGGTATGTTTCTAAAGAAAAGTGGAACATGACAAACAGTGCAAACCCAGATGAGAGGGCTCCTCTAGGAACCCTCTCATCTGGGTTTACACTGTTTGCAAAGGACTGTAGTGACTGATTTCCCGCACTGTAAGGACTAACTCCTTACATATCGCACCCCTATGTAACAAATAAAATTGTCTACTCAATTTTGGATCCAGTACAATTCTGATTACTGCCGGTTCGAAAAAGCTTTCGAGAAACTATTAACCGAGTGTCAAATAGCTTGGATCTAAATGAGACGCCGAGTTACTCGGCGTCTCATCTGGATCCAAGCTGTTTGCAAATGCGAGACAAGTCGCCGATGGCGGTATATGGGTTAAGTAATTAGTCAATGATTAAAAGTGTTTACGCACCCGAAGGTATCCTATAATTTTTTTACCTTAACCCATCACCTCATAGGCTATTTTTAGACACAACCTCTTCCAATATATCTACCGAAAACGAGCATTTATTAGAGAAAAGGAAACTGCTAGAACTGCTAAAATTGCTTAGTTTTGATATCACAATGGTTGCACAGACTTTAACAGAGACGTAGTAAGGCGTATTTATGGAAGAAAGGGCTAACCCTTTACTCGATAAATAAGCCTTTAGAGGTCTACGCTTTTTGCAACAGACATGCCCAGATCAGACGGCTCCGGTAGGAGCCGACTGATTAGGGTCTGCTCTGTTTGTTTATGAATTATATGGATAAAAGAAATAAAAAAATCTTGTGTCCATGTGCCATTATAAAAATTAATGTAATTAATATTCATTTAGGATGTCAATATTTCTTACATGAGTATTCATGGAGTATAAACTTAAATACTAAAGGAACCGTTTGATCAGGGTCTACACTATTTGCTGCTATGGTATTAAAGGTTATTAAACTGTGTACCACGTTGAGTAATGCAGCTTTACAAACCTGTGGGCGGGGAGTTTGGGTATTCGAATATTTAGTGTAAATAGAGTATTAACTATTCGTACCACTTACGTCGTACAACGGTCCTGGATGTAAAATAACATAGTCTTTTTAGATTATTTAGCCTTTGGGCGTTCATTCTAAACGAAGAATGAAAGAAGCTAGAAAGTTACTATTAACGGTGATTTATGCATCGCCAAGAGCTTTGCTACATGTATCAATTAAGGGACATCAAGATGAAATCTTAAATCTTAATGGTCTCGGCTATAATAAAATCAAACAAGTCACACTTGAATGATTCGGGAAGTGATTTTTATTCGTGCTTGTGCGTGCGTGCGTGTGTATGTATGTGTGTGTATGTGTGTGTGTGGGGGGGGGGGGGGGGAGGGTTGGGGGGGGGCGAGCAAAGCAAATCCACGTGCCCAGAAGGACAACCACTGCACAGTATCACATATTGACAAAAATGATACCATGATACCTGTTTCTAAACTTAACTTTGAAATAAAGATGAAATGAGAACTCTTTGGGCAGGTGACTGCTTAATGCAAAGTCACTAAACACTTACAACCTCCTGACTGAAAACCCAATCATGCTACACTGTACTTTTATTTGAACATTTGGATAATCGAAGTGCATGTATTACTGTGAGAAGTTTCAATGGTATACGCCAATATACCGATAAAATGTTTTATTTTCACACGGAAACTGGACAGGTTAGATCTACGTTTAGAGAGAGGATATGGTAAAACAAATGAGACCGGGGCAGCGACAAATTTGGACAAACAAACACAGAGACAGGGACACGATATACATACACACATGCATACAGAGGCAGAGAGGCAAAAACAGAGACAGAACGACGGAAGGGGAGGAAGGGAAGCAGTACATAAACTCAAGACATTCGTTCGAATTGCACCTTCCGCAAAAAAAATGTGGAAATAGCGCAAACACCGTAAGACATATCTAGTGTTATCACCAGGATATGCCAATATTTATCATCCTCTATTTATCACAGGTTCGTTGTTATCTTGATTATCGCGAGAGTAGCATACTATTATAACTCTTCTTATAAAAACGGCAATTCCACCAAGCATCTTAAGACTTCGCCTGACTCTACGGACGAATAGTATAAAATGGCGAGTGCTTAAATATGGAAAGCCATAGCTGTCTTCTGTCGTTCTTTTTCAATTCACCGCAACGTTGTTTCATTATATGGGTTCATTTCAACTATATATGAATGGAAAACACGTTATATAGAACCGAATGGCATTATGTACAAAGCGGACATGAAATGGGGGACGGACGGCAGAAGGATGGACGGAAGGAAAGGTCGATTCAATGACTGCATGTCGTCCTTTTTCAAGGTGTTATAAACACATGATGGTTTTGCCATGACAGACACAAACCTATATTATTATATAAGCAAATAGAACAGACCATGATCAGACGACTCCTACAGGAGCTGCCTGATCAGGGTCTATTCTGTTAGCAAAGGCAGGTCGTCTCCTTCAGGTAAATGGTTAAAAAGAGTAAAACACATAAACGAATATGGAAGATTCACTTCGGATCCGACTGATATGCAGCTCAACCCATCGTCCTACTAATGTAATGTCCTACACATTTGGCCCGCTAAACGAAATCTGACTGACACAGTAAAATGCCACTACAGCGACCATTTTATCAAGAAATATAGGTGTCCTGAAAAGCAGGTGGTAGCTTAATGCACGAGAAAGTTGTGTAGCAAGCTCCAGGAGGAGCTTTCTGCATAACTTTCGTCATGCATTAAGCTACCACCTGCCTTAAACCCTTTCCCTGTTCTAGATTTAGTCCAAAATTAAATACCTACTACATATTCATGGATACAATACTTATAATGAAATATTCAAGGTGAAAAATTGCAGCCATTTTAGAAACTAAAGAACCAAATGCATGAAGTTCCATTAGCAAACAGAGCAGACCCTGGTCAGACGGCTCTAATCTGGGTCTACTCTGTTTGCAGTTGCGTGAAATTACGTTTATATGAAGGAAAGGGGTTAAAATAAAGAACTACAGTAAAACCTCTCTTAACCGGACGTTAAATTTAGTATAAATATCGGTCTTGGAGACAGGTGACAGCTTAAAACAGGGTGGAAGTCATGCAGAAAGCTCCTAGAGGAGCTTTCTGCATGACTTTCACCCTGCTTTAAGCAGTCACCTGCATAAAATATATAAATTCTTCTCTTCTATGATTCCGGTTAAGAGAGGTTTTACTGTATACATTTTGTTGGAGGACGCATAAGAGAGTGTTTACTGTATTTGCAGACAGCTTGGGCCAAGATAAAAAGCCAATTTACTTTGCGTCTCGTCCGGATCCAAGCTCGGTCAAAAGCTTCTCAAAAGAACCGGATGAAAGTAAAATTAAAACGGTCCATACACATGTAGTATGGCATACATCGTTCTTACAGTAGAAGGGTTTACACTGATAATATATAAGACAATGAAAGAGAACAAAATACTGTGAACCCCCTTTAAACCGCACGTTCTACAGTAAAACCTCTCTATAACGGCCACTAAATTGTGTTAATTAGTTGGTATATTAGGACAGGTGCCACCGTGGCTGCTTAAAGCAAAGTGAAAGTACATTTAAAACAGAACGCTCCTATAAGAGCGTTCTGTTTTACTTTCACTTTGCTTTAAGCAACCACCTGCCTTTAACACAAACTACTTGATTTAATTTAGTGACCGTTATAGGGAGGTTTTACTGTACTATGAAACCCCTCTAAACCGCACATTCTAATTAGTATTAATGTCTGTCTGTAAAGACAGGCGGGGCATAATGCAGGGTGAAAGTCATGAAGCGAGATCCGAATGGAGCTTTTTGTATGATTTTCTTCCTGCATTATGCTCCCCCCTATCTAAAACATCTAAATTCTTCATTACTAAATTTCCGGTTTAGAGGTGTTTTACTGTACTTAAATAAGCAGACAGCAAGCTAGCGTATATCTCTAAATATGAATATCTTAGGGAAGTGAAAATGTGACTGAAACATCGGTAGGTGACAAAATTCTTCGAAATCTGTTATTAAAGAAAGATACAATCGCTTTTAGTGAATAAATTTGGCATGTCGGTGAGAAAAATCTCTAGACCATGCAGTTAATGTGAGAGTAAATATATCTAATATATTTAGACATAAATTTTGGTTATATTAGATTTTAGCACGCTGTGCAAACAGAGGGAGTTTGTCCCTTCGAATACGGTGGATCAGGCGTACAGGCACCTGCAAACAGAGTTGACCTAGACCAGTGGGCTCCCAGGGGAGCCTTCTGATTAGGGTCCGCACTGTTCGTCATTGCAACTCCTCTCGCAAGGTATACAATTTCATACTAAATGGACTATACTTGAAAGAGGTTGGACCATTCCGCTTTGAAAGTTAAGTATTCAAAGGTTTAACCATTTCCCTCATATAAACGTGTTTTCACGCATTTGCAAACAGAGTAGACCCAGATCAGACGGCTCCTAGAGGAGCCGTCTGATCAGGGTCTACTCTGTTTGCTAACATAATTTGATAGATCAGGGTTTTTTTACTTCTAAAATGTCTACAATGTTGCACCTTCCATATTTCTTTATAACTATTTTGTTAATGAATATTCATGAGGTATTGAAATTTAGAACAGGGAAAGGGTTAAAGGTAAACACACACCCGTGAAACAATCCACGGACGAATTGAGCGTGAAGGATTTAAATTTGTAAGGGTTTTATATGACAAACGATGCAGACTCTGATCAGAGGGCTCTTCTCGGAGCCATCTGATCTTGGTCTACAATGTTTGTCTGTGAATGAATTGAGCGTGAAGGATTTAAATTTGCCAGAGAGTTTTGTATTACAAATAGTGTAAACTCTGATTAGAGGGCTCCTACAGGAGCCCCTCTGATCTGGGTCTACACTGTCTCCTCTAGGAGCCCATCTGATCTGGGTCTACACTGTCTCCTCTAGGAGTCCTCTGATCTGGGTCTACACTGTCTCTTCTAGGAGCCCTCTGATCTGGGTCCACACTGTCTCCTCTAGGAGCCCCTCTGATCTGGGTCTACACTGTTTCCTCTAGGAGCCCCTCTGATCTGGGTCTACACTGTTTGCACATGTCAATACACTCACAGTTTTCTCGGCGAATGCTTGATGACCTTTAGCAAACAGTTTGGATTCAACTCAGAAGAAGAGTTACTCGGCCACTCATCAGAATTGAGTCTGTTTGACACTGTCATTTATTTTTAAAAAATTGAAGGAAATATCTACTTTGAAATTTGAACTGTACAATTCTTAAATTGCTTTTTCCCCCTTTCGAAGTCATAGGGAAACTTCCTAAATAACCTTTCAAAACACTATGTATCTAAATGAGATGCATGGGGACTTCACATCTCATCAATATCCAGATCATTTGACACTCTGAAAGTATATGTGTAAAGGAATTCAAGAATATTCCTTTCTGAATCTGTAAGCAGACAACACTTTTAAATAGCAGACGTTACTTACTTAGAGGCGTAAGGGTTAAGGATAAAGAATGAGGTGCTGTACAGTACACGAGAAATGACATCTGCTTCTATTTTGAAGGAAGCGTTTTCTCTCTCATCTTCAACCCAAACAATAGGAATAAAACAAGAGCCGCGTGCGGCGCCAATGCTAGTCTGATTTGGTACTTGTCCAGCTAAATCAAAAACAAAAATGAAAATGATAAAGGGCCATAACTTCAAAATTTTGAAATCAAGAGTGATGGTTCCTATATAGGGACCTTCCCCTTAATGAGATCTACTAACCTATGAAGTTTCATGTTGATACATGTACCTCTTATACTTTTCAAGTAATGAGCTATATTAAAGGTTTGGCACGACGACAACGACAACGACGACTACGACCCAGTGATCACAATAGCTCCACTTTTCTTCGAAACAGACGAGCTAAAAATCAGTACTTTTAACTAGTTTGGGTCCTGATTAGACATCTAAGTTGCTTCCGAGTACATGTACATGGATCATTACGGTTTCGTTTAACGCACAGTAGACTCGCTAATACTTTTAAACAGGTGTCTGTCATAGCTGGCGGTATAGCTTAATACCGGGCAAACTAATGCATAGAGCTACTGTAGGAGCTTTCTGCATGACGTGTGTCTTGCATTAAGCTACCACCTGTTTTAACAAGAGCTGTCCGCAGCCAGCGCGCTCCACTTTCGTTAGTGCTGGATAGTGTAGTGGAAGTCTAAGTCAGAAAGGGGAGATAACAACAGCAACATTAATTTTAGGGTTACCCGCCCTAGTGAAATGGGTCCCCCTTGTAATAGTTAATATGTATACCAAAGATGAACCAAATATCTTGGACAGTTTCTGAGACATGGGCCTTAACATAAAACTTAACCAACAATGAAAATTCTAAGTCGAAAAAGGGGCATAACTATGGCAAAAATAATTTTAGGGTTACCTACCCTTGTGAAATGGGTTCCCCTTGTGATAGTAAAAATACATACCAAATATGAACCAAATATCTTTGATGGTTTCTGAGGAAAGAACCTTAACAAAAAGGTTAACCAACGCCGACGCCGACGCCGCCGCCGACGAGAGGGTCATGACAATAGCTCCACTTTTTGAAAAAGTGGAGCTAAAAATCAAGTATAAGACTTCTTTTGAATATTTGTATTAGCAAGACTTTACTGTACACTAAACACCGACAAAATAAATATTTCATGTTTGAGATCAAAGAAAAGAAGATATGAAAAATTGAAAGGTTATTATTTTGTGACCCATGTCTGAGTTAGTAGTAAATTGTTAATGGCCGAGACTGTCTACAATAGCGAGTTGTGTGAATAGACCAGATACAAAATGCTTTAACTTTTTGCATGCTAGCGGCGAATTTGTGATTATGTATCTACAGTTAAACCCCTCTAAACCGGACGTCCAATTTAGTATAAATATCGGTCTTGCAGCCAGGTGGAAGCTTTATGCAGGGCGAAAGTTATGCAGAAAGCTCCCAGAGGAGCTTTCTGCATGACGTTCAACCTGCATTAATCAGTCACCTGCCTAAAACATCTAACATTTTCCCCACAATTATTCCGGTTTAAAAGGGTTTTACTGTAGACAAAATTCTACCCAGATGAGACACAGTAAGTATTTCGACACATTAATAGGATCTCACCAGTTGGGCGATTTCGTAAGAGAAACAAAAGTTACAAATTTAGCAGCAGACGACAATTACTTTGTGTACATAGTAAAATGTGTAACCACACGAGAACAACGTGCAAAATTGAAATCAAAACAAGAGGTAATGTAACAAGATTGGTCTCAAATAGCCCCTTACTCCACATACAGGCAGTTTTACCAAATAGGAAACAGTAGACCGACTTCAGAGGCTCATGTAGAAGTCTTCTGATCAGGGTCTGCTCTGTTTGATCACAGAATTCCGTATTTTCTGTCATTGTCAACAAAAACATGTTCATATGCCATTATAGATATAAAGATAATTAACATCCATGTAATAATTTATGATTACATGAGTGTTCATGAATTAAAGGACTATTTCTACTATTTTACGAGTGACTGACGGGTTGGCTCGACATTTCGATTATATTTAACAGTGAGCATTTTAAATGTCAGATGTGAGTTAAATCATAGAACAGGTGTAGCCGCATTTAGTTTACTCTGATTTTTGTTTTGTTGCAGATTACATAAACAGTTAAGTCTCTCTAATGCGACCACATCATTTATTAAAACGGGTATGTAAATACAGGCGGTTGCTTAATGCAGGACAACTGTAATGCAGAAAGCTCCTACAGGAGCTTTTTGCATTACTTTTGTCCTGCATTAAGCTACCATTATTTTTAGAACCGAGATTTATATTTCTTTTGAGTGGTCGTATAGCCGAAACTTTACTGTACACTGTAACACTTGCAGTCTACAAGAGTAACAATGTCAGTACAGTGAAACCCCTCTAATGCGACCACCAAAAAGGGACATAATTGGCAGTGGCAAAGGCAGGTGGTAGCTTAATGCATTAAGCAACCACCTGCTTATGAAGACAGCCAGGTTTGTTCATTACGTGGTCGCTTTAGAGGGGTTTTACTGTAATAGAAACCGAATCCGTTACCTGATGGAGATGCATTTTGACACCTTTGCAAACAGAGTAGACCCGTATCAGGCGGCTTGTCTTATGTTATATTTTAACTAACCGATATTCAAAATGGAAGGACTATTAGGGAAAGGATCCAGTAGTTGTAGCAGCGGTAACACTTGTAGCAGCAGCAATGACGGAAAATAGAACAATGGTAAGTAGTAGTACAGTGCTCCCTCCCTACAACGGCCCTCTCTATAACGATTCCCTCCTTACAACAACGCATGTCACTGTTTCCGAAACAACAAAGCTCCAGCAACAACCTTTTTCCATCACATTTTCTTTATGCCTCCATCAAACCCTATGTTGTGACCACTCTTTAGAATCGTCACTTTGTGACGATTCTAAAGAGTGGTCACAACATAGGGTTTGATTGAGGCCTAACGGTGTTAGTTCTCGAAATACACCTTATCTGGGGATCTGCAAACAAGCTAGTTATGTTTGAGTTTCCCTCCCTATAACAACTCCCTCTGAACAGCACATACAATCTTTGTATCCCAAAGGGTGTCGTTGTAGAGAGGGATCACTGTAGAAGTATTGGTATATTATAGCACAATACTGGTACATCATTACTTGTAAAAGTAGACGTGGTGTAGGTTGTAATGACAAGAGTGTTTGGAGGAACACATGACTGTGTCACCTGCTCGCAACTGACACAAAAACTGTTAATATGCTGGAGTGTGAAAATCAGAACAAAGGGGAATAACTAAAACAGAATTACATGCAGAGTGATGGACTTTAGTTACATCAACGGTCTTCAATGAAATTTGAAAGGTCTATACTTATTAGTTTAGATATGACAGCCAAACAAAGAAAGTGCAGAACATCAGAACAAAGAGGGATCACTCAAAAAGGACTGCATGCAGGGCGATGGACCTTAGTTACATCAATGGTCCGCAATAAGAGGAAGACACATGTGAAATTTGAAAGTTCTATAAGGATTTGTTTAGAAATGACAGCCGAAAAAGAAGGTGTGACGGATAGACAGACGGACAGACAGACGACGGAAAAGTGATTCCTAAGTCACATCTCGGCAGGTGACACAATAAAACGTAGTAATTGTAGTAGTAACAGCAGCAGTAACAGTAGCAGCAGCAGTTGTAGTAGTAGTAGTAGTAGTAGTAGTAGTAGTAGTAGTAGTAGTAGTAGTAGTAGTAGTAGTAGTAGTAGCAGTAGAGGAAATAACAGCAGTGATAGTAGTATAATCATTAAAACTATGGTAATAAAAGTGATGGTAATAACAGTAGAAATCGTAGTAGTAGCATTAGTAAAATATCAGCAGCAACAGTTTTATATTAATATTTACGATGTCATTATTTCTATCATGAATATTCATCAAGTAAAGGGCCAATGTGCACTGAATACAAGTACCTACACATTCAAAACGCTATTGAAAAGCCTAGTTCTGGGTCCATGATTATGAAACGTTTAGTTGAGTCTGAGTTCGTTCTCAAGTTTTTGATTGGTCAGATTTGAGCCAAAGGCTCAAATCTGACCAATCAAAAGCTTGAGAACTTAAATCTGACCAATCAAAAGCTTGAGAACGAAACTCAGACTCAACTAAAAGCTTTATATATAAGCATGGACCCTGAATGCAACACTGTCTTCTAGTATCAGTTAACCATTTCCTTCATACAAATTTACAAACAGGAATAGGCCCAGCTCCCGTAGGAGCCATCTGACCAGAGTCTGACGTGTTTGTTTATGGCACAACATATATCTGATTCTACAGTTTCTGTCATAGCTAAAAAAGTCTATGTTCTTATGCCAGCAAATTATTCTACAACTAGCATTCAGTATTCATGACGTCATGTTTTCAAACACAAATATTCATCATGCAAAGGGTTAATGTGCATTGTATCCAATTACCTACACGCCCAAACCTCTATTTAACCCTTTGAAAGCGGGACACGGAGTGTACCGACATTTGTAAAACTGTGTAGACCCAGATCAGAGGGCTCCGAGAGGAGCCCTCTGATCTGGTTCTGCACTGTTTCTCGTTAAAGCCCGATAACAAATGTACGCCTATCTTACTGAATGGACTGTACTGAACGAAACTTTAAATACTGATAGGCCATTTAACCTTTTTCCTGATATACATGCCTTTTCACGCATTTGCAAACAGAGTAGACCAAGATCAGACGGCTCCTATAGGAACCGTCTGATCAGGGTCTGCTCTGTTTGCCTGTGGAATTGAATATATCGGTTTCTTTACTTTCTAAAATGGCTACAATGCTCCATCTTCAATATTTCATTATAACTATTGTGTCCATTAACACTCAGTATGTACTGAACTTTGTAATAAACGTAGAACAGGGAAAGTGTTTAAAAGCCTAGTTCTGAATGCAACAAAACATTTGTCTTCCAGTATCAATTAACAGTGAAAAATCACCTACGTCAAAATGTATAAAACATCTAGCTCTTAAAACAGTTAACCTTTTATCTGTTGAACAATAAAAACTGACTTCTTCCTTTCTGAATATTAATTAAACAATATACTGTATTAAAGTTTATCAAAGAAGAAAAAATATTTTTAAGACAAACAGTGCAGACCCTGATCAAACAGCTCCATCAAAAGCAAAGGTTATACTTTTATATACACGGTTCCCGCACATTATGGGTAAAGTACAAACTGCTGATAAACTTTGCAAACAATCTGAATTCTGAATAATTCGGCGTCTCATCAGGATCTATACTGTTTGACAGTCTGTTGATTGGTTTTAATTGAATAAAAGGAGAAAATTCTACTTCGAAGAGAATAGGTAGCCAATATGTTTTGCAGACGACAAATATACTTGGCGAGCGAAGAGTTAAACCTGAGCGTAACTGAAGTAGAGAGATACTAGACATACATCACGTGACTTGCAAGTCTGAAATGAACACAGAGGGATTTTTCGTTCATACTGTACGAGTGGATAGTGTTGTGTACCGTTCCGAATTGTGAGCACTCAGCGTGCTGAAATAAGTGGATTAAAGAGGCGGAGATATTGACACAACTATGTAAATGAATTATTTCTAATTACTATAAGTGATAAAAGTGATTGGAATTAAGCAAGATGAAAACTTTGTTGTTTCTCGTGATTGGGAGTTTAATTTCTGCGAGTCTTGGCCATAGCGCACGTAAGTAATAACCTAAAAGGTATAGCATATGGTTTGGATGTACCTTCAACAACACTACTTAATTTATGCCTGTTTAAAACGAAGGTCGAGAGAAATATTTCCATGTCAGTATTGATAAATACTATAGTCTACCTTAATTACCATACGTAGTTGGACACCCAGAGTCCCATCTCAAATACGTTGTAAAGCAGAATAACTAAATTTGACTGAAAAGTAGCAAATAGTGAAGACCCAGATCAAACTGCTCCTGAAAGAGCAGTTTAATCTGGATCTGCTCCATTTGCTTAAGTGTGTCTGTCTGATCTGTGATCACATTAGGTAAATATGGTATGTTTGAGACCTGTCGTAGTAATTTGTGACTGTTTTAATACAATAATTAGAAATGGTACATTGTTCTATGGTTTTCTTTTATTATAGAATTTATTTGAGAGAAACAAGAAATTATGCTCAAAAGAACAAACGACAATGATGACAATTATAAACAGGAGAGCGGAGCCGAACTGTTGTACATCAATTATAAAAAGGATATGTGAGTAAGGCGGAAAAAAGAAAGAAAGAAATAAATAAAAGAAAGACAGGAAAAAGAAAAGTAAAGAAAGGAGAGAGAGATAGACAGAGAGAGAGAGAGAGAGAGAGAGAGAGAGAGAGAGAGAGAGAGAGAGAGAGAGAGAGAGAGATGTATCTAGAAAGCTGCGTAATAGAATACTGGTTTATTTTGAGCATTAATTATCAAAGAACCTGAATCTACTTTACTGAAAAACAACCCCAACACCATTACATGTGATTATATAAAATGCTAATTGAATTGTTTCTGAACAAAATCGTTCGTCATACCTGTGAAAGGCAAAACTTTGTGATAAAACAAAACCATTCACGTTCCACAATAGTGAACCCATACTACACATATGCTAAATACAGAAAGGGTCATTAACTCATCTAAATATTAGCTAATTGTATCCAAATCGAAGTCGCTCCTTATTTTACTGAACCTTAAGCATGTTAGGTAAACGTCCACTATCTTAAAACTTCGCCTATTTCTTATTAAAAGAACTTGCTATAGTATCGTGGTCTACAAATCACATTTTTATACATGTTGTCTCTTGTTGAGACGTATCACTGAGTAACCGGCGTCTCATCTGTGTCCACAATGTTTGCAAATGAAGTACAGTAAAACCTCTCTATAACGACCACTAAATTGTGTTAATTAGTTGGTATTTAGAGCAGGTGACTGCTTAAAGCAAGGTGAAAGTAAAACAGAACGCTCCTATAGTTCTCTCCTATAGGAGCGTTCTGTTTTACTTTAACCTTGCTTTAAGCAGCCACCTGCCTTTAACACAAAATACTTGGTGTAATTTAGTGGTCGTTATAGAGAGGTTTTACTGTCCCCATCTCACCAATAGCATGGTAAAGGTCATAATCATATTGTATTTACATGTACCTTAACGAAAACAGCATTGTCAAGCATTTACCATGTACCTCATATGTCTGATCAGGGTCTGCTCTGTTTGCTTATGGAATAATATAGATTTGATTAATAAAAGTGTGTCAATGCCCAATACTTCTGTGTTCAAATACCATTATTACAATTCAGCTAATTACCATTCATGGTTTCATTATTTCTTACATGAATATTCATAAGGTAATGCGTTAATCATCAGAAATAATTTCTTTTTTCGGAGCGATTAGACTCGCAGAGGGGAAAAGGTGGCGCTTAGACATACAGACGGACAAAAGTTACGCTTACACTCAAAGCAGAAAAAGATCGCAGAAAAAGGCCGCTCTTAGACTAACAGGCAGACAAAGGTCGCGCTTAGACTCGTAGACGGACAATGGCCGCGCTTAGACTTACAGACCGACAAAGGACACGCTTAGACTCGCAGACAGACAAAGGTGGCGCTTAGACATACAGACGGACAAAAAGTCGCGCTTACACTCAAAAGCAGAAAAAAAGTCGCAGAAAAAAGTCGCGGCTAGACTTATAGGCAGTCAAAGGTCGCGCTTAGACTCATAGACGGACAGTGATTGGCTTAGACTCAGACTCGCTTAGACTCATTAACGAATAAAAGATCGCACTTTGACTCATATACTGACAAATGTCGCGCTTCGACTCGCAGGCGGACAAAAGGTCGCGCTAAGACTCACAGACGGACAAAAATCGCGCTTGGACTCGATAAATCTTTATTGTAAAGATATATAAAATTGTATAAAGTCTCATCTGTCAAAATATATCATCATTATATGAAATGAAAGAAACATTAGTTGAAAATTGCAGGAAAGCAAATTATTATAAATCGCTTTCCTTCATATTAACGTGTTTTCACGTGTATGCAAACGGAGTAGACCCATATCAGATGGATCCTATAGGAGACGTCTGATCAGGATCTGCTCTGTTTGCTAATGGAATTTGAAAAATCTGTTTCTTTATTTTCTGGAATTGCTTCAATCATTCGCCTTCAATATTTCATTATACATGTAACTATTTTGTTCCATGAATATTCAGTAGGTATTGAAGTTTGGAAGAACATAGAATAGATTATACATGTTTCATTTCTTAAACAGATCTGCTAAAAAACTCAGCGATGAAAAATTCAAATCTGTACAGACTACCCCCCCCCCCCCCCCCCCCCCCGGACACACACCCTCCAATCCGCGCACACACAAAGTTCAAATCTGGCCAGACTAAACAACACAAAACTAGACCCAAAAAAAGTTTAAATCAGGCCAGACTATCAACAAACACAAAAGGCAACTCCAAAAATATTTTTTGTAAATCAGGCTAGACTACCAACACACAAAAACGCAACCCTAAAAATAGTTCAAATCAGGCTACACTAACTCACCGGTAATAAATTCGGCAATCTTTCGTCACATGTAACATGGCTACATAAATCAGAAATCAGTTTTTATTCTCGTTCTTCAAATGTCAGTCAGTTTTGTAATTTATCTCCCTGGGTTTGTACGTGCTGATACAGTTAGCAGTGTTGCCTAGGTGTGTTTTAGTCCATACCATTAATCATAGGGGTAATGAAACAAAGTAGAACATGTTCATCTGTTATAGTCCATTTCTGTTGGTCCCTTGCACCGCTGTAGAAAGTAACATGATATTCTTCTTCATTTTGGGAAGATGACCCATACTCCTAAAATTGAGAATCTTGTCTGATTAGGAAATTTTTTGCGGTAAGAAAAATTTAACATATCCCTCCTACACATGACCATTGCACACACAATAGAACAACCATAGAAGTTTTGGTCTGACTGAATTTTCTGGCTTAACATTTTTACCTCTGAATTTAGATTTTTTTAATCAAAATTGGAAAAACCACACATTTGCCATTTGGAACATACTATAAAATCACCTGAAAAAAAAGCCTTGAGTATTGTTCGTTCAAAGAGTTTGATTACTTCCAACTTGATCAAGCTTTTCAGATCCGTTCGACCGAGTTAAGCGGCGTCCCTCCTGGACTCAATCTCTTTTGTAAATGCGAGTCAGTATCCATGCTTATAAAACTTCTTAGTTTAGTCTGAGCTTGTTCTCAAGGTTTTGATTGGTCAGATTTGAGCCTTTGGCTCAAATCTGACCAATCAAAAGCTTGAGAACAAACTCAGACTCAGCTAAAAAGCTTTATAAGCAAGGACCCAGATCCGTAATAGCGGGATAAGAGTTACAGTAAAACCCATCCAGAATGTATTTTGAAACGAACTTAATACAATGCATGTATTATGGAAGGCTAACGAGAAAGCTTCCAGAGGTCTAGATAAGACGCGTAAATTTAAACATTTTCAAGAATAACTCGTTAGAATCGCCTCTTCGAGAAGATTCTAAAGAGTGGTCACAGTCAAGGGTTTGGTGGAGAAATGCCGAATTTAGTATTTCGGTACGCGCCTTTATCTGAGCTACTGGGCCTATTGCTAGGTTATACCTTGCATACATAAAATAAAGTGAATTCAAAAAACTTTGTAGACGGAGACGGAACTATAATCCTGGTCTGCGATGTTTGCCTATTTCTGGAGCATGGGCATATACACGTTAATTTATTCTAAAAGGCGATGTGTCTATAAATGGCACATTTCAAAGTGCGTAAAAATGAAACAAAACTGTAGTTTGTTTCATGAAAATTAATAGAATGATCAGATAATTAGAATAATCAATTAGAATGATAATGTATCTATTTTGCCGCTTCTATTCGCCCGCGCTTTAATTCCTTATCAATCTTACATGTACATGTAGCTACTCGGCGATTGGTTTCACGATGTTTCGATTGGTTCTGTGATATTTCGATTTGTTTAATAATGTCACCGAGAAGAAGTGAATGTGTCACAATGACATAAACTGTATCATTAAATCGGTATCATTTCTTAAGCAAACAGCAGACCATGCTCAGTCGGGTACTACAGCAGTCTGCTCTGTTTGTAAAATCGTTATAAGGTATTGTTAAGGACCGATAATGAGTCCGGTTTAGAGTCGTGAGCTGTAGCAAACTTGACTGCATTTAGTAGCCTGCCAATACAGACAAGTGTCTGGCTGGTGCAGAGTGTGTATGCTGAAGTGACTTAGCCTGCTGAGCAAACTTTCATAGGTAGAAAATGTATTCCCAGAGGTCCATATAAAGGTACGCATACCACAATGCTAAACACGTCATTTCTCAAACAAACCCTATACTGTGACCACTCTTTAGAATCGTCTCGAAGAGACGATTCTAAAGAGTGGTCACAGTATAGGGTTTGGTGAAAAATTAAAGGAGTTAATTCTTAAAATTGTTTTAATTTAAGCATCTTATCCGGACCTCTGTATTATTCAGTTTTTATCCAGCACTTACGGTCATAACAAACACACACAGAGTGGATACTGCTGAGACGCAGAGTCGCTCTAGACGTCTCATCCTACCTATTTGCAAAACTAATTACAAATTCACCTGAAGGATGATTACTGTTAACATTTAGACTTATTGAACATAAAGATTTTAGACTTGTTGAATATAAAGATTTTAGACTTGTTGAACATAAAGATTCTTTAGACTTGTTGAACATAAAGATTCTTTAGACTTGTTGAACATAAAGAATCTTTAGACTTGTTGAACATAAAGAATCTTTAGACTTGTTGAACATAAAGATTCTTTAGACCTGTTGAACATAAAGATTTTAGACTTGTTGAACATAAAGATTCTTTAGACTTGTTGAACATAAAGATTCTTTAGACTTGTTGAACATAAAGATTCTATAGACTTGTTGAAAGATTCTTTAGACTTGTTGTTGTTGAACATAAAGATTCTTTAGACTTGTTGAACATAAAGATTCTTTAGACTTGTTGAACATAAATATTCTTAGAGAAAAATGTTCGTTGATTTAACTTCTAAGAAACATTTATGTAGCTTCATTATACCTTTCTATACATGCCATTTGTCAAAGAGAAATTCCAATGCAGGATATCTTCAACAAAGCAGGTAAAGAAACCGTAAGATCACAATAACGGTTCAGTGGTTGGTTTGAAATCGGCAGTTGAGAGCTGACGCCCAGTGTCTTAGAAAGTTCATCATTCCTAGCCAGAATTAACCATTACCCCGCTGTGAAAAAAGATTCTGCTCAAATTTGAATCTGGTACAATTTCGACTACTTCCTAAGTTCCTATACGATTAAGCTTTTGGGAAACTATTGACCGAGTGTCAAACAGCTAAGATCCTAATGAGACGCCGAGTTACTCGGTGTCTCATCTGGATCTAAGCTGTTTGCATATGTTATTCAGTTCCCGAGTAGCGGGAAAATGGTTAATTACTTATAAACGAGCTTCAATGCAAGTTCCATTTTCTGTTTTCTCCCAAAACCGACGGGGCGAACTCGAGGACTCCAAAGGTAACCATCCGAAAAATCTGAAACGGCTTCCGTTTAATTTACCGTGTAAAACTGAAACTTCCAAAGGTTTAGGCCGCAACAATGGCGGTGAAGTCTTTTGTTTAATCTTTTGGTTTAACATATTCAGAATACACTTCTACACCTCTGTTTACTTATAGTCTATTTAGTATGAAAGGCTTAAGTCAGACTTTTGTATAACCCTCAATGCAGACCCTGATTAAAGGGCTCATCTCCCCTGTGAACCATCTTATCTGATTCTACACTGTTTACAAATGACTTTTCCATCAGCGTTTAGCTATAGCCTATTCAGTATGAAAACATTTGCTGAATGATTCTGAATGTGCAGACTCTGTGCAGACCCTGATCAGAGGGATCCTCTAGGAGCCCTCTGATCTGGGTCTACACTTTTTACAAATGCCAATACACTAGTTTCCTTCATTCAGTTTAGGCTTATCATCCTTAGTATAATAATCATAGGTAAACTATCGTCCAGCTCAAGTATGAAAAAGTAAGGCTTTCTTTCATTTCTTTTTGAAAACAAAACCAGAGCGTAAAGAAAGTTTGAGTCCTGGGCGGCAGTGAAACGCCGTTTTTTCTCGGCATTTGATTCGTCTGAAAGATTATAAAAGATTATCACGAAACGGAGTTATAGGGATGGAGGATACATATATTTTTAGAGTGTTCTTTCTCCTTTTAACCCTTTCCTCCATAAAATACGCCTTTTTACGCCTCTGTAAAACTCACTTTATGAAACCATTGTGATAAAAAGAGCATTTGCTCCTATAGGAGCAAATGCTCTATTTATCACAATGGTTTCAAACTACAAAATTCTAAAATGTTACTTTTCTCTAGTAAATGCTCCTTTTAGGTAGATGCATTCAAAGAGGTTGGGTCTAAAATAGCCTATGAGGTAATTGGGTTAAGCCTTATCCCGTTGTCCGCGATTTTGACTCGCATTTGCAAACAGTTTGGATCCAGATGAGATGCCGAGTAACTCGGCGTGCCATCAGGATCCAAACTGTTTGACACTCGGTCATCAGTGTCTCAAACGCTTGATCGCATTTAGCTGATATGAAATTTTCACCATGTGAAAAGTATTAATCAAGTAGAGATTGTGATCAAAAATTTAACAGCCGGAAATATCTAAACCACGAAATGTTACAATACAGTGGTATTTTCGAGCGAACAACACTTCTAAAGTAAACAAAACGAAATGTGTGTCAGATAAAGGCGCAACACCTGAGAAAATTCGTGTGCTTTGTGTTATCGCGTTACCTTTCAAACTTTCAATTCGATACGAGCGTTTTGTTTTTTTCATAGATTGTTCCGCTTAACCCTTTCCCTGTTTAACATTTCTTCAATATATTAAAATTATCTTCACCTAATGAATATTCATGGACAGAATGGAACATGGAAAAGAGATTTCTTCATTGGTGTGGGAACTGATGATCAGTTAAATAAATTTCCAAAAGCAAACAGAGCAGATCCTGATCAGACGGCTCCTATAGGAGCCGTCTGATCTGGATCTACTCTGTTTGAAAAGGCGTGAAAAGGCGTGTGTATGAGGGAAAGGGTAGAAGCTTTGTTTCGCTGTTGAATTGGCACACGAAGATATGTCTGGTTAAACCAATTATCTGATGAATATTCATATAAGAAATAATTACTGTACGAATATCAATTAGCGCATTTTGTTATAATGGCGTTATGAACTAGGGATATCTGATATACTGATCCCGTACGAGCCGTATGATATAGGTCTACTCTGGTTGTACGGCATGAGAATATGTCGTTAATAGTACAAGATGATTATGACCATTTTCTCAACCAAACTAAGGCCGTTTCAATTTCAAACTTTCAAATACAGCTAAACCTCGTTAACTCGATTTGTTATGGAAGAATAATTGAGAACTTTTAAAGCAGGTGGCTGCTTAATGCAGGGTTAAATTCGTACAGAAAACTCCTAGAGGAGCGTTCTGTGTGACTTTCACCCTGTATTAAGCTGCAATCTGTCTTAAAGACTAATAATTATATTTGTTTGAGAGCTCGAGTTATCGAGATATTACTGTAGTCTTAATACGAACTCACCCATAGCGTGTTTAAGGGTTAACTCGGGTTTAGTACCCCATACTAAGATGGAGGGCGTGATATAAGGTATAAATCATGAGGAAAAACCTTCAAGCCATCTACCACACAGACAAACGCGTTTTAATGAGGGGAAATAGAGTACATTGTGGTGTACAGTAAACCCCTCTACACCTGTCAATAAAACATATCTAATTCTGGTATTCAACTCTTTCCTTCATATAAACATATTTTCACGCATTTGCAGACAGAGTAGACCCAGCTCAGACGGCTCCTACAGGAGCCGTCTGATCAGGGTCTGCTCTGTTTGTTAATGGAATTTGAAAGACCTGTTTCTTTACTTTCCAAAACGGCTACAATGTTCCACCTTCCATATTTCATTATAATTGTTTTACCCATGAATACTCATTAGGTATTGAAATTTGGAATAAACATAGAACAAGGAAATGTTTAATACAGAACGAATGTTCTCTAGGAGCTCTCTACAATATTTTCGTTCTGATTAATCAGCCACCTGCTTTAAAACTGCTGTTTAAGGCCCCATTATTTATTCATGAAGTGATGGCTATGGAGAGTTTCTATTGTTCAACTTTACAAAACCGACATTTGTAAATGACCGTTTCAGTCAATCCTGTGTAAGCGCGCTCACTTCTATTTAACAGCCAATATTTAAACCTTTACCAGGTGAATATTGCCATGAATATGTATCGGCCAAACGTGTACAATGGCATATTAACCCTTCTCCTGCTGAATTTTAAAATACATGTCTCCTTCTTTACCCATGCCCTGTTGTATAATTACATATATCTTCATAGTGTACACGTTTTTCGCTGTGCAATCACTGCTGTGGGTGCACTGGTTGCACAATCAACTTGTAAATAGTGCAGACCCTGATGAGACAGCTCCTGCAGGAGCTGTCTCATCTGGGTCTTCACTATTTACAGGTAGGTATATTGACGTGAATAGTAAGCGAAGGGTTAACACAGTGTGTTTGACAGAAACTGTAGAATCAGATATGTATATATATAATCCCGTAAGAGCAGACGCAAATCAGTTGGTTCCTACTGGACCAGTCTGATCTAGGATCTACCTTTTTTTCAAGGGCTACACAAAACGCCTCTATCAGGTAAAGGGTTAACACATATTGTGGTGTATGTAATGGTGTATGGTTCTGGGTCTTGAAGGCAGGTGGTAGCTTAATGCAGGGCGAAAGGTATACAGACCGTTAGGATCTTCTTCATTACTTTCGTTTTGCATTAAGCCATTACCTCATAGGCTATTTTTAGATACATCCTCTTTGAATTAACCTACCGAAAAGGAGCTTTAATTAGAGAAAAGGAAAACTTTAGAATTTGTAGTTTGAAACCATTGTGATAAATAGAGCAAATGATCTATTTACATGTATCACAATGGTTTCACAAAGTGACTTTTACAGAGTCGTCAAAAGTCGTCAATATGAGGGAATGGGTTAAGCAGTAATATGTTTATAAAGACGCCTATGTTTGTTCATAAAATGGACACTTCAGAGAGGATCTATTACACACAGTAAAACCTCTCTAAAACGGAATTCAAGTGTCAAGAAGAATTTAGATACTTTTAAGCAGATGGCTGCTTAATGCATGGTGAAAGTCGTGCAGAAAGCTCCTCTAGGAGCTTTCTGCATGACTTTCACCATGCATTAAGCTGACACCTGTCGCCACGATATTTATACCAAATGTAATGTCCGGTTTAGAGAGGATCTACATTGTGTACATCAGTTCGACTATGAGCGCACATTACGCATGGGTTGGCATATGGACAGAGAATATGTATACAAGTATGTGTATGGGGACAATTTGAAAATTCAAATTGACCATTTGATCGTTAGCGGTAAATTCATAATAACCTATACAAACAGTTTGGATACTCGTCCCGAGGACCTCTTGGGGATGTTTTTGATTTTTTAATCAATTATTGTGTGAGCCCTTGTTTGTAGCTTCAGCAGTCTGTGCAAATTATCATTGGTTTCTATGTTGACCTGGATCAAATTATCTAATCCTGTGTGTGCATTTAAATATTTTTCTATATAATGAGGCCTTTCTGAAAATAAAAAAACAACATATTCGTCGAAATATTACTGTTTGGACCATTTTATACAGATTTCCGTGAACAGCTTTTATCGTAATGGTTTACATCGCCACCTGTAATTTCTTGTTCAAGAACAAAATATCATAGCGATATTGTGATCACATACGGAACCATTCGGAACTCTTCGAGGAACCATTCGGACAATACCGAGTAGTTACGATTGATTCGGAACTAAAACGCACACGGATTTTGTCTAAAATGCGGTCGAATGACATCGGCGCCATCGATTCTCTTTAACTTAAATTTTTGCATATTTAAATGATTATTCGTAAGGCGTTTCCACTTTTCAGAAACGTCTCGAAGAGACGATCTTAAAGATTGGTCACAACATATATATTGGTGGGGAAATAAAGAACATATTATGTTTAGATTAAGCATCTTATATGTGACTGATGGAAGTCATGTTATCATGAAACGTTAGAATCTAAAACATTACACTACAATCCATTTTATAAATAATTTAAATAAACAGTCTTGAAATATTGATTTTGATGTTGCGTATACACTGTGTCCAAACGTACATTTTGCATGGAAAAGGGTTAAATAATCCAAATGCAATATATGCCTAAAGGAACGACTTGTCAAGCCCATACTCGTTTAAATCTAATTAGAAACGTCCCCATGTAATGAAGTCGACGACACATGTAGACACAATTAAAACTTTTCGTGCGGGATATGAGTCACTTATGTCGTTTGCAAACAGTGTAGGACCAGATGAGAGGGCTCCTAGAGGAGTCCTCTCGTCAGGGTCTGTACTGTTCGCCATAAAATATTGTATAAAATTATGTCCTCAAAAGAATCCCCAAAATATTCACGGTATTTTTAATCGTTTTGAACCTGGGAATAATCTATTTTGAAAAACAATCAGCATTGAAATAGTTAAACCTTCCACTCGACAGAAATAAAATGTAATTCTTGTTTACACAGAATGGAACTAGATTACATCAAACTCAGTTACTCTGACTTGGACCATAATGGAATCCGTTTGGAAATTTTTGACCATGCTTTAGTCAAATAAAGACATTTAAGTACTTGAACATAGTCAATCACGTGACAATACAGCCATATGAAGGATGTAACGTTTTAATTAGTAGATGTAAAGGTTATACGGCGCATTATGATTCAGCGCACCTTGTAATTAGCAAGACCGTGCAATAAAACCGAACATAACCCGAACAGTAGTTTCTTTCAACGCTCCAGACGTCTGCATACCTGACAATCTGCATTCTCGCCATTTATTAAAGACTCAATATTACAGTAAGACTTTTCTTAACCCTTTATTTCGCGAATATTCATTTAGCCCATTACCTCATAGGCTATTTTTAGATACAACCTCTTTGAATATATCTACCGAAAAGGGGCATTACCTAGAGAAAAGGAAAAAATTTAGAATTTTGAAGTTTGAAACCATTGTGATAAATAGAGCATTTGCTCCTATAGGAGCAATTGCTCTATTTATCACAATGGTTTCACAAAGTGACTTTTAAAGAGTCGTCAAAAGTCGTCAATATGAGGGAATGGGTTAACCCATTCTCGCACATTGACGCTTTTGACGCCTCTGTAAAAGTCAATTTTTGAAACCATTGTCACAATGGTTTCAAAACTACACAATTTTCCTTTTTCTCTAGTAAATGCTCCTTTTCGGTAGATTTATTCAAAGAGGTTGGATCTAAAACAGCATATGAGGGAATGGGTTAAGTAATAATGGCAACAAGAAAAGTAATAAGCTAAATGTTTACAATGACGTATGAATACAGTATTTTTTGTACATGACAGAAACTGTAGACTCTGATCTTTATTATTTCACAAGCAAACAGGTTGCAAAGCGGTAACCATTCTCTTGTTGAATTTTAAAATACATTTCTCCTTCTTTATCCATGCCCTGTTGTATAATTACATATATCTTCACTGTGTACAAGTATTTCGTTGTGCAATCACTGCTGTGGAGTGCACTGGTTGCACAATCAACTTGTAAATAGTACAGACCCTGATGAGACAGCTCCTGCAGGAGCTGTCTCATCTGGGTCTTCACTATTTATAGGTAGGTATATTGACGTGAATAGCAAGCGAAGGGTTAAAAGGCGTACCTTTGGAGTTGAGTGTAAGCGACTACTAAACTGAAGCCAAAGTGTAAGTATTTAAGGCAGTTGGTAGCTTAATGCATGGCAAAATAACACAAAAAGGTCTCAAAAAATAACTATGCATTATTTTTGACACACATTAAGAAATCGCGTGTTATTTAGGACCCGTTCGTTTATTTACTAAATGGTCCGTCACATAAAAAACGAACTTTACTCTTTGACCTTTTATCTGGCAGGGACGCCACGAAAAGGAGAAATAGGACGTTGAACTTGTATAAATATCGGTCGTTGAGACAGGTGGAAGCTTATTGTAGGGTGAAAGCTCCTCTATGAGCTTTCTGCATGACTCCCCCTGCATTAAGCAGCCACCTGCCTAAAACCATCTAAATTCGTCTCTACTAAAATTCCTGTTTAGAGGTGGTATACTGTACTTCTTAACTCTTCTCTTTCATAATTTTAAAATGCATTTCTCCTTCTTTACCCATGCCCTGTTGTATAATTACATATATATTCACTGTGTACCAGTATTTGACTGTGCAGTCACTACTGTGAAGTGCACTGGTTGCACAATCAACTTGTAAATAGTGCAGAACCAGATGAGACGGCTCCTGCAGGAGCTGTCTCATCTGGGTCTTCACTATTTGCAGGTAGGTATACTGACGTGAATAGCAAGCGAATGGTTAAAAAGAAATGAAAACGAAAACATGGAATCGTATAAATCCAAATACAGCTGATCCCACCGATCCCTACTACCGATATAGCAATGGAAAAAAACACACCATGCCCACGCATTCAATCGACAAGATGCAGTAGAACTTCGACAAAACCAATAATTACTGAACAAACCTGTAAATGGCTGTTTTTAAGGCAAGTCGAATGTAATACAGAAGTACTCACTGGAAGCTATAAGCATTGGTTTTGGCATGCATTTAACCGCACACTGTCTTAAATAAATAGAAATAAACTCTATTCGAGCATCCGTTATAGAGAGCTTCGTTGTATTTTATAATATCTGAAACTCATGCCTGCATCATCTTATGCTTAAAGCCCAATAAACGCGAGACGTATTGACAAATTTTCCGCTCATTTCGCAAGTTAATTATCTGAAATAATGATAGTTTAGTTTTTGCCACACATTCCAAGGTCTTTTGTGCACCATTTCGTCGCAATCCTCTTCGTACAGGGTATGATTATTTACGGCCGCGAATTCCGCGCTATTAGCATCGCTCCGTGTATTCGAACTATTTGTTTCGTGTTATTTATTAACCATAACCGCTATTCTTGGCCCTAATTCCGCGGTGAAAAAACAAATGTCTGCTCAGATTTGAATCTGGTGCAATTTGACTACTTCTGATTTGATAAAGCTTTTGAGAAACTATTTGACCGAGTGACAAACAGCTTGGAGTTACTCGGCGTCTCGTCTGGATTCAAGCTGTGTGCAAATGCGAGTCAAGTATTGCGATAAGGGCAAGGTAGCGGGACGAGGGTTAAGGTAGCGGGACGAGGGTTAAGGTAGAGGGACGAGGTTTAAGGTAGCGGGACGAGGTTTAAGGTAGCGCAACGAGGGTTAAGGTAGCGGGACGCGGGTTAAAGTAGCGGAATAAGGGTTAAGGTAGCGGGACGAGGTTTAAGGTAGCGGGACGAGGTTTAAGGTAGCGGGACGAGGGTCAATGTAGCGGGACGAGGGTTAAAGTAGCGGAATAATGAGTAAGGCAGCGTGTTGAGGGTAAGTACTGCGTACCTAAATTACAAAATATTACTTCAACAAAGAAGAGCGCGAACAGGACAGACAAAGACACGCGTAGCAGTAGGTCTAAATTGTTTGTCCAATAGTCTACTGGTAGTGAGTGGCATGGTTTTTCAGTCCGGTGACTTTATTGTTCCTTATCAGGTCTCAAGTAACTAAGAGTCCAACGTCTGTAGATTCTTTCTATATAGTCATAGGTATTGAATGACCTCATATCAGATTTAGAACAAACAGCAGCCGTTTGAACTAGACACCATTCATTTGTTTTCAAATTATAGACCTGACAAAACAAATTATTTTCCTAAGATAATTACAGTAAAACGTTACTCGTCCGAACACTCAATTAAGTTTCATTGTTGGCCTTTTTAACTCGCTCCCTTATGGGCTATTTTTAGACTCAATCTCTTTTAATAAATATACCGAAAACGAGCATTTACTACAGGAAAGGAAAATGTTAGAATTGTGTAGTTTTGAAACCACTGTGATAAATAGAGCATTTGCTCCTATCAAAACAACTATTAGAGAAATCCTAAAGCCTCTTATATTCCAAAGACAGATGTAATATTTTACCAGATAAGGACGAATATCCACACCAGACTCAGACCAGACGGTTCCTGCCGAAGCCGTCTGATCAGGGTCTGCTTATTGAATTATATAGATCTGATCCACAGTTTTATAGTAAAAACAAATCGTAATGTCAATCATATCTATAATATTTCATAGAACAGACACTGATTAGACGGCTCCTAAAGGAGTCATCTGATCTGCGATTCTCTGTTTGCAAAGCCGTACTTACGGAATAAAGTACATGTATTAACACACTAATCAAACTAACTTGGATCCACATTAACCGTCCTGTTACCGACGACGAGGGGGTGGTGGTAAGTTCTAAATTAAGTACTACAGTAAAATCCCGCTTATGCGACCACCTAAAAGATGTATAAATCTGGGTGCTAGATGCAGGTGTTTCAGGAGCTTTCTGCATTACTTTTGCCCTGCATTAAGCAACCACCTGCTTATAAAGACAACCATGTGTATGTTTTAAGTGGTCGCATTAGAGGTGTTCTACTGTAGTTTGAAAACTTGACAGGGTTTGTCCTGATCAGACCTGTTTCCAATGCAGAGGTTTGGTCATAGACTCATAGCTCACTATTCGTAAAGGGTGCCTAGTAATGTTATCAAGGTTCACATGATTTTGTTTCGTTTGTAATGAAATCGAACCATAAAAATCAACAAAGTTTGTATGAGAGCACTTGTCTAAAATACACTGCATTTCGCCGATTAAAATCGCTACCTTAGAATTACATGTACATAGGTTTGGGTATTTGGTTGTACATTGTACTACAATTTATTCTTTGTGTGCAATGAGCAGAAGTGGGTTACCCGAATAAGTCGCGAGAAAGGCAGGTGTCATATGAACAAATACTTGCGTTCACCTCGCTCTAGATATTATCTTGATTTTCAGAAATCAAACGCGTTTTGCCATGTCTTTAGGCTACAGACACCCGTAGAAAATATCTGATTAAAAACCCATACACCTCCCGCACTCGAAAATCAATTAAGTTTAAAGTTTAAGATTACAAGGTGATTGTTTCAACGTCAGCAGAATACAAAGTCTATAATATGGGGCCGTCAAACAGATATCCACCGGTGTCCTCTGTTTATAGTCCTGCTGTAAACACTATACCAGGTTTCTGGTTTCAGAATTACATTGCCACTTATCCCGCTATCCTCGACCTGACTCGCATTTGCAAACAACTTGGATCCAGATGAGACGCCGAGTAACTCGGCGTCTCATCAGGATCCAAGCTCGATCCAAGCTCGATCAATAGATTGGTAAAACTTAGATCAAATCGGACTTGAGTCAAACTTGCACCCGATCAAAATTTAATCAGATTTTATTTTTTATCACAGCGGGGTTTGTGTGTTGAACCCCTATTCCCGGTGTAGTTTGACAAGACAGCATGCACCGTTTAAGCCCGTGTATAGGCAAGTCAACATTATGAATGAATATTTTGACAGCACAGATAAACGAATTTTGTCAGACGACGATAATATACTTTGTCCTGAAACAATGGAAGTTTAGCCCGTACCTAAAATGGCTGCGTGCGGGCGGAACGCTTGTTGTTCATGATATATTCTTCAGGAACAAAGGCCTACTGTCATAATCAAATGACTTGTTGTAGATAAAGTAATTTAAATCAAACAGATATAAATTGGTAACTGGTCTGGTGTTTGTACTATTCAGATTACATCTACAGTGACACAGCAGTCCGTCAACGTTGCAGTATAATGTCTGTCTTTTGTGGAGATTTAGATACACTTGTAATACAAATTTACAGTAAAACATCGTTCATCCGAACAATCAAATTAGTATGATTATTAGCCCTTCTCTTGCTGAATTTTAAAATACATTTCTCCTTCTTTACCCATGTCCTGTTGTATATTTACATATATATCTTCACTGTGTACAAGTATTTGGCTGTGCAATCACTGCTGTGGAGAGCACTGGTTGCACAATCAACTTGTAAATAGTGCAGACCCTGATGAGACAGCTCCTGCAGTAGATGTCTCATCTGGGTCTTCACTATTTACAGGTAGGTATATTGACGCGAATAACAAGCGAACGGTCAATCTGTAACCATTTTCATGTTCTACGTTTATTCCAAACTTCAATACCTACTGGATATTCAAGGGGGAAAAAGTTACAATGAAATATAGAAATATGGAAGGTAGATCATTGTAGCCATTTTAAAAAGTAAAGAAACATATCTTTCAAATTACATCAGCAAATTAGGACTAGTTCTACTGTACACTAATATATAATGTTTGTATGCATAACAAATGTACGTCATAATGAGCTTTCAATGACAGTTGAATGAATACATACAAACAGTTTATAGTAAAATCCCGCTAATGCGACCACCTAAAAGAGGTATAATTGTGGGTGCTAGATGCAGGTGGTAGCTTAATGCAGACAAAAGTAATGGAGAAAGCTCCTGGAGGAGCTTTCTGTATTGCTTTTGTCCTGCATTAAGCAACCACCTGCTTATAAAAGCAACCATGTTTATTCATTAAGTGGTCGCATTAGCGGGGTTTTACTGTACTCCATAAATACGCCTTTCTACGCCCTCGCGTATGTGTTCCATACGACAGGCTCTACTGTATGTTTATTTTAAGGGACACTTAAGCACAAATGCGTAGAAGGATACATTTTCCCATACAAGTTTACGCGTTTTCTCCCATAGACACGACAATCTCATTTACGTTTTAAAGCATTTATTCAAACCGACAAAACACATTAACACTGTCGCTGCAAGGCATTGTCGTCTGCAAAATTTATCGTCTGCTGCAATTTTCAATATTTAACTTATATTTCTCACAAAGAATATCATAATCGAAGTAACAAAGTGATTGGATCCTGATTGGATCCTGATGATAGGCCGATTTACGTCTCATTTGGATCCAAACTGTTTGCAAATGTGATCACAGATTTGTAATTGGCAGCGAAAGATTTTAAGAGGTAAACCAACTTGCAAGTATAACGTGAATGGTGTCTAATTTTACCCATTCCCTCATATTGACGACTTCTGACGACTCTGTAAAAGTCATTTTCTGAAACCATTGTGATAAATAGAGCAACTGCTCCTATAGGAGCAAATGCTCTATTTATCACAATGGTTTCAAACTACAACATTCTAAATGTTTTCTTTTCTCTAGTTAATGCTCCTTTTCGGTAGATTTATTGAAAGAGGTTGTATCTAAAAATAGCCTATGAGGTAATGGGTTTAATGTTATGTATACGTCTCATGTATGACTGAAGAAAGTGTGTCATCTACAAAGAGTTTGAATCTTGATCTAAAGACACAAGTTGCGTCTCAAAAGAATCAATTGGTTTTCCCAGCACAAACGTTGATGTTTAAAATAAGGTTTCTGACGATATTTGGGAACTCATAGTCGAAGTAGGCGACAAGTTATAATACCCAAGCGTGTATACAGCTGTATACTAGTAAACCTTCTCGAATGTATGCATTATGTAGTAGCAAATTACATACACAAATTATAAACATTTTTAACACAGAGAAACAAGTATCGTGCCATTTGTAAACAGTGTAAGCCCAGAGGAGTCCTCTTATCAGGGTCTGCTATGTTTGTCATACAACAGTCTCTGGCAAATTGAAGCCATGCAAACCGAATTCGTCCCCAGATTGTTACACTTGTATGTTTTACTTCTTTTTAAAGTGGAACGGTCCATCAGTACTTACACGTAACAGCAGAGGTCCAGATAAGATGCGCATATTTAAACATTTTCAACAATAGCTCCTTTATTTCTCCACCAAACTCTATACAGTGAAACCCCGCTAATGCGACCACTTAATAAACAGCCACTGATGTCGTCTAAAGCAGGTGGTTGCTTAATGCAGGACGAAAGTTATGCAGAAAGCTCCTATAGGAGCTTTCTGCATAACTTTCGTCCTGCATTAAGCCACCACCTGCCTCTGCCACCCAGAATTATGCCCCTTTTAGGTGGTCGCATTAGCGGGGTTTTACTGTACTGTGACCGCTCTATAGTATAAGATACGATTCTTAAGAGTGGTCACAGTAAAGGTTTTAGTGGAGAAATGACGATTTTAGTATTTGGGTACACGCAATTACCTGTAGCTCTGCTTAACAGAACGAAATGTTTGAATTTGTGCGAGGAAAGTGCGAATGGCAGACTATGCACGCCTTGTCAGAGGGGGCTCCTCTAAAAGCCCTTTGATCTGGGTCTACACTATTTGCAGTTTCAAAATGAACTAGTTTCCAACTTTCAAAGAGATATAACAAATTGTTTTGCACGTCGCATAAATTGTCGGCTACAGGAAATATCTTTTAATTCAGGAATCCACATGCGACTATCCTCCATGTATATTCAAATATATAACAATGGTGTCAAATAGCTTGGATCCTGGTCCGAAACTGTTTCCGAAGATAGCCACATATTGACAATAAGCATGGGAAAGGGTTAAAAGCACTTGCTCGATTTCGCTTAGATTCTCATAAAATATCATACAGGTAAGAGAAGTTAAACTCAACATGCATTTGAATTACCCATAAGCGTTTCACCGTTCAGGACATCAAAGTGATTTTGATCATTAATAACCACTCATACACCAAGCACAAACTGACAAGCATTTGCAAATAGCTTGAAACCAGATGAGACGCCGAGTAACTCGGCGTATGATCAGGATCCAATCTGCTTGACACTCGGTCCGTTGTTTTTGTAAAGTTTCAACGACTCGGATGTATGTAAGAATTGTTACATATCAGTGTGTTATCAGACTTTTGATTTTATCAGCCTGAGAAGGGTTAAAACGAATTAACTGTGTACGTAGCGATCCTTGCCAAACCTAGGTGCAGAATGGACAGGTATAAACAGTCAGGTAAACTAAAATGTCAAGTATTAAAACGTTAGCTCGCTAATTCTCCTTGGCAGAAAAAGGCCGTCAACATCAATTTTAAAAAATTGTACCAGATTTACCCCAAGTATTTGAACAGACGAGCTTAGGCAAATAGTGCGGACCCAGGGTCTGCACTATTTGCTACTATGTAAGTTAAATTCGAAGCTATCAAATGCCAAATTGATATCTTTTTATTCAGCTTTGCCGACAACAGTTACTAGGAGTCTAGTCTGGATCAAAACTGTTCTGCAAAAAGTATCGCAATGTCAAATATTAAAATGCTACCATAGGGAATGAATCAAATTTACATGTAATATATTTTACTTCAGAAATTTCGTCTTGATATTTTCTCAAAATTGAGTAATATATCAAACTGATGAAATATCTTACCAACTGGAGAGTGTGTAGAATCTGATCACGTACGGCGTGATTCGGCGTCTGATCTGAAATCAAACAATTTGTAATAAATAAGTAAAGACGCCATTATCAATAAATTATAATAGATTGAGTACTTACCATTCTGATTCAACATCATTTGTTGAATAAACGACGTCATACAGTAAAACATCTAGATATAAAGGCCACAAAATTACACCAAGTATGTTGTGTTAATGGCAAGTGGCTGCTTAAAGCAAGGTGAAAGTAATACAGAACGCTCCTATAGGAGCGTTCTGTTTTACTTTCACCTTGCTTTAAGCAGCCACCTATCCTAAATACCAACTGATTAACACAATTTAGTGGCCGTTATAGAGAGGTTTTACTGTAAATACTTATTAGCTGTTTTATACAATGGCATATGAATACAGGGTTTGTTGGTGTTGGTAGAAATAGTCCGTCTGTTATAATTTCATAACAAACTGAGCAGACCCAGATCAGACGGCTCCTACAGGAGCCGTCTGATCTGGATCTACTCTGTTTGCAAAGGCGTGAAAAACGTTTATATGAGGGAAGGTTTCATACATGAGGAGTGATTTTGTAATAAGTTGGCAAATAATGGATCAAAATCTGGTACAAACTGATTTGACGTATTATCCAGATCAGAAACACCAATGCATTGTTTTTGCATTTGCAATATCTAGTTGGAGAATTGTTCAAACAGCTGTCAACATTTATAGACGACACTTGCTAAACTTGCATTTATAACTATTCCTGTGATTGATCAGTGCCGGAAAGGGACACCGTTTTCCTTAACAATTGTATGTTCCATCAAGTCACACTGGCATAATTTAACTTTACGTAATAGAATTGTGCAGTAGACCTTTAATACTTTACCTGCTGAATGTGCATATATAAAATAATGAGATCATGAATAAGCTGACAATTTATGATAGTATGTGAGCACAGGCTATTTGTCTATTGCAGAATCTGTAGCAGCAGGTATAGATAATTCTATAAGCAAACAGAGCAGACACTGACCCTGCGATTTTTACAGATCGGGTCAGAAATCTAATTCTTCAGTTTCTACTTCAGTTAAACCATCCAATGTTCTTAACTCTTTCGGCGCCATTGTCGCCTGTTGGCACCATTGCAAACAGTGAAGTCCCAGGTCAGATGCCGCCTTTTCAAGGCGGCATCTGACCTGGGACATCACTGTTTTCTGTATTATTTTAGCCCAAGCATACAGGTTTTTTAAAAACAAATGTTTTACTAATATACCTTTATTATTCAGTTTGGAATTATATTGAATATGAAATTATCATTGCAGACGACACTTCTAAATTTGGCGCCAAAAGAGTTAATGCCAATTTATAAACCCACTTATTAGATACCAATCGTGCTATTATTTCTTACTTAAATATTCATGGAGAAATTGGATAATCATGGCGTGGACAATGTACATAACGAACTTTATTGTCTGCTTTTCAACATTGTTTCTGCTTTCTCGACTTTCGTCTTAGACGAAAGTCGAGAAAGCAGAAACAAGGTTGAACACTCTTGTGATGCGACAACTCCCCCAAGAAATGAGACAAAAAAACAACAAAACCATAGACAAATAGTACAGATCCAGACCGAACTGCTCCAGAAGCAGCAGTTTGATCAAAGTCTTCACTATTCGCGTCTGTGTCAATCTAGTTTAAAGTTATCAATGGAGCCATATTTACAATCTGTGGAGAGGGGAGATTGGGTGTCTGAACACCTAGGATAATACGGGTACTGTATCATACATTTGAATACAGTACAACCCCTCTAAACTGGTCGTTAAATTCAGTATAACTATCAGTCTTGGAGACAGGGGAGCTTAATGCAGGGTCGAAGACTTTCATCCTGCATTAAACAGCCACCTACCTAACATATCTAAATTATTCTGTACTATAATTCCGGTTTAGAGATATTTTTCTGTATTACGTACATTTATCTAACGAGTAAAGAAGTGTTTTGTAACTTGTTCAGGCGAAAAGTTACTTGGCGTTTGATCAAGTTTCTTTCTCTTTCTATTGTTAATTCGACTTCACGAGGGCTGTTGGTATATTATGATCTAATGTGTTTTTAATGAATTCTGTTTTGAAGTCAACTATTATGCCAGGTCAACGATGTCGATGCTATTCATTCTGATAAATAACCGACAAACTGAAAGCCCCATTCATAAACTCTTGAGTTGTAGCCTTTAAACAACGAGTAATGTCTGTATGCAAAACTGTCTGCCTTGATTATCAAAACTTACTGTACTTCCATTTCTTAGACAATATTGTTACACAGTTTTGATCTTGATGCATCGTCGTTGGCATCTCATATGGATCCAATATGTGTTCAAGGAACATCACATATTCACCTATAGTAACATTAGCCCTTATCCAGTTATTCGCGACATGACTCGAATTTGCAAACAGCTTGGATCCAGATGAGACGCCGAGTAACTCGGCGTCTCATCAGGATCCAAGCTGTTTGACACTTGGTCAATATTTTTTTCCAGAGCTTGATCGATACGGAAATAGTCAAACTTGCACCAACTTTTGAGCAGATATATATTTCACCGATAGTGACCTTAAGAATGCTGAAATACTGACGTAATCTCGTTTGTTATATGATGTAAAGACTTGAATTATAGATGCATTATAATACTTCTTAAAAGGGTATCCCGGACATTAGAATTTGAAATGGCCAATAGTGCAGTCAAAGACCAGAACTCGTGTCTGAACGACCTGTCCTATAAATGCATATACAATATACGTGGATAAAATAACTCAAAGGTTCAGCTGAACATTAAAACGTCTAGCGTCAAAAGATCACAATCACGTGTGTGACAACCTCTGAAAATGCATGTAGTTTGGATCCAGATGAGTCGCCGTAGAACAATGTATATCATTAGGATCCAGGCTCTTTTACACTAAGATGATGTTTTTTTAAAAAAAGAAAATGGAAGTAAACTCTGTTTCGAGACAGGAAGCAGACGACAAATTGAGCAGCTAACAGCTACTTGAGTGCTAAATGCTAATGTTTGCTTTTTTAAAAACAGGTATAAAAGCGGGATTGTCGTGAATAAACGATAGGTCGGGACAAACTGACTTTGACATTAAATAACCTTTTAGTGGTCGAAAGTTGAACTCTTTACAAAGCAGACAAGATATTAGCGATTACATTATTTGAGTAGTTTGCCTCCCTATGAGATCCTGAATATATTAAGATCAGGATCTCAACTGTATGACAATCTGATACATTTGTAACTCTATAGCTGCTTTACATGACAGTAAAACCCCTAAAACCCGGACGTTATCTTTAGTATAAATATCAGTCTTGGAGACAGGTGCAGCTTAATGCAGAGTGAACGTCATGCAGAAATCTACTAGAACAGGTAGCAGCTTAATGCAGGGTGAAAGTCACGCAGAAAGCTCCACTAGGAACTTCTGCACGATCTTCACCTTGCATTAACAAGCCACCTGCCTAAAAGTATCTAATTTCTTCTCTACTAGAATTCCGGTTAAGAGGGGTTTTACTATACAGAAAAATCCCTCTAATGCGACCATTTAATGAACAAACATGACTGTCTTCATAAGCAGGTGGTGGCTAAATGCATTAAGATACCACCTGCATTTAACACCCAGAATAAGACCTGGGTTTTTTTGTGGTCGCATTAGAGGGGGTTTACTGCATTATAGTAGCTATTAACACATTACCTTACAGCAGATGGCAAATAACAATCCCGTAGGTGACGAGATGGCAATTAAAACAAAAGATTGACTGAGAAACTATTAGCAAACCTGTAGATGAGAAGTGCTTAACCCTTTCCTCCATAAATTCGTCTTTCTACGCCTCTGTAAAAATCACTTTTTGAAACCATTGTGATAAATAGAGCATTTGCTCTTATAGGAGCAAATGCTCTATTTATCACCATGGTTTCAAAACTACACAATTCTAAACGTTTCTTTTTCTCTAGTAAACTCTCATTTGCGGTAGATTTATTTAAAGAGGTTGGGTTTAAACATAACATATGAAGCAGTGGGTTAAGAAATCTAAAAAAAATAAAAAAATTTATATTTCTCCGCCAAGCCCTATCATGTCACAACCCATTAGACTCGTATCGGAGAGGCGACTATGATGCACTGCCTCAATGTAGGGTTTGGTAGAGAAATAAAGAGGTATTGGTTCATCAGTACACATCGTATCTACAGTCGTTAATTACAGTAAAACCTCTCTATAACGGCCACTAAATTACATCAAGTATTTTTTTGTATTAAAGGCAGGTGGTTGCTTAAAGCAAGGTGAAAGTAAACCAGAACGCTCCTAGGAGCGTTCTGCTTTACTTTCACCTTGCTTTAAGCAGCCACCTGTCCTAAATACCAACTAATTAACACAATTTAGTGGTCGTTATAGAGAGTTTTCACTATATGCTCAGCATAAAGAGAAATAAGCCGTGAATAGTTAACCATTTTATTAAAAGAAGTCCACTAACCCTTTCCCTGTTCTATATTTATTCCAAATGTCAATACCTACTGAATAGTCATGGACAAATAAATAATAGTCGTAATGAAATATGGAAAGTGGAACATTGTAAAAAAACAGAGCTATCATTAGCAAACATAGCAGACACTGATCAGACGGCTCCTATAGGAGCCGTCTGATCTGGGTCTTCTCTGGTTGCAAATGCGTGACAATACGTTTATATGAAGGAAAGGGTTAAGAGGATGCACGCAAAGTTGCAAAGAGTGAATACCCAAACCGCACCCTCCGGTTGCACGAATAAGTACTTCAAACACGTGAAGGCATTTATCCCATTTATAACGATTTTTTTTTTCAAGTAAACTCGCTCCATTTGGTACACTTTATTACCCATTTTGAATTGATCATTCATAAATGCTAATGATGGAATGCCGGGATTTAAAATTGTTCAAATATTATAAAGAGTAATAACTCCTCAGGGAGCTGACAGCTATGTGGTAAGTGAATGTAAGAGAGAGAAACGAGGGAGACAGGTGTGTGGGGGTGGGGGAGGGGGCTGAGACAGGTATCGTAAGTGAAAAATAGGGAACGGAAAGAAGAGAGAACAAGGAAACAAAACAAAAATCTTGAGAGAGAAGAGAACATACATATGAAGAGACAGAAGGTCAGACATAGAAAGTAATAATAATAAAAATGATTTACATTTATTACTATTTATACTATTATTATTATTATCATTATTGTTATTATTATTATTAGGTAATCTATAGGAACCCGGTCTCTAATCTACAGTTTGCAAATGATTGGTAATGTGTGTCCCACATTCGAAGGGTTAAGTAGGTGTTAGCTCAATGCAGGATTAAAGTAATGTACACTGTTCTCAGAGCTCCAGGTAAGATTCGTAACTTAAAACATGTTCAAGATTAATTCCCTTGTTTCTCCATCAAACCCTATACTGTGACCACTCTTTAGAATCGTCTCGAAGAAGGGGTATAGGGTTTGGTGGAGAAATGACGATTTCAATATTTGGGTACGCACCCTTATCTGTAGCTCTGGTCTGTTCTCATATCAGATTTTAGGTTAGCTTTCGTTCTTCATAACCATCAGTTACCCTTTATCCCGTGAATATTCATGTAAAAAATAATGACATCATGATTATTTACTATCTGGCGTTTTATAATGGTATATGAAATCAATGTATTAGGCCATGAGATAAACTGTAGAATCAGATCTATATTATTTCATATAAGCAAAAAAAGCAGACACTGATCAGACGGCTCCTGTAGGAGCCGTTTGATGTTGGTCTACTCTGTTTGCAAACGTGTGGAAAGGTACCACTATCGGGTAACGGGTTAGGCAGTCCTGTGAACTTAAAACATCTACATGTAATACATTTCTGTTTAAAAACTGTTTAGGAGAAGTTCTACTAGATCTATAGAGTATAAACTAATTTGTATTATTTGTTTTATTTTCTAGGTCGAGTATACAGAAATGGGAAAACAGACCAAACTGGTAAGAAAAACTACACTGCTTCCCTAAAATAAAAATTTGAATTGCAAATATTAACCTGCTACACATATAGTTTTTATTTAATTGAATACTCTTAAATACGGCATCAGGCGGTACACGTACAAATGGTCAATGTTGTTGTCATACAGTCAAACAACCTAGTTTTTGGCTTGAATAAAAGACACACAAACATAGAATTTAAACATTTCGATACAGAACAAACGTCACGACTTTGTGCAGTTTTTTAAATAACCCTTTATTAAATTTTATTCCAAAGTTCAATACCTACTGAATATTCATGGACAAAATAGTTATAAGGAAATATGGAAGGTGGAACATTGTGGCCAATTTAGAGAGTAAAGAAACAGGTCTATCAAATTCCATAAGCAAACAAAGAAGACCCTGATGCGTGAAAACACGTTTATATGAGGGATAGGGATAACAGTGTACATAATAAAGACTCGATTATTTTAAATCTGCCTGGGGATGTTGAATGAAAAACACTGCAGATTCTGACCAGAGGGCTCTGATTGCAAATGACAGTTCACTCGCTTCCCGCATTAAATAAGTTCAGCATTTTAGCGATCAAAACGTCATACAGTAAAACCTCTCTATAAAGGCCACTAAATTTCATCAAGTGTTTTGTGTTAAAGGCAGGTGGCTGCTTAAAGCAAGATGAAAGTAAAACAGAACGCTCCTCTATGAGCGTTCTGTTTTACTTTCACCTTGCTTTAAGCAACCACCCGCCCTAAATACCAACTAATTTTAACTCAGTTTAGTGGTCGTTATAGAGAGGTTTTACTGTATTGTGCTGAGTGTAGCACGGGTGCGTCTTATGACTTAATTTGTAAGACAATAGTAATATCAAAGTGATGTACTTGCAACGCGTTTTCAAAATGCCTAAAAAAATTGTTCATATGCTGAAAATTAATAGGTTGATCGCAAGAACGCCGGAGCATACAAAAGTAGTGTTACTTTCATTAGTTTGCTATCGAATAATCGCCGATGTATTATTATTGAATTATATAATATTGAATTACATTGATTCATACTTGTTTTATTTTCTCAATTTAATACACGAGACAATATTTATGTTTCAGGTCTGCCTGATGTGACTGGTAAGTAGGAACGTGTTTAAATGTCCAATATTATGTAAAGGAATTAAACGTCTTTTAATTGCTCGTTGCAGCGAGGATTTACTGTAAAATCCGCTGAGCCGGGAAATATTGATGCAATTGTATAGACTGGTTCCCCGCAAATTAACCATTTCTTTCATATAAACACATTTTTACGCATTTGCAAACAGAGTAGACCTAAAGCAGCCGTCTGATCAGGGTCTGTTCTGTTTGCTTTTGACATGACATAGATCTGATTGTACAGTTGTTGTCAAATATTCATACTGTCATTACAGTATAAACTCTCTATAACGGCCACTAAATATCATCAGGTATTTTGTGTTAAAGGCAGGTGGCTGCTTAAAGCAAGGTGAAAGTAAAACATAACGCTCCTATAGGAGCGTTCTGTTTTACTTTCACCTTGCTTTAAGCAGCCACCTGCCCTAAATACCAACTAATTAGCACAACTTAGTGGCCGTTATAGAGAGGTTTTACTGTATTTCTTACAAAAATACGGGACAGGGGAAGGGTTATCAGTTTTATTAGAACTATACACCTCCCAAAGTACCGACACGCTACCAACGTATACGCCTCTTCTGTTCAAATGTTTCATTTTCGAACAGTAAAAATGAGATAATCAAGATAACAGACAATAGTATTCAAATACTAAAACCGTCATCTCTCCATAAAACCCTATGTTATGACAACTCTTTAGAATACTGTGTGAAAGCAATGCTTTTAAAGAGTGCTTCACAACGGGGTTTGGTGAAAAAATAAAGAAGCAATTCTTGATAATATTTTAACTTATTAATCTTATTTGCGCCTCTGGCACTAATTCAGATTCAAATCATTTTGACGGAACATGTGTCTTTTAAATGCTGATAATTGCTTAATGCATGACGAAAGTATAGCAAACAACCCCTAGTGGGACTTTCGGCATAGCTTTTGTCTTGCATTATATCACCATTTGCCATTATGACCAATAATGATACCTATTTTTGGCATTCGCTTTAGAAGGGGTGGGTGTGTTGGTAACTGTATACTAGTTAAGAAAGCCATGATGTAATATGGCCTAGAGTTCATATGTACCGTTTCATGTCTATATATGCGAGTCCGATCAGGGTACATGTCTTCAGAAGACTCTATACTTTAATATCACTTTAACCCTCTCAACCCGGGACACGAAAGCATGCCCAGATCAGACTGTTCCTAGAGCAGCCCTATGATCAGGGTCTGTACTGTTTGTCATTCAACTTTTTTAGCGAATTATAAGTATTTTGAGTAAACTGTATAATTAAATACGCATGCCTCTACTCAGCGTTGAAAAGATTAAAGGAAGCACATCTACTCTTACATCACCTCAAACGAAGGGGCGCTATGCTATTGCCATAAGAACTGTTGAAAACCATCTCCCACATATTTAAACTCAATACCTGGCTCAGATTTCCTCTAATTTATACGGTTCACAACATAGATATAGAGTTACGTTTTGATGTATAATAATATTCAAACTACGCCACGTTATACCACTTTTATTTCAATTCTCACACACAGCTAAGGAACGTGGATACAGCAAAATCTGGGTCCATGCTTTTAAAACGTTTAGTTGAGTCTGAGTTCGTTCTCAAGTTTTTGATTGGTCAGATTTGAGCCAGAGGCTCAAATCTGACCAATCAAAAGCTTGAGAACTCAAATCTGACCAATCAAAACCTTGAGAACAATCTCAGACTCAACTAAAAGCTTTATAAGCAAAACCTGTTCACAGCGACTATGCAAAATAAATATAATTTTAATTTTTTTAACCTTTTTCTTCATATAAACGCATTTTTAGTATCTGCAAACACAGTAGACCCAGATCAGACGGCTCCTATAGGAACCGTCTAATCAGGGTCTGCTATGTTTGCTGATGCAATTTGATATACCTGTTTCTAAAATGGCTACAATGTTCCACTTTCCATATTTCCTTATAACTATTCAGTTGATGAATATTGAAAATTGGAATAAATATAAAACAGGGAAAAGGGTTAAGTCAGATGGTAGGTAGCCTTATGCAGGATGAACGTTATGCAGACACATATTTCGTCTTTTATTAAGCAACCACCTGTTCTTATAGAACCTGTGTAATATGTTTTAATCATGTGGTCGCTATATTTAGGTTCTACAGTAATTTAAATAGGTATTCATTCTTTGCTCAATAAGTAATATGTATGCAAAAATATACAATCCCCTACAATTCTCATAGTTAAATTTTCTTCTATTTCTCATCCAATATACACTGACCATATCAAAGCTATAAGTTGAGATTCTTCAATCTACATTTGTATTTAGAAACGATTTCAACAGCAGCATGCGCGACTTTTGGCAGGTATCAATTTTCTTAGTAGAATAACGGTTAATGTATGTATACTTTCAGCATCTACATAATTTAACGGATACTTTATACTAGTGTTTGGCCAACGCGATTCGGATTACGACGAACCTTGTTCATAAAAAAACTGTAAAACCATTTGAAGGCTGCATTTCCAAAGCGGAATGGCCCATTCTTGGTTAACGAGAGAGTCCAATCAGTATGAAGTGGACATACTTGGCCAGAGGGTTTAGAATGACAAACAGTGTGGACCCTGATCAGAGGGATTCCTAGGAGCCCCCTGGTGTGGGTCTGCACTGTTAGCAAATGGAAGTTAACTCGTTTCAAGCATTCAAAGGTTTTGTTCTAATACCACAATTTAATACCTATTTTATTTGGTGTGTGGCATAATGCCCCAAGGAGACATTTTCTCAAGGGCATCAATGCGCTTACAAGGTTTGGTTTAACACCAGTTTGCACCTTATACAAAAGTAATTAATCATTGTACAAACAATCAATTGTCATTTAAAGTTACAAAAATGTAACAATGATTAATCACAAAATGTTGCTGAAGTATAAATCACCCATCATGTACATCTGGTATTTCTGCATAAAGATTTTTAAAAAGAAACATGAATACACAAGTTAAGTCCGGGTCTGACCGACAGACATCCGTACAAATAGACATCCTTATCCCGTTATATGTTTACAAACAACTTGGATCCAGATGATGCGGGGGCCGAGTGACTGAGAGTGTCATCAGGTTCCAAACTGTTTGACACATCGTCTTTTATTTCTTACAAGCTGGAGCAAATCTGGTGTAGGCTAAGTTCATATTGTAACAGGCCAAGTGTGTTCAGCATGTTCATTTATTGACCGTAGTAATATTAATTAAGAAGGTGATTGCTTAATGCAGGGCAAAAGTAATGCTGAAAGCTCCTATATGAGCTTTCTGCATCACATTTGACCTGCATTAAGCTACCACCTGCCTTACAGACCCAGAATTAGATCTCTTGTTGATCTCAACTTAACCCATTCCCTCATATTGACGACTTTGACGACCCTGTAAAAGTCAAGGTGTGAAACCATTGTGATAAATAGAGCATTTGCTCCTATAGGAGCAAATGCTCTTTTTATCACGATGGTTTCAAACTACAAAATTCTAAAATGTATCAAAATTTCGTTTCTCCTTTTCCGTAGCTTTATTCAAAGAGGTTGTATCTAAAATAGCATATGAGGTAATGGGTTAAGTTCATTCTCACCTGAATGCAAACTGTTTGCATATGTTGATATAAAACAGTAGAACGTGTCTTAAGCGCCCATCAGGAAAGTTATAATTATGGACCTATAAGACAGGTTAGTTTAATGCAGATCAAAAGTAATGTAGACATTTCTAATAGGAGTTTTCTGCATTACCTTTGCCATGCATTAAGCAACCACCTACTTTTTAAAACTCCTATATTCAATAAAGGAATGGTCGCTTAGGACAGGTTCTGCTGTAACTGGTATATTTTGAATGACCAATCAGATGATTGTGAATGAACTGTGACTCAAGCAACATTCTCCCACCGGGTTATATTGTCCAAGAAACATGTAAAAAAACATAATACGGGAACTGAAGGCAATAACACGTTGATCCTTTACCTTATATACAGTGAACCCTCGTTATAACGGAGATGTTTGTTTCCAGAAATTTTGCTGGTATAACGAGGTTGCCGTTATAATGAGTTTAAATATGAAAGGAACCATATGACCAGTTTTAAACTAGTGCCAACATGTGAACGCTTAATGCAAAACACAAGAAGTGCAAAAAGCTCCATTTTGGAGCTTTTTGCACTGCTTGTGTTCTGCATTAAGCCATCGCCTGTCTTGTTGGCATTGCACCTATTTATTCAGTGGTTGTTTAAAATACTTAACAGTAATTTTGTTTCAATGCATACTGCCGGTATAACGAGGGTGCCATTGTAACAAATGCCTGTATAATGAGGGTTCACTGTATACGCCATTTAAAATGTTTTGCAAACAGTGTAGACTCATGTAGGCGCTGCCTGATCAGGGTATGTTCTGTTTATTTATGCGTTATTATGGGGTAAATGGTTAAATAGAATCCTATGGTTAAGCCACATATATATTTCAAAGAAGTTATTTCACGTATGTGACCATTACCACATGTGTTTCAAGTGGAATGATACATTAAAACTAGAGAAAGGGCAAATAACTTTCTGTACTTAGCCGAAACAATTATTTTTTAAAACCTTCCTCTTAATCTGACTGGTATTGCCCAACAGTTTTGATCCATATCAGTCGCAGCGAAACTCACCGTCTGATCACGACTCATACTGTTTGACATTTTATTCAATATTTCCACATTTACAACCTCATATAAAAACAGATAAACGAAAATTGGTTAATCAAAATAATGAGGCAAACATATACTCAGACATCTGACTGGTACGTAATTTACGTGGGCATGCCGTTGAGAATGGGTTGAACGCTCGAAACATTTGCAAGAACTTGAAAGGTGGTAAAGTTTGAAGTACCTTCTGGATTTCAATCTGCTTTGAAGTCATTGAACGCTCTTATTGAAGAAATAGACGAGTTGTTTTCATAAATAGCCCAGTAAACTAACCCCAGCCATCAACTGGCATAAATATTTAGTCTTAAATTTAGTTTGATTAATCAAAATCAGTTAAATAAGCCCATCACCATAAATTAACAGAACTATTTTCAAGCATATTGCTGAAGGCGATCTTTCGTAAAACGATCATGGATAAAACAGGCGTTCAAAGAATGTTTCTGGCAAACGGTTCTACTTTCTGACTGCTCTTTGGAGCTAACGATTCTCGCAAATATCTATCACATAAATCGAAACCATGCCAGTCTTTCACGACTCATTTCTACAGGATCTATATAACGTTTAAAAGCGGGAAACAAGTGTAGTGGAATTGGCGAATAGTGTAGACCCATATCAGAGGGCCCCACGATGATACCTCTTGTCAGAATTACATTGTATGCCATTTCAAACCATCCAGCGAATTTAAGCCTTGCATACTGAAGGATTTCATAGGTAAACACTAATAGGCCTTTCCACTTTGAACATTCAAAATTAACCCATTCCCTCCTAAATTATTATTACACCCAACCTCTTTGAATTAATCAAACGAAAAGCAGCATGCACTATAGAAAAGGAGGATGTTAGAATGCGTAGTTTTGAAACCATTGTGATAAATAGACCATAAGGTCCTATGGAGCAAATGCTCTATTAATCACAATGGTTTCAAAGAATGAGTTTTTACAGAGGCGCAAAGGCATCAGTATCAGAGATTAGATTAACCAATTCTCCCATATTGACGCAATTGACGCCACTGTAAAAGTGACTTTTCGAAACAATTGTGACAAATAGCACATTTGTTCCATCGCAATAGTTACAAACATACACAAATCTAAATTTTAACATTTTTTCAATTAAATGCTTCTTTTCAGTAGATTTATTCAAATAGGTTGGGTCATCCCGCATTAAGCTGATATTAGAGCTATATTTATACTAAATTTAATGTCCGTTTTAGAGAGGTTTCACTGTAGGTTTTCTCATTCGAAAAAGATATTCGCGACAATAAAATATTCTTTAACAATACTTATCCTCATATAATATCCTGGCTTGGAAGAGCCCATTACAGCTGCCGTCAAAGTAATTTTCGATTTTTGTAAAATGTCGCTATTAAGGAATATCTCGCTTATTTGAAACAATGAAAACTTCTAAGCTTGCGATTGTTTAAAGCAGAGTTATAAAGAAATGTAGAAAGCTTTTAGGGGAACCTTTTGTCCCACTTCCATCCTGTCTAAAACTGTCACCAGTCTACAAACCAATGGTACTTAATTTAAGTGTTCAATCAGCGAGGTTTTACTGTAATTTATTGGTTTCAATTTATATTAAAACAAATCCCTATTACAAAAAGAAAGATAAACAGGTTACTAGGTCAGAAAATAGGTACTTATAGTCAGGCAATACCCAGTTTATCCTTGTCAAAGTAGTGTTTTCGTCGTCCTAAACTATTGCAATACAATATATCGGTCATCAGGCAATATCACTTCATTCTTGTCTAAGTAACGTTATGATCGCCCTAAACAGTAGTGGTAATAGAGTTTTAGCTTAAAGCATTTCCTCCTACTGACGCCTGTTGACGCCTCTGTAAAAGTCATTTTTGAAACCATTGTGATCTATAGAGCATTTGCTCCTAGGAGCAAATGCTCTACTTATCACAATGGTTTCAAAATTACACAACTCTAAATCTTCTCTTTTCTGTAGTAAATGCTCCTTTTCGGTAGATTTGTTCAAAGAGGTTGAGTCTAAAAATAGTCTAGGAGGGAATGGGTAAAACCAGAGTGGATGACGACCAACTTGCATCACCCTGGAGAAGCGATTATTATGACTGCAGCAAGATAGGGTTTGGCGGAGGAATATAAAAAAAAGTTAAACCTCGATTATTCGAATTTTCGGTATAGAAGAATTTAGACCCTTTTAGGCAGGTGGCTGCTTAATGCATGGTGAAAGTCATGCAGAAAGCTCCTAGAGGAGCTTTCTGCATGACTTTCACCATGCATTAAGCTTCCACCTGTCTTAAAGATCGATAATAATACGTATTTTAGTGTTCGGATAATCGAAGTTTTACTGTAATTTAACCCTTTACTCCATTTATATTGATGTAAGAAATAATTACAAAGTAATTACAACGTTATATTTTATAATAGGTAATGAGCACAAGAGAGTTTGGTCATGGCAGAAACTGTGGAATCAGATATGTGTTATTCCATAAGCAAACAGAGCAGACCCTGATCAGACAGCTCCTATAGGAGCCGTCTGATCTGGGCCTATTCTGTTTACAAAGGCGGAGAAAGGTGTATACAGTGCTCCCTCCCTACAACGGCCCTCTCAATAACGATTCCCTCCTTACAACAACGCATGTCACTGTTTCCGAAACAACAAGGCTCCAGAAACATCTTTTTTCCATCGTATTTTCTTTAAGCCTCCATCAAATCCTATGTTGTGACCACTCTTTAGAATCGTCACTTTGTGACGATTCTAAAGAGTGGTCACAACATAGGGTTCGATAGAGGCATAACGGTTTTAGTTCTCGAAATACACCTTATCCGGGGATCTGCAAACAAGCTAATTATGTTCGATTTTCCCTCATTATAACAACTCCCTCTGAACAACACATACAAGTATCGTATCCCAAAGGGTGTCGTTGTAGAGAGGGAGCACTGTACATGGAGTAAAGGGTTACTGAGATTCGTATCTACATGTACCACTCTGTATATCGTTTCTGAACTGTATCACTGAATCGTCTATAGAGTGAAAAGAGATAAGCAGTATCATAAGAAAACATCAGGGTACATGCTTATAAAGCTTTTAGTTGAGTCTGAGTTTCGTTCTCAGGCTTTTGATTGGTCAGATTTGAGTTCTCAAGCTTTTGATTGGTCAGATTTGAGCCAAAGGCTCAAATCTGACCAATCAAATGCTTGAGAACGTTCTCAGACTCAACTAAAAGTTTTATAAGCATGGACCATGATTGTGCTTCGCCATATGAAGAACATATCAAATTTTATAGATAGAAAAGAGCCCATTGATCTAATACGCTTAAAGGGAATCTCGTCTGAATTAAGTATACACGGATTTAAGGATATGTTTATCGAACAGAAAAACACATCTGTTTTTTTTTTAAATGCAAACGAGATGATAACATTAAGAGTTTGTTTTGCAAACGTTGATAAGTAACTTGGTTTCTTGAAAGAGAGCAGGCCTGTGTTGGAATGTGGTTTAACCTTTTAGAGCAGCTGATAAAGGTGCATTCTCAATTTCTAAAATCATCATTTCTCCACCGAATCCTATGTTATGAGCACTCGAAGAGACGATTCTAAAAAGTTTTGAGTTTTCTTCCGTTTATTAAAAACCAACAAAATCTGGGTATCGAGTTACTTGGCGTCTCTTCAGGATCCAAAATGTCTGCAAATGTGATCACACATACGTCAGTTGCATTGAAAGAGCTATATTCACAGTTGAAGGACAGGTAAAGAATTCAACAAAATTACTAGACAAAATATGACAAACACAATATGATTGAGTAGGGTGACTAATGGTAAAAATGACGACCTTACATCTTTCAGGAGCACGCACCTGTTGTTTAGATATTATTTATGAATCAAGGTAGTATCATTAATATGTATGCCTTGATTCTATATTTGACAGCCTATTAACCCTTGTCCACATACAGCCACCTTTAAATGCCTTTGCAGATATATTATTTCTCAATATTAAGATGAAATGCAATCTGAAAATGTTTGCTTACCCTTTGAATGCGGCAAACCAGTGCATTGATATTTGCAAATAGTTGAGACTCAGATCAGAGAGAGCTCCTAGACGAGTCAGAAGAAAAGAGTAATGTTTTTACATACAATTTTCGTTAAACATTAACACAAAATTTGGGATTTAAAAACGTACGAGGCAATCGGTTAAACACCTCGCAAGAACACTTAAATAAATACCATCATCGGTCTTTACCCCTTTCCCTGTTTTATATATATTCCATATGTCAATACCTACCGAATAATCATAGACAAAATGGTTATAATGAAATATTGAAGGTGGAACATTGTAGCCATTTTAGAAAATAAAACAACAGATCTTTCAAATTTCATTAGCAAACATCAGACTCTGATCAGAAGGCTCCTATAGGAGCCGTATGATCTGTGTCTACTATATTTGAAAATGCGTGAAAACGCGTTTATATGAAGGAAAAGGTTAAGAAAGGTGGAAGCCTAATGTAGTTTGAAACTCATACAGAAAGCTCCTACTGCAGCCTTCTGCATGGCTTTCACCCTGCATTAAGCAGCGGTCTGTCTGAAAATATATTTACGTCAGCCCGGATTAGCGAGGATTTACTGTATACAAAATGTAGCATAAAATAATATCTGAATTGATCACCCGTTTGTTTGGCGACAAATAAAAAGGAATCAATCACAGATGAAGAAGTTGTTTTAAATCTATGATTGATCACCGATGTGATTTTGTGTTGTTCATTATTGGTCTGTTCTTGGTTTCATGTCCGAATGGGTTGGGTCAGGTACGCAAGAAATCTCTGAACGCTTTCAACACTGATTTTTCAAAACATACACATATGTCAAACTTACTGTGGTTATTTAGGGTTCGTTTCCAAAACAGCAACAGCAATTAAACAAACTGTAACATGACAAAGTGTGTAGACCCTGATGAGAGGGCTCCTCGAGAAACCCTCTCGTCTGGATCTACATTGTTTGCGAAGGACACGTGACTCGCACTGAAAAGGTTAGGTACAAATGTAGAAGGCAATATAAAAAAGGAAATTAATACTTTATCAACGTTACATTTTACATATAGAACCACATGAGCACATAAATAATATGTAAATAACAAGTCCTGATACAATGTCAAGAGGCATGTGAAAAAAATTAGCATTCAATGATTCATACTGAATAGTTGTACTTAACATGTACAATAAACCTTGCAAACTAGAACTCGAAAGTAAAGAAATGAGAGCCTATTTAAGTAGATGGTTCCTTAATGCAAGGTGAAAGTCACGCAGAAAGCTCCCAGAGGAGCTTTCTGCATGACTTTCATCCTGCATTAAGCTGTCAGCTGTGTTAAAGACCGATAATCATTTGGATCAGCGAGGTTTTATTGTAATTATCTCACATTAACGTCAGTAACACTACATAATTTATGCTCTACTTGGGTTGTCTTTGCCTTCAGCATAACATTAATTAAGAGTCTCTTTCTAAAATGAAGTCAATTAAACGTGCCCTTGTCTATGACTAATATACCACAGCTTTACAGAGGTAGAATATATCAATTATGCAAATTTCCCTTGATCTTCCTTTCAAAGTGTGCAAATTAACACTCCAACTCATACAAACGCATGTTCACACCATTGCAAACAAGGCAGACCCAGAACAGACGACTTTTGTACGAGCCTCTGGTCAGGGTATGCTTTGTTTCCTTTTGACATCATATTCTGGTTCTAATTTCTTTCAATACCCAGATATAGCCTGTCCGTATGCCATTTTAAAAATCGACTAATTAATATTCATGATGGCATCATTTCTAACATAAATAGGAATGAGAAAGCGGAGTATTGAAATATAAGTAAATGAAAACAAAGCCTGTCAAATTCATTAAATGCATCTGTATACAGACATTTTGGTTCATTGCTACATTGTATATATACAAGATAGTACAGCTAAAATGCCACTTAATGATTATCGTCTCATCTAAATGGAAATAATTATGCCGATTAATACTTTTCATATTCAAAAGAACTTTAGATCTTTTAATCAGCGTTTCTGGGTAATATGTATATTTTCTTTGTTCTAAACCAGGTCAAAGTAGATGGTAATAAGACTCATTTTAAAAATTTGTCTGTAAAATCGACGTTTAAATTCTGAAGAGAGGTGATCCCCCGAAAGCAAAAATTGCAACACAAAAGGAGAAATTTGCAGACTCGGTTTTTTCGAGTCTGTTCATGAGCAGTAATTGAAAGTGCAACACTGCTCACGCCCCCTAGCACCGGTTTGAGTTAACCCTTTACTTCATGGATATGCAATGCAGCGCCTTTGCAAAAAGACAGTAGATCCAGACCAGAATGCTCCTGTTGGAGCCGTCTGATCAGAGTCTGCTAGGTTTGATTATAAAATAATAATATATTTGATGCTGCAGTTGCTGCCACGCGGCCAACATGTTCTATATCCATATGCCATTATAAAATATCAGCCAATTAATTTTCACGATGCCCTTATATTCGCGGAGCAAAGAGTAAAATACAGAGAAGCGGATTTATAAAGGTACTCAGATACTAAAATGGTCATTTCTCCACCAAACCCTATGCTGTGGCGACTCTTTAGAATCGTCTCGAAAAGACGATTCTAAAGAGTGGGCACAGCATAGGGTTTAGTTGAATATAAAAGAAGTTATTCTTGAAAATGTTTTAATTTACGCATCTAATCTGTAATTCTGGTAACATTTACTCCAATTAGTACAAATACACGAGTATCAGAATATACGATCATTCTTGTTGTGTAGCGATGTAAGAAGCAACAGCATAACTCACTAGACTGCATAAAGGCTACAGGTGATAAACAAGTCTCTTCCATAAATGCCAACATATCAACGATAATTGGAATAGTATAATGAAGCATTAAGTGATATTGTACCCGTACTTGCCATATATCAAGTAAATATGACAACTATTCTGATACGTGTTAAAGCAGTGTATTGTTGTTACAGACTTCCATTAACTCTTCCGCTGTCAACATTTTTGTCGTCTGCAAACTTTGTCGTCTGCTACAATTATTCAGATTCAATTTGACTTCATTTTTGTTTCAAAAGCAGTCCCATTAACAAACAGTTTGGATCCTGATGAGACGCCGAATTATTCGGGGTTTCATCTGTATCCAAGCTATTTGCACAGGTAATCACATATGCGACATTGACGGCGAAAGAGTTAATCAAGCTACCAAATGCCATATCTCATCATTATATAACTAAAGCAGACGAAGATCGAATTCCCGTGATGACGTAAGCCAATAGTCTGGATTCAGATGAGACGCCGAGTAACTCGGTGTCTCATCGGGGTCAAATCTGTTTGAAATTGAAAATAAATCGAAGAAAAATATCAATTCTGAGAAATGAAGAAGACGACAGATTTTGGCAGAAGAAAATTGTAACCATGGTTACCCTTCTCATGTTTTAACCCTTACAGTGCGGAACCCGAGTCACTAATGTCCTTTGCAAACAGTGTAGACCCAGATGAGAGGGCTCCTAGGGGAGCCCTCTCATCAGGGTCTGCACTGTTTGTCATGTTACACTTTTCTTTAGAAAACATCCCTAAATATTCACAATAAGCTTGACATATTTGAATTTTGGAATATTCCATTTGAAAATTCAGCGTTGTAAGGGTTAAGCAAGTCTTGGTGAACGCCTTTGCAAACTGTCTGGATCCAGATGTGACGCCGAGTAAGTCCGCGCCTCATCAGGTTCCAGGCTGTTTGGAAATCGATCAACAGGATTGAACGGATCCGAAGTAAATGAAAATTTCAGCAAATCTGAGAGTTCGCAGATATTTCTATTTAGCACGAGAAAGGGTTAACATAATAATTGACTTTTGTAGTCTATTAAAACCTGCTATATTTAGTTGTCAGTTATCGGATGGGTGTGAACAGTGAAGTATATTACGAAGCTTATCCTTCTAGTATCATAATAGAACAGCTAACACCACCCCTGGCAATACACTTACCCTACAATAAAAACTAATGTCTGCAATTTTAGCTACAGTAAAACCTGTCCTAAGCGGCCGTTCATTTATTGAACATGTGAGTATTACAAAGGAAGTGGTTGCTTAATGCAGGGCAAAAGAAATGCAGAAATCTCCTATAGGAGCTTTCTGCATTACTTTTGACCTGCATTAAGCTACCACCTGCCTTACAGACCCATACTTAGACCTCTTTTTGATGACCGCTAGACATAGGTTCAACTGTACTTCCGATACAAACAAGCCTTTAAGAAACTATTGACCGAGTTCCAAAGAGTTGGGATCCTGATGACTTTTCTCATCTGGATCCAAACTGTTTTCAAATTTTAAACGTGTTATATAGAGATTAGCGGGATTATTTGAGTTGCTCAAGATATGTATGACACAGCCTACAGTTACAGAAAGTTTGAATTTGTGTACATGTATGAGACCCAGAAGAGTAAATCACATATTTTCGCTGCAAATAAATTAAAGAAATACTTAAGTTTAACGAACATACATCATCAGACGAACTATTGCAGCAGACGAAAAAATCAGAACCTTTGCAGCAGACGGAAAAAAATCAAACATCACAGACAAAAGTTCCATTTTATCTGAACGGATAAGATTTAAACTCTTTAGATGCAATGCGTGAAATCGGTATACCCCTTGCGACCAGTTTAGATTCAGATGAAACGTCGAGTAAACGCCCAGTAACTCGGCGTCTCATCAGGATTCAAACTGATAACGTGCTTATATTCATACAAAAATAGAAGAAAATTAAAAACTGGCGATTTAAGCGAATAATGAATTTTTCAGACAGCAATACGTGGCAGGTAAATAGTTTATTTATACCTGATCTTAATGCAATTAAACTGTAGGAGTGTTTCCCTATCACTAATATAGCTGAGCAGAACTGCAGTTTTGCTATCTGAATGAATCATTCGCCACCTGACTCGCATTTTCAAACAGCCTGGATCCAGATGAGACGCCGAGTAAACGCCGAGTAACTCGGCGTCTCATCAGGATCCAAGCTGTTTGACACTCAGTCATGATAATGTTAAATCGTTTTAAAATAACCTTTTCCTCATATATATAAACGTGTTTTCACGCATTTGCAAACAGAGAAGACCCAGATCAGACGGCTCCTAGAGGAGCCGTCTGATCAGGGTCTGCTCTGTTTGCTTGTGGAATTTGAAAGATCTGATTCTTTACTTTCTAAAATGGCTACAGTGTTACACCTTCCATATTTCATTATAACTATTTTGTCCATGAATATTCAGTAGGTATTGAAATTTGGACTAAATATAGAACAGGGAAAGGGTTAATTAATCAATGTTACACATGCCAAACAGAGTAGAGAGGCCATCTGCTCACGCTCCTAACAATTTTCCTCATATAAACGACTTTTCACGCATTTGCAAACGAGTAGACCCAGATCAGACGGCTCCTGCCAAAAGAGTAGAGATACCATCTGATCACGTTCATAAGCTCTGACTAACGAAATTTACGTATTTTATTGGAACAATCCCTTCAGAATGGTGAATGCATGTGTTCCAAAACGCATTCTTACGAATGTATCCGACAAACTAGAACATATTTGTTTACCTATATACAGCTTCAGATTACTGTGAATGTCTCTCATTTGACCACTTGAAAACATAAACACGCTGATTTCAAAACCATCTCGTTGCTTAACCCTTAACTTAATGAATATTCATGTAAGCACTAATGACATCATGAATACTAATTAACTTATTTTTAAATAATGGTATTATGAACAAAACAGTTTTTTTATCCTGACTAAAACTGTAGAACCATATATTTATTATATACAGTAATAAGCAAATAGAGCAGATCTTGATAACACGGCTCCTACAGGGTCTACTCTATATGCAAAGGCGTAGAAGGGTGTATTCATGGAGTAAAGGGTCAACTGTTTTACGATGTACCCCTTTGTTCTAGAAATTCTGTTTGAATTAGAAATTTTAATGTATTTCGACGTCAGAATCCGATTGCCCAATAGAAGTATCCTTTTGGATGCAAATATGCATGCAATTTCTTAACGAAGAAGTTGGATTTTAATTATACGTATCAAGGAGTGCACTATTGCAAATAAATTCTGCACCACTCAACAGAGAAACACCCACAGGTGTTAACTACTCCAGAAAATTGAATTTGTTTGATAGATATGTACAACAGCTGTCATCAGTTACGAAAACACTTTTCATTGTGCAGTTTAAATTATGCAAGCCTAAATGCATCTTAACCTTTTTTACTGGCTGTAGTCTCAATAGCTTTTTTAATCACTTACGTCATATATACACCTATTGACGCATCTGCAAACAATGTAGAGCCAGATCAGACCGCTCCTATTAACCCTCTCCCTTATATATACGTGTTTTCGCGCATTTGCAAACAGAGTAGACCCAGATCAGACGGCTCCTATAGGAGCCGTCTGATCAGGGTCTGTTCTGTTTGCTAATGGGATTTGATAGACCTGTTTCTTTGCTTTCTAAAATGGCCTTAATGTCTCACTTTCCATATTTCATTATAATTAGTTTGTTCATGAATATGCAGAAGGTATTGACATTTGAAATAAACATAAAACAGGGAAAGGGTTAAGAGTCATCTGATTAGGAAGTTTACTTATGAAATGGTATAGATAGGTTATAGTAAAACAACATTTGTTCATGATGTCATAACAGTAGAACTTGTCTTAATAGGTCATCAAAAAGAGGTCTAATTATTGATCTGTAATGCAGGTAGAAGCTTAATGCAGGTCAAAAGTAATGCAGAGAAAACTCCTATAGGAGCTTTCTGCATTACTTTTGCCATGCATTAAGCAACCACCTGCTTTTTAAGATATACATGTTCAATAAATGAATGGGCACTTAGGTTATACTGTATACTACAAAACATCAGGCAATTCACAATCATAGAGGTATTGCTTCTGATTTGAATGTTCTTTACATAACGGATTTTAAACTCATCTTGCAGTTTTTTGGGGGAGAGAAAGCCCTGCAAGAAATGGCATGATAACATTTAGCTTAGACATTGATCTAATTACAAACATTGCATACTTATCCTGATCAGATGGCGCCTATAAGTATCATTTTATCTGTGTCTAATACATGTATATACATGTATGTATAATTCATTTTACATAAAACCGGCGTATAAAGACTTCAATATTACACTTTTATTTTTCAATAAACATACTTGGTAACAAAGAACTTCTCGTGTGCATGGAAATCAGATTCACAGCTCCTATCTATCTACATGAGTAGGGCCAGGGGTTAACCATTTTGAACGAAACACTCAGAAAAGTGCGTCTGCCATATTGCCTTCCACCTATAGATGCGCTGATACTTCTCCAGTAATTGCCACAGATAAAAGCGTAAGATAAGAACACATCCGAAAATCAAAGTAGATATTACCTAGAATCAAAGCTTTGCAATCTTTATCGTGCCTTCTCTTAAAACTTGTCTAGATCTAAGTTTTATCTAGAGTTTTATTGGGTTTCTTTTCGCCTTTGTCTTCGAATAGGAGTAATAAAACACTACACTAACAGCACTTTGATCTGAGGGTGAACTATGAAAAACCATATTCGGCGTCCCATCAGGATCCAAGCTGTTTGTCAGACACTCGGTAAATAGTTTCTCTAAAACTTAATCGAATAGGAAATGGTATACCAGATCAAAATGTTTGACAGCTTGGTGTACATTAAACCCCTCCTTCATATAAACGCCTTTCTGTGCCTTTGCAAACAGAGTAGACCCAGATCAGACGGCTCCTATAGGAGCCGTCAGATCTGGGTCTGCTCTGTTTGCTTTTGATATGATATAGATCTGATTCTACAGCGTTTGACAAAGCAAAAAGATTCAATAAAAAGATTAAAATGTAACAGTTAAGCCGATAAATATCCATGATGTTATTATTTCTGCCATGAACACTTCAACAAGTAAATGGTTAAAGGTAAAAAACAGCCCACACTGAATTATAATCAAAACGATTGGCGGAGAGTAATCGTTTTTATCTCGTGTCTTACTTCAGAAAAATACATAAAAATATACCTGGTTAATGGAATCGCAATTAAACTTTAACTTGCTGCAAGATATGATTTAGCATATAAAATGTTTAAGGTATCAGGACCAACATTCGGAAAGATCACGAATAGCCTCGGTGAAACTCGGCTTGGTCGTGTTTCACTGCAACTATAGCGTTTGTTACCAATAACGAACACGAACTAAATGCAATTGTTCGCTCGAAAGTCATGCCAGATACCTTATCCTAGTTGATATAGATCTTACAGGCACCGCATGATAGGTTTTAACCCTTCGCTTGCTAATCGCGTCAATATACCTACCTGTAAATTGTGAAGACCCAGATGAGACAGCTCCTGCAGGAGCTGTCTCATCAGGGTCTGCACTATTTACAAGTTGATTGTGCAACCAGTGCACTCCGCAGCAGTGATTGCACAGCGCAATACTTGTACACAGTGAAGATATATGTAATTATACAACAGGGCATGGGTAAAGAAGGAGAAATGTGTTTTAAAATTCAGCAAGCGAAGGGTTAAATTATATAACTGCTTATAGACTTGTTTGTTTGAACCACGTTCAAAACAGCTTTTATGCCCGACGATGTTCTCAATAAACACATTACGCTTTCCCCTGTTCTGTTTATTTCAAATGTCAATACCTTCTTAATAATATGCATGGGCAAAATAGTTATTATGAAATATGAAAGGTGGAACACTGTAGTCATTTTAGAAAGTAAAGAAACGGAATTATCAAATTACATTAGCAAACAGAGCAGATCCTGATCAGACGGCTCCTATAGAACCCGATTAATCTGGATCTACTCTGTTTGCAGATGCGTGCAAAAAGCGTTTATATGAAGGAAAGGGTTAATAGAAGGCACGAATTTCGATACATGTAGCCTACATGTGTATAACCCCTAATTAGAACAAATTCTGAGATCCAGACATATCTATAATCTGTAGCTGTGTCATACAGCAGAACCTGTCTTACACGGTCATCAAATAGAGGTGTACTGGTGTGTCTGTAAGGCAGAAAGCTCCTATACGAAAGCTCCTGCACAACGTTCGCCCTGCTTTACTGTATCGCTTTTAACCCTTTCGCTGCCAAACTATGTCGTCTGCTAACTTTGTCGTCTGCTACAAATTTTCATTATTCTAATTTTCTTCATTTTTGTTTCATAAACATAGTAACAGTAACAAACAGTTTGGATCCTGATGAGAAGCCGAGTTACTCGGCGTCTCATCTGGATCCAAACTGTTTGCATAGGTAATCACAGATCTTGCATTGGCAGCGAAAGGGTTAATTCTCAGATTTATACCTATTTTAGGTCATGATATTTAACCCATTCCCTCATATTTTCGACGTTTGACGACTCTATAAATGTCACTTTGTGAAACCATTGGTTTCAAACTACAAAATTCTAAAATTTTCCATTTCTCTAGTTAATGCTCCTTTTCGGTAGATTTATTCAAAGTGGTTGGATCTAAAGATAGCCTATGAGGGAGTGGGTTAAGAGAGTTTACTGTATATCAGGCGTTTAATCTTTTTACCCCATGAATATTCATATAAGAAATAATGAGATCATGGCTACTAGATTTATATTTAAAATGGTATATATAGGAGCCGTCTGATCTTCGTCTAGTCTGTTTCTAAAAGCGTAGAAAGGTATATTTATATAGTATAGGGTTAATGTGATCTTCATCAGAGAAATACAGTATAAAACACATACAATAATTACCCGTTCTCTGTTCTATGTTTAGTTCAAATGTCAATACCCACCGAATATGCATAGACAAAATGGCTGTAAAGAAATATGGAAGGTGGGACATAGTAACTATTGTAGACTATGGAGCCGTCTGGCATGGGTCTACTCTGTTTGCAAATGCGTGAAAACACGTTTATATGAAGGAAAGGGTTAAACAGACCGCCTGTCTCTCTTGCTTTATAATCGCGAAAATAGATAGGAAAGTAAAACGGTTGTAACAAGAGGGAAAGGTATTTTGTTATCTGCCCGACCTTAGTTACAAAAGTATTGTGTAACATTTAATGTGAAGCGCTGATGTGAAAATACACGAAGACGGTGATAAATCTCACATTTTATCCGCGACGACAAACATAGTCCATGTTTTATACATGTCCTTTCTTCCGTGAAATACCGTGGTGTAGGTTAATGTAGGTAATGCACTGATGTATGCACAGATAATAGTTGGGGAAGCTTTAATGACACACATAGATGCACATTCTTTTAATTATTCGAGGATAGGCGAACAAAGTTATGCGCAAGGTTTGGATCCACACCAGATATTGATATAGGCCTACAGAGACACCCCTCTAAACCGCACACTTTGTGACTAAACATAGAAATGAATATTGGAGATGTAAAACATAAAATATAAATGGTTCTCAGAGCGGTAGATATAATTCAGTTTTCTTCTTAACTTTCATCCTGGGTTAGGCTACCACATGCCTTTAATTTAACCCTTTCCCTCATATTGACTACTTTTGACGACTCTAAAAAGTCACTTTGTGAAACCATTGTGATAAATAGAGTATTTGCTCCTATAGGAGCAAATGCTCTATTTATCACAATGGTTTCAAACTCCAAAATTCTACAATTTTTCTTTTCTCTAATTAAAGCTCCTTTTCAGTAGATTAATTCAAAGAGGTTGGGTCTAAAATAGCTTATGAGGTAATGGGTTAAGACAAATAACTAGACAACATTTTGGTGGTCGACTTAGAGGTTCTCTCCGAGGCGATTCTAATAAGTAGCATCACACTAATATTTGACTACGAAATCTGCTCCGATGCGATTCTAATGAACAGCAAACTAGGATTTGACTAAGGCTACTTTTTCGAGATGATTCTAATGAGAAGCAACAAGATAGGATTTGACTAAGACTTCATTTTCGAAGCGATTCTAATGAGAAGCAACAAGATAGGATGTTATTGAGAAATAAGAAATTTGAAAAGATCAGTGCGCACGCCTTCGATCTATGTAGCTCTTACTGCTCCAGTATTCATTTATGTGAACTAAAATGTTATTGTATAGACGCATAACGTTTTATGTGGATAAATTTGTTTTATATGACTAACAACTGCTGTTTATACAGATAGAACGTATGACCAAGAAATGGATGTACAGATAAATAAACGTCTCCGTTTGACTGTGAAATGGAAATAAATTCAATCATCTAACCAGGTCAAGCGTGAAATTTTGTATTTAACATCATTTATTTATTATTTATTTTAATCGTCATGATAAGAATGGGCGTTGTTTGATGTGCATGGGAACGGCTGCATTGTAACTGTGGTCATATATAGGATAGTTTCATAAATTATCAGTGTAGGGAATTATATATAAATGTAGTTCCCACATATTTCTTGACAGCGTGCCAGTCGCAACCCTATGTTTTCGAACAGGCACATTTAGGCAAATAGTGAAGATCCCGATCAAGCAGCCCCTAAAGGAGCCATTTGGTTGCTTAATGCAAGACTAAAGTAATGCAGAAAGCTCCTGCATGAGCTTTCTGAAAATCTTTCGTTCTACATTAACCATTTCCTTCATCTAAACGCATTTAGTAGAGTAGAGCCAGATTAGATGGCTTCAATAGGAGCCGGCTGATCAGGGTTTGCTCTATTTGCTAATGAAATTGATAGATCTATATGTTTAGTTTCTAAAATGTCTACAATGTTCCACCTTCAATATAGCAATATAACTATTTTGTTCATGAATATTCAGTAGGTACTGAAATTTGGAATCAACATAGAACAGAGAAAGGTTTAACCCATTCCCTCATATTGACGCCTGTTAACGCTTCTGTTGAAGTCATTTTTTGAAACCATTTTGATAAATAAAGCATTTTCTCCAAAGGAGCAAATGCTCTATTTATTACAATGGTTTCAAAACTACAAAATTCTAAAAAGGAGCAAATGCTCTATATATCACAATGGTTTCAAAACTACAAAATTCTAAAACATTTACTTTTCTCTAGTAAATGCTCCTTGTCGGTAAATTTATTCATATAGGTTGGATCTAAAAAATAGCCTAGATGAGGTAATGGGTTAAGCTACCATCTTATGGTTATTGCTTTCGGTTTACTGTATATACAACGAATCGAACGAACATACAATAAATCTCTCAAAAGCGACTACCAAAAGTAGTCTTAATTCGCTGGGCCTCTATGACTGCTTAACTCTTTATGTGGTAAAGAGCCGACTCGTGAAATCCTTGCAAATAGAGTAGACGCAGATTTCGAATTCATATCTGACGCTATAATACATTACTTTGTGTTTGATCAGGTTGTTAACTTTTTGACAATATGGTTATTCTTTGCGCCAAAGCGTATGATTGTCAATCTCTTTTCAATTACCCATTAACCACTTAAACATTTAATAAATATTGACATTATGTGTATTAAATCTGATTTTCTACAATGACTTAAACAGCAAAGGAATATTTTACCATGCTAAGAAACTGTAGAATCATATAAATCTATATTACTTGATACGCAAACAGAGAAGACCCGGATCAGACGGCTCCTACAGGAGCCGTCTGATCCGGGTCTACTCTGTTTGTAAAGGCGTGTAAAGGCGTTTATATGAAGTCAAGGGTTAAAGAGGAACCATTTTTTAAATTGGACATGATATCAATATTGTATTGTAAGTTGACAACACCAACTATCTAATTTGGTATACATTAGCGCCACTTTTTAGTGTTGAAAGAATACTTCAGGTGGAGTATACTCCCATACAATGGCCAGTGTAGTAATTGGGTACCCGTCACAAGCCGAATAAGTGGCTCTGCCATCTACTTAACCATTAGCCTGTTAAAAAAACTGATGTATCGTCAATCTCGAATCTGTTGCAATTTTCAGTTACACCCGAATCGTTCAAGCTTTTGAGAAACTATTGGTCAAATGTCAAACAGCTTTGATCCTGATGAGATGCCGAGTTACCCGGCGTTTCATCTGGATCCAATCTGATTTTTTAAATGTTTAAGGTGGTGCTTAATAGGCAAAGGGTTAACTTCCAAATAATGCATGCAATAGGATACAAGAACCCGAATAGGATACTTCAAAAGAGGCCTATTAACCCATTCCCTGATATTGACGACTTTTGACGACTCTTTTAAAGTCACTTTGTGAAACCATTGTGATAAAAAGAGCATTTGCTCCTATAGGAGCAAATGCTCTATTCATCATAATGGTTTCAAGCTACAAAATTCTAAAATTGGCCTTTCCTCTGGTTAATGCTCCTTTTCAGTAGATACATTCACAGAGGTTGGGTCTAAAAATAGCCTAGGAGATAATGAGTTAAATGTTCACCGTAGACTGTTCAAATTAGTTTTTTCGCCAATAAATGCTGAAATGGGTTTAAGCATTTACCTGATAGATACACCCTTTGCCATACCTTGCAAACAGGGAAGACCTAGATCAGATGGTTTTTGTATGAGCTGTCTGACCAGAATCTCTTGTTTTTGCTTTTAGAATCATTTAATTCTAATTCTAGTTTATCCTATGACTAAAATCCCTGTGATCATATACCATCATAAAAAGTCAGCAAATTAATATTCATAATGTCATTTATTACACACATGAATATTCATCAGATAAAAAGGTTCCATTGTCGCCGACATGCATACAGTAGGCGATGATCTATAATTACTGTAACACTCCTCTAATGCGATCATCAAAACGAGGTCTGATTAAAGATCGCAGAGGAAGGTGGTAGCTTAATACAGGGCGAAAAATAAACAGAAAGATTCTATAGGAGCTTTCTGCATTACTATCGCCCTGCATTAAGCAACAACCTGCTTTTGATGACATCTTGTCTATTCATTGAATGGTCGCTTTAGCGGTTTACTACTTTACCTCATTGTCATAATAACCCTGTAACCAGTAATCAGGGTCATAAACTACTGTTTAACCGTTCCCTCACGCATCTGCAAACAGAGAAGACTCAGATCAGACGGCTCCTATGGGAGCTGTCTGATCGGGGTCTGCTCTGTTTGCAAATGGAATTTGATATATCTGTTTCTGTACTTTCTAAAATCTCTAAACAACATTCCACTTTCCATATTTCGTCCATGAATATTCAGTAGGTATTAAAATTTAAAATAAACATAAAACAGCGAAAGGGTTACCCATAGGTCATTTCCCATTCAACGCATAGCTCGATCAACCTGACTTTATTTACCGCTGGCACCCCTAGTGCAACGAGAGCACGACATAATCATTAACCCTTTAAATCATAAACAAACGTTCATCTGCAAAAGATGTAGTCTTTTTCATCTTCGAAACATTACCATTTTATCAACCGCCTTTCAAAAACAGTACTATAATGTTAAGGTGTTTGGATCCTGCTCAGATGCCGAGTTAAAACGTGTTTCATTTGAATCCAGACTATTTGTCGAATTGGACATGGGCTCATCATTAGTTTTGAAAGAGTTAAACGTCGAATAATTATACGTTGTAGAGAAAATTTTGACAGTTTATAGAAATGTTAGATTCTTTAATCCCAACCTCGTCAGCGGATTGAGAAGGTTATGCTGTTAGTTTTGGTATCTGTAATGAGAAAGGAATGTCAAATACAGGAGTCAGATAATCATTTCTGTCAATTTCAAACATAAAACTAATAATAATTGCCAAACACTGGTATGAAATTGTCAACATGAGCAGACTAATTTCACTGCATTATATATGCTCAGGTACTGCAGTGTGTATTCTCAAGTACTGCATTATGTATTCTCAAATAAAGTTCATGAAAGGAAACATTTCTTAATAGACTGCAAGAGCCGTCTGCTTTGGGTCTACTCTGTTTGCAAATGCGTGAAAAGACGTTTATATGAGCGAAAAGGGTTATTACAGGTTAATTGCCAAGGTTCAATCTCGTGATATATGAGCCTACATGTACTTCCTCGTGTCAGAAAACGTCAAGCATGTCTAGGGGTACCCCATGCTTATACCTTAAACCCTTTGATATACATGTATGTGCAAACAGAGTAGACCCAGATCAGAAAGCTCCTGTTGGGGCTTATGATTCAACAATTCCTGCTAAGACCAAGTTTTATGTTTTCATATACCATAGTAAAACTCTAGCAAATTAATATACAGGATGCCATTATTTCTAACATGAATATTCATGGAGTAGCGAGTTTAACAGCATCCCTTTATTATCTTCCCAGTGATCAATTCAAAGCAGGTTAATTTGCATATAAGGTTGGCAACCCTCGCTGCTTGTTAAAATGATCTCTTCTTAAAAGATGTTTGGAAGAATGGCACTACTTTAAGGGTGGGTATTTTGCATTTAAGTAACGGCAGGCGCAGTTAAGATTGAATGAAGATTTTATGAACAGGTACATTTGATTTTACATTTAATAAATGACTAATGGCGGCTGATTTAACCACAAAAGTACCTTTTTAACCACAAAAGTACTTTGAGCTTTAACTAATTTCCTGACGTTTTTATTGAAGTACGTGTATTTCAATTATCCCTAATGTGCATGTATCTCCGATCATTAATAAAGTACAGTAGACTCGCTTCACGAATAGATATTTGCGTAATTTGAAACAGGTGGCTGCTTAATGCAGGACGAAAGTAATGCAGAAAGCTCCTATAGGAACGTTCTGCATAACTATCGTCCTGCATTAAGCGTGCCTCGGTATTAGGTATCTTTTTGGTGATCGCGTCAGAGGGATGTTACTGTACGCGTACTTGTCAACAGCCCGTTGAGATAAACAGTGCAGACTGTACCATATTTAGCAGTTTTTTGCATTCATACGAACTCGTTTGAATTCAGAAAAAGGTCGCTTTAATAAGGTTCTGCTAGAGACGTGATCTGAAAGGAAATCGTCTAAAATGAGATTTAAAACATATAGAGTAAAATATTTTTCTCTCTCTCTCTCATATAAACGTGTTTTCACGCATCTGCAAACAGAGCAGACCCAGATCAGATGGCTCCTACAGGAGCCGTCTGATCAGGGTCTGCTCTGTTTGCTAATTGAATTGGAAATATATGTTTCTTTACTTTCTAAAATAGCTACAATAGTCCACCTTCCATATTTCATTATAACTATTTTTCCATGAATAATCAGTATAGGTATTGGAACTTGGAATAAATATAGAACAGGGAAAGGTTTAAACTCTTTACTCTATGAATTAAATACTCATTGTAGCGCCTTTCCATACAGAGTATACACAGACCAGGTGGCTCCTGTATACGAGTCCCTTCTTCTGCCCAAGGAGTACAGGTTAACCCATTCTCTCATATTGACGACTTTTGACGACTCTGTAAAAGTCACTTTGTGAAACCATTGTGATAAATAGAGCATTTGCTCCTATAGGAGCAAATGCTCTATTTACCACAATAGTTTCAAACTCCAAAATTCTAAAAGTTTCCCTTTCTCTAGTTAATGCTCCTTTTCGGTAGATCTATTCAAAGAGGTTGTATCTAAAAATAGCGTATGAGGTAATGGGTTAAGCGACCGCTAATAAACCCTTTACGACGTGAATATTTATGTAAGAAATAATGACACAAAGAATATAAATTAGATTAATTGTTATAATATCAGTTGGATTCAGAAGCTTTAGACTCAGACCTATATTATATCATAAGCAAACAGAACAGACCCTGATCAGACGGCTCATACAGGAGCCATCTGATCTGGGTCTACTTTGCTTGCATAGACGTAGAAAAGCGTATTTATGAAGTAAAGGGTTCATAACCAATAACGTGGTAGCTTTACTCCTGATCAGCACACTCTTACATGGATGTAAATACAGTAAAACCCCGCTAATGCGACCACCTAAAAGTGGTATAATTCTGGGTGCTAGATACAGGTGGTAGCTTAATGCAGGACAAAAGTAATGCAGAAAGCTCCTAGAGGAGCTTTCTGCATTACTTTTGTAATGCATTAAGCAATCACCTGTTCATAGGGACACCCATGTTTTTTTCGCATTAGAGGGGTTCTACTGTATGTAACCAATAGAATCCTGTGCAGAAATGGGTCAGCTATTTCGCGTAGACATAAGTCTATAGTAGACTATTTAACTTCTAAGGCAGTTGACAACACCCTCTTTTCTAACGTATAACCTAACCCAACTTCAAAAGGTGCAGATAAAACGAGACCATTTACGCTTGATTTAATCAGGTCAAAACGTATTTGTTTAAATACATGCAGTGCCCTTTTTCCCACAGCGGTTTTCAACACAACCAACTCTTAACCCTTTCAATGTTAAAATTTAACTGAATAGCCATCAGTTACACTCTTTGAAAGGCTTAAACTTGCTGAAGAATTTTTGAATGGCAAACAGTAGAGACCCTGATCAGAGGGCTCCTCTAGGAGCCCCTCTGATCTGGATCTGCACTGTTGGCAAATGGCAATACATGCGTGACAGGCATTCAAAGGGTGAAGTTGAAATATTCAGATGTACATTTTCCAGCGAATTGAAACTAACGTGACAATGCCAGAAATGTGAAGACACAGGCCAGTAGTCCAACAACTTGACAACTGGTCTAGATCCATAACATTTGAACAAAACATGATGTGAACCTAACGTAAACTGGAGTGTTGAGCTTGTAAGCATACGACACAGGTATATTCTCAAAATGCACTCAAACTACATTGGCAAGTTGACCTCTGGGGTCGAGCCGTTCTTGTCAACCCCTTGAGATTAACCATTGCGACTGTGAGAAACGAGTGTACTGATATTTGCAAACAATGGAGACCCAGACCAGATGGCCCATATAGGGGCTCTCTGAGCAGGGCCTGGAATGTTGTCATTCACAACCATCTCGCAAAGTATACACTTTCACACTGGATGTACTCTTCCGTTAACAATGATGGGTTAGTCCACTTTCAAAGGTTTTAATGATTTATCGAATCCGAAATAGTTTGAGATTTAAAACGCAATGTAGAATCTACAATATATTGCAGGGTTCAAGATACATTGTGTGTGTGTGTGTGTGTGGGGGGGGGGGGGGGGTTCAGCTTCATCATCAAACCTAAATTATTTCTAACCCTGGTACTATAGATGGAAAGATACTTTAGTTTATTTATATCACCTATATACATGGTGTGGAATTCTATAATGGTATATGAACGCAAGATGATTCTGCCATGGCACAAACTATAAATCAAGATATATGTACATTGTAATTCCAAAAGCAAACACAGCAACCCCTGATTAAGCATCTCCTATAGGAGCCGTCTGATATGGGTCTCGTATGTTTGCTAGGAGCCGTCTGATATGGGCCTCGTATGTTTGCCAATACGTTAACCCATTACACGTACCTCATAGGCTATTTTTAGATACCTCTTTGAATAAATCTACCGAAAAGGAGCATTAACTAGAGAAAAATAAACTTTTAGAATTTTGTAGTTTGAAACCATTGTGGTAAATAGAGCATTTGCTCCTAATGGAGCAAATGCTCTATTTATCACAATGGTTTCACAAGGTGACTTTTACAGAGTCGTCAAAAGTCGTCAATATGAGGGAACTGGTTAAAGGCGTAATGGGTTAAAGGCTGTTATCAAAAGGCAGTGCTTTTGGTGAATTAAATTTGAAATTCAAAACTTTATACTACATAATTTCATTTCTTAAAATGCAGCAAACTGCATTCTGGGAGCAGACACGTGTTGGCCATGACATGAAGTAAAAACGTATGAATTCGTGAGTAGATCCAGGCGTACCGTGCATTGCCACGTGTGTGTCACATGTACAGGGGGCCTGCACTAACCCTTATCACGCTGTGAAATAATGTCAGCTCAAATTGAATCTGGTGCGATTTTGACAGTTTCTGATTCGATCAAACGTTTGATAAATTACTGACCGACTGTCAAACAACTTGGATCCTCATGAAACGCAATTTACTCGGCGTCTCATCTGGATCCAAGCTGTTTGGCAACGCGACTCATGTCGTGAGTCGATGAAGAAAAGTTAAATGCATGCGTAACGTGCAGAAATGTTTCAATGAATAAATTACCGGGTGGATTGTAAATTAACATTCATGGGTAGATCCGTTACCGTCAAGGATAGATTGACAAAAAAAACCTGCACCTGATTAAAATTTGTATCAATCTTGTGTAACCCTTTCCTTCATATAAAACACCATTTCACGCACTGCAAACAGATTATACCCAGATCAGGCGGGTCCTATAGGATCAGAGTCTGATCGGTTTGCTTTTGAAACTATAATATATTTGACTAGATACAGTTTCTATCAATACCAAAATTATTTCATACATGAATATTCAACAGAGAAAGGATTAACGAAATCCAAAAAGTCTGTTAGTAGGCCTACTGTATATCAAAATGCATAGAACCTGCATATAACGACCATATAATGAATAAGCATGGCTGTCTATAGGAGCAGGTGAGTGAAAGAAATGCAGAAAGCTCATTGAGAAGCTTTCTGTGTATATTTCGTCCTGCATTAAGCTACCACCTGTCTCAAAAATCAATCCAGAATTATACCTATTTTGGATGGTCGCTGAAGACAGGTATTAACTTGGTTAAAGACATTTTTACCAAAGTTCGTAAATGGATTGCATGTATCGTATACAGTAGGCACTGTTTTAAGGGACCATAAGTATTAACCCTCCCCCCAGGGGCTATTTTTAGATCCAACCTCTTTGAATAAATCTACCGAAAAGGAGCATTAACTAGAGAAAATGAAAATCTTAGAATTTTGTAGTTTGAAACCATTGTGATAAATAGACCATTTGTTCCTATAGGAGCAAATGCTCTATTTATCACAATGGATTCAAGAAGTGACTTTTACAGAGGCGTAGATAGGCGTATTTATGGAGGAAAGGGTTAAGGTGCAAGTGGTTGCTTAATGCAGGGCAAAGGTAATTCAGAAAGCACATACAGGTGGTTTCTGTGTTACCTTTAACCATCATTAGGATACCACCAGGCTTATAGAGCTAGAATTAGACTACATTTTAATGGTCACTCAAGACAGGTGCCTCTGTGTCATATTTTAAGGTATGAAATTACTAGCACACACGCTGGTCCACGCGAAATCATGAAGCACGAGGAAAAACCAAACATACTGCACACAGTCCAAAGAGTAGATACATATCCTTAGAGTGAGAGTCCCTAGAATAAACACATATTTTCAATATCATAATACTTGGTATTTGTTTCGATCAATCATTATTATAAAGATAGTCAATTTGAATTTATATTGAACAAAAATGTCCCTGTGATACAAAACAAACCGTTTTCTTCGAAACTTATATTTGTTTTGTTGTACAATAAAATACATATAGTATCGGCATATGTCGTACAGCTACAACACTAAAACTACTAATACATTGGCGAATAACATCGGGTATTCGATATCAAACACATACACGTTTATAGGCTATTAGTCTACTTTAGTACTTATTCGATTAGTTTTCTTGCAATATACTTCTTTTAGGCATATAAACAAATGATTTATGTAATGTTTAGGCATCTTTAACCCATTACCTCATAGGCTATTTTCAGACCCAACCTCTTTGAATAAATCTACCGAAAAGGAGCATTAACTAGAGAAAAGGAAACAAAATAGAATCTTGTAGTTTGAAACCATTGTGATAAATAGAGCAGTTGCTCATATAGTGACTTTTAGTGACTTTTACAGAGTCGTCAAAAGTCGTCAATATGAGGGAATGCGTTAAAACGCGTTGCAAGTATGCTATAAATTCACGCGATCCCACATAAAGGACATTAGCAAACAGTATAGATCCAGATCAGAGGATCCCGAAGAAGCCCTCTGTTTGCTTTACCAATCAATATCCAAGTTTTTCACCAGGACATGTCTCTGTCGCAGGACCACTCCGTCATGAACAATGGACAGGTTCCAAATTTTCATTGAGACGAGTTTATCTCATATAATGTAGGGGTTTAAGGGTTAAGCTTATTTGAAGTCAATACACTAGTAATTATCTGATCGTTATGTGTGGGGTGCGTCGTTAAACAATAGCACACTGTTGTCCATTCATTAGCATTCAGTGGTGGGTCTATACGTGACTCACAAGCAGGCCAGGTGTGCATCAGACATATTACATAACGTTAAAACACCTGGGAAATAACGTTGAAGACAAAACCGCGCATTAACCGCTTTCCTGCTAACCACGAACAGCCTCGCATTGGAAACAGTTTGGATCCAGATGAGACGCCGAGTTACTCAGCGCCTCATCAGGATCCAAGCTGTTTGACACTCGGTCAATAGTTTCTCCAAAGAATTTCGAATCGCAGTAGCCAACATTGCTCAAGATCCATAATTTGAGCAGACATTTTTTCAACAGCGGGATAAGAGTTAGATCATTGCACCATGGCGCTTTGTCATCTGGTCAATTGTCGTCTGCTTCAATTTCTTCAATATTGTTAAGTTTCCAATTATTCTTTTCAATAATCAATGACACCAGTGACTAATGGTTTAGATCCTGATAATATGACATATTACTCGGCGTTCTAGCTGGATTCAAACTCTTTGCCAATCTAATCACGTATTATCTCACGGTATGTTACTGACAAAAGTGGTTAAAAGAGAATAAGTTTTCCCTTCTTTAATATGTAAGCTATAAATCTTTTTTTTTATATTTTGGGGGAATTCTTTAACTCTGAAAATTATGGACATTAACCCTTTGCTCCATGAATATTAATTTCAGAATGTAGCCTATTACAGTATGGATATTCATGCATTTAGTTTTATAATTACACATTAGCAATAAATGGTTTGGCTGAAATTAAGAGCCAGATATATATTATTCCACAGCAAACGTAACATACCTTGGTCAGATAGCTCCTATACAGGAGTTATCTGATCTCGGTCTACTCCGTTTGCAATGCATCAAAAGGTCGTCTGTGTAAGAGAACAAGTTAATGTGACGTCTCATTTTCACACAGGGTGCAAACCGAGCACATGTCGCATCAAATGTTATCTACAGGATACAGTAAACATTCGATACTACAGTAAAACTTCTCTATAACGACCACTAAATTGTCTTAATTAGTTGGTATTTAGGGCAGGTTGCTTCTTAAAGCAAGGTGAAAGTAAAACAGAAGTATAGGAGCGTCCTGTTTTACTTTCACCTTGCTGTAAGCAACCACCTGCCTTTAACACAACATACTTGATGTAATTTAGTGGCCGTTATAGAGAGGTTTTACTGTACAATAATTTAGTCATTAAAAAGATGTCTTTGTAGGGAGGTGGCTGCTTAATGCAGGGTGAAAGTCATGCCGAAAGCTCCTCTAGGAGCTTTCGGCATAACTTTCACCCTGCATTAAGCTTCCATCCGTGTTAAGATCAATAATGGTATGTGTTTGAGGGTTCGAACTTTATTACTTTACTTCTGTTCCATTTTGTTGTGTGGTTTTTTTGTATAAAATATTGTCAACTTTCTAAAGGCTATCAGTAAATATCTGACATTCTATATGAATTGTTTGTATCCAATTAATGCAACGAATAATTTTGTCTCAAACATTTGGATCCAGACCAGAATCTGAATGAATTGCCGTCTGATCAACTCCAATCAATCTGACGCTCGACCAGTGACTGAATCGGAAAATATATATATTAAAAACACAACCAAAACTAGAGAGTAAAATAATTTTCAAAAGAGTCCCACCAAGGAGACAACCAATAGTTTTGCTCTTCAAGTAGTATAGCAACAGACCAGTCACCTTGTTTAACCCATTACCTCATAGGCTATTTTAAGATACAACTTCTTTGAATAATTCTACCGAAAAGGAGCAATGACTAGAGAAAAGGAAAAATCTTAGACTTTTTAGTTTGAAACCATTGAGGTAAATGGAGCATTTGCTTCTATAGGAGCAAATGCTCTATTTATCACAATGGCTTCACAAAGTGACTTGTACAGGGTTGTCAAAAGTCGTCAATATGAGGGAATGGGTTAAATCACGGCGTCAGGTCAGAGTATGTGCTGATTTGTTTGTCGCAAACGTCATTAAAACATAACAGGCAATGACGTGTGGCAAAGAGTGCAGACATGTTATCAGCCACTGCGTTTTAAGCTCAGCGGCTTATCTGGGTCTACACTGTTTGCACAGTCTAAATGTTTGTATTTGCTTATCGAGCCTCACTTAAGCCTTTTTTCGGCGTCTTTTCTCCAAACATGAGTTACTAACTGATCTAGTCCGTACTCAAAGGTATGCTTTTTGCCTGTTGCATTTAAACCCGTTCCCTGTTTAACCCTTTCCTTCATATAAACGTATTTTCGCGCATTTGCAAACAGTGTAGACCCAGATCAGACGGCTCCTAGAGGAGCCGTCTAATCAGGGTCTGCTCTGTTTGCTTATAGAATTTGATAGATCCCATTCTATACTTTCTAAAATGTCTACAATGTTCCACCTTTCATATTTCTGTATAACTATTTTGTTAATGAATATTCAGTAGGTATTGAAATTTGGACTAAATATAGAACAGGGAAAGGGTTAATACTCAAGCAAGGAACATCATGAATATTTATTAGCTGAATGTTTATGATGGAATATATACACATTATGTTTTGGCTCAGACAGAAACTGTAAAATAAGATATATACCATGTCAAAGGCGAACAGAACAGATCCTGGTCAGAAGGCTCCTATAGGATCCGTCTGATCTGGGTCTACTCTGTATGTAAATGCGTGAAAAGGGCGTTTATATGAAGGAAAGGGTTAAACAGTAAGGGGATAACAATAGTACAAGTACGCGTATAGACACGCATGACAAGTTATAAGCTTGAAGAGTTAAAAGGGTCACTTTTTACGATCCCCGTGCCCTCTTCCACCCGAATCCACGTCCTGATAAAGTCGCACACGCTCTTAAAAAAGCATTTAACAAGATATTTACAAATAAACCATCTTTACGTTCACATGTATGACATTTTATCAAAAGATTTGGTGAACCATTTACAGAAAACCCTTTCTAAACCGGACTTTAAATTTAGTATAAAAATCGGTCTTGGTGACAAGTGGCAGCTTAATGCAGGATGAAAGCCATGCAGAAAGCTCTGCATGACTTTCACCCTGCACTAAGCAGTCACCTGCCTAAAAGTATTTCAATTATTCTCTACTAGAATTCCGGTTCAGAGGGGTTATACTGTATTGTGTGTATTCATGTACACCAAAACATCTCTTCAGCGACCGCGAAAAAGATGTCTATTTCTAGGTCTTAAAGGTAGCCTAATGCAGGACAAAAAGTATACACATTATACACAGAAAATCCATGATGGGAATTGCTGAGTTACTTTAATCCCGCATTAAGCTATCTACTACCTGTCTGATAGCCTCGAGATAAGATGTGTTTTAAATGGCAGTTAAGAAGACTCCGCCAGTCCGCTTAGGAATTACAATCAAATTTTGATTTTGAAGAAAAAACCCAAAACTTATGTTTTTAAAATCCTTTTCTTATAGCTCTTGTTCGTTTCATATTCGTTTGGAAATTTCAAGCAGTTGACATTTTATACAGCTTGAGAATCATATATCCTAACATATCTCCCTGACACGGCCCTATCGGACATAAAACATTCGGAACAATAAGACCAATGTTACCCCACTGTGAAAAAACATAATGTCTACCCAAATTCGGATCTGGTGCAATTTCTATTACTTCGAATTCGAGCAAGCTTTTGGGAAAATATTAACCTAGTGTAAACTACTTTGAATCCTGATAAGACGCAGAGTTACTCGGTGTCTAATCTGGATCCAAGCTGTTTGCAAATGTGGGTCAGGTCGCGCTGAACACTAAAAGGGTTAAGAACGAAACTGGACACCAAAACCTGTCAATTACAAGGAATACAAACAGGTAAAGTTTCACTGAAATCGCATAGATTTCACGTAGCTTACCGAAACAATCGATCACCGTATATTTACAAAACGAAACGAGAGAAAATCACAACAGTAGTAATATACATGTTCAAAGAAACGTGGGTTGTTTTTAATTCAAATGAGTAAATATCTATCGTTTAGGAAAGATATATTATACATGTATACACATTAACTCATTGGTGCCCAATGTCCCTTAATAAGGACAAAGGCAAGCAGTGTAGAATCAGATCATAGACTCCTAGAGGGACTTTCTATTCATGATGTGCACTGTTTGCTGAGCCCATCAATGTCAATGGTTTATATCAGCAACTATTTTGTTTGCTGTACCCCTCAGCATGACAAGTGGTTGGGTTCCACAAGTCTACTTAAATATGGAAGTGACATGACCTAAACCTTTTTGTTTACAAACGTTCCTAGTGCGCTGTTCGATACTAACCTTTTCAGGTCTAATTTCCCTAAACAGGGACATCGCCAAACAGTGAAGACCTAGATCAATACTCCTTCGGCGGTCTACTGATCAGGGTCGGCATAGTTTGTTTTTACAAATTATTATCCAATTGAAAGCGGTCATCGGCAAATAAATCTTAAAGAAACACCCTTTTGAATGAAACTAGATTGGTTCAAAGCATATGTTTGGGACAGTACACATAACGCAGGAGGGTTAAATTTGACATTCTGTTCGATATCTTAAAATTCAAATTACAACAGACTTTAAACCTTGACCTTATGAATGAATATTCATGCATACTTTACTCCTTCATGAATATTAATTACTTTAATTCTTATAATGACATACGAACAATGACCTGTTGGCCATGACAGAAACTGTAAAATCAGATCTTTATATTTCCATAGACAAACAGAGTAGACCTTAATCAGACGGCTGCTACAAGAGCTGTCTGATCTGGGTCAATGTTGTTTGCAAACACACAAAAATATTTGTATGGTATAAAGGGTTAAAACGACCATGCACTTAATGAATAAATATAATTATGTTCAAAGCGTTGTACATTGTAGTACAACGATAATGCAGAAAACTTAACCCATTACTCAATGAATATTCATGTTTTACCCGTAATTAATTACGTCCCAAATATTAATAAGTTTTAAAATGGCATAAGAACATAAGATTTGTTGGTCCTGACTTACATAGAAGAAAACACACCAGTGTCATAACCAAATAGTGCATTTAACATTTAGCCTGTTGTGTGCGGATGAGTTATAACCTTTGCAAACAGTTTGGATCCAGATGAGACGCCGAGTAACTCGGCGTCTCACCAGGAGCCAAACTCTTTGATATACTGATTGCATTTTGGTAGACAAATTGATAAAAGCTTGAATTTTGAAAATGTAGTGGGTGGAAAATTCCGTAAAATTAATTTGGTCAGCAGGCTAAATGTTAAAGGCTAACCATGTCTGAGTCGAGTCATTGGAATATGCACCTCGTGACTGATCAGGGTCTACACTGTTTGGACATTTATTAGATTGTTACAGATGCGGACGTACGAGTGACAAACAATGTAGATCCTGGTCAGATACTGCGTCTATGGAACGATCAATGTAGTGGATGTTTGCAAATTATCAGTTAGGTATCTCTCGGTTTTCAGATAAGTTACACTTTATTGTATTTTCCCAGAGGTTTGAAAAGAGTAAAAATGTGAAATTATGCAATGAATTTATTCGTTTTCTATTTTCAGAAGACCAAAGTGGCCTTCTGTATTCCAAGGCATTCAAAAACTTCATTGACGAAAATGGCTACAAAGGTGGCGCCACCGGCGTGTTACTAGGCAACAGACTCGGCTTCGCAGAGGGTCATGGCCGCACTATCTCAGGCCACAATGTGCAGGTGGAGACGACGTTCCCAGCGTCGGGACTCTCAAAGATCTTCACAGCCTTGACTTTGCTTAAACTGTTTGAAAATGGAAACCTGAAACCCCTGGACAAAGTTTTCGGTAAAGATGGAATACTTGAAAACCTAACTCCAAAGGAAGATGACATCACTGATAAAAGAATTCTCGATATCACAGTAGACGATCTTCTACGTCATGCCGGGGGCTGGGACTCCGAAATATCACCAAACGCCGACCCAGTCTTTAATGAATTCCTGGTGGAGAGCAACCAACACATCGTAAATATAAAAAAGAAGCTCAAGCTGGCAGACAAGGATGACCTGAATGTGTACGACCTGATCAAGTTCATGGCTACACAGTCTTTGGATTTCGAGCCCGGAACGCAATCAAGAATCTCTAATCTCGGATACGTCATCTTAGGAAGGGTGATCGAGGCAGTCACTGGCTCCCCGTACGAGACCGTGGTGAAGGAAAATGTGCTGGAACCCTGTGGCATGTGGCACACGAGGCTGGGGCCCCATATCAGAGAAGGGCAACAAGCATATAAGGGTAGAAATGCTAGGGAAATCAAAGCAGAGCTGGTGGAGAAACACGAAGCTATAGGCGAATACTACGCTTATGTACAGACATATCTTGTCGACTCTTGCCTTGGATGGTTTTCGAACGTTTATGACGGCATGCGCCTTGCACAGTGCCTCGATGGCAGCCATGATTTCCGCATTTTGAATGAATCATCGATTGATTACATGCTTCTAAAGCCGAGAGAATGGAAAGAACAAGAGCCTAATTGGTTTGGAGCTGGATTCCAGGTTCACGGTCATGGTGCTGTTTGGGTCGCAGACGAAACTCATGCTCCAGACATTGTATTCCTTCACAGAGATCTCAAGCGTCACCAGACCGGTTACGAATACACTGGGGTCGAAAATGATCCTGTCGCTTGGACATTCATGTTCGAAGGAAAACCGCTGATCGACGCTCCGTTGAAACAGTTGTCCAGAGTTATGGTCGAGTCTGAAACTGACTGGTCGAAAACCAACGCCTTTATCAACGACGTGAGTGACAAACTTCTGACACTTGGTAATACTGTCAAGCTTCTGAAGCTCAGGATCGAAGAACACCGAGCCAACGCCTACCTTATGGCTCTGAAGCATGCCGATTTCAATGTGATATGGCTGAATGCCTACACAAACGACGACAAAACTTTCTTAACCGTAATCGCGGAGAAAGACAGGAAGGCTAGTCGCGAATGTATTGCCGTAGCGGGGATGCAGAAAGACAAGCTTGTAAAGAAAAAGATGGAACTACAAAAACTCGGATACAACATGACCTTCTTCCAGAACTACAAGAGCTTCTCCCACCTCAATGACTACATGTTCTTGGCGGTATTTCACAAGGGAGCCTTCAGAAATGACACGCATATTTTGTATGGCATTCAGCACTTTGATCGTCCATACAAAACGCTTCTGGAGCTGTACGAAGAGAAAGGTTTCCGTCCTTTAGTCCAGTCCATAGAATACAAACGTGACGATGCTCTACTATCATTCATCCTTGAGGCAGACATAGAGGATGAGAACAAGAAAGACCAGAAACCTATTTATTCGTCCGAAGATGACTTAAGCGAGTCGAGACTGGAGAAGTATGTCCGGAAATACGCAAGATCACAGAGGCGCTTGATCTATCTGGATGCTTCTAATCACCGAGGAAGGCCGAAGTTCTCCGCCCTTTTCAAGAAGACCCGGATGACAAAATGGCTCTTCAGCCAAGGGCTGTCACCCGAGGACTTGATCACCACTGTTACTGAAAAACAAAAGGAGGGTTACCTACCCTCAATAATCGTTGGCTACAGTACGCAGAAACGTGAACTCAAGTTTGCAACATACTTGGAGAAACCATAAGTATAGCTATCAACGAACTTTTCAGTAAAATACATTTGAATTATCAAAACAACGCATCTTTGGCGTGTTTACTAATTAGACAACATAAAAAGAGAAATGAACGGCAAAATTGTATCTCAAAATGAGAAGTCTGTAAACATAAACAGTATGCTGTCATGACCATAAATAATAATGTGGATATGTCTCACATTTATACACGAAGAACTGGGAAGGTCGTGTAATCATATAAAATTGTGAGTGAAAACATTCAGGTTTACTTGTGACTCCAGAATGACCCGTGTACATTTTGTGTTTCGTTGTTATGGTCCATGCTGCCATTTCTGTTCCTGGGAATGTCATTATTTCAACGGACAGATGCAAAGAGCCATTGACTGATGTGGAATTTAGGCAAGTCTATTTCTGGAACAATTCTCTGAAGTAGACTTAAGAACATAAACTTTTAAACCTTCAGAGTGCTGCAGGCAAATCAATGACGTCATTTGCAACCAGTCTGGATCCAAACAGATGTCCCTTAACCAGGTGTCTCATTAGGATTCAAACTGTTTGGCGTTCAGATTGTTTCTATTTATAGAAACAGTGAATATAGATTGTATTTTCAAAATGAAGCAGACAATAGTTTGAGCCTACAATAACTAGTTCGGTATGTTAACTCTTCCGCTGCTATGTAGCATCTTGGAAAACATTCGCACACAGTTTTGATCCAGATCAGACTCAGCATCTCATCAGCATCCGCATCATTTGATACTGTGGCTATGCCAATTAATTAACCCTTTCCCTGTTCGTTCTATGTTTATTCCAAATTGCAATACCTACTGAATATTCGTTGAAACAACGAAATATCAAAGGTGAAACACTGTAGCCATTTTAGAAAGAAAAGAAACAGATCTAACTGAGCAGACCCTGATCAGACGGCTCCTATAGGAGCCGTCTGATCTGTGTTTACTCTGTTTGAAAATACGTGAAAACACGTTTATATGAGGGAAGGTTTAAAAAGGAAGAACATTCAAAAAGGAACATTGAAGCAGGATACATATATCGCAGCACGTGTTAGCGAAAGAGATAACAGTTAAAAGTTTAATTGTTCACCGCGAACAGGTTTGTGTTGATATTTGTAGGCTTGGTGTGCAGTTAAAAAATACAATCACTGCATTTGTGTGCCTAAACAACCACGGGAATTCTAATACTTACAATAAACCACGGCAAAACGAGTGAAAAGTAATGAAATAAAGCATTCGAAATATGAGCGCTCGAGGCGCCAAAATCTTACCTGCTTTAAAAATACCGTCTGCTAACGTTTTGGAAAGCATATTTAACCGTTAATCTATATGGAAATATGCCAGTGTATTATACACTATAGGGCGATCATGATCAGACGCCAATAGTCCGTAGTGTTTAGTCTGGACCAGCAATTTTTCTTGGTGTTTTGGAAATGAGAAATTTGGCAGCATCTTTAACGAAGCAAAGCCAAACAAAACGATATCACACCACCATCGAATTTGGAATACAAATTTCCAAAGTGTTTCGTAGACATTAAGAATTCGGCATGGTTTTAAAAAAAAGTTAGACAGACAGCTAAGTCCAGACGCTACAGTGTAACTTTCGTCAGCTATTATGTAAGTGTTGTCTGCTTACATTCTCAGTTTGTTTTCAAATTTCAAGATCTATATACAGAATGTAAAACAGTTTGGATCCTGATGAACCATCGAGTCATCCGACATCTCACCTGAATGCAAACCGTTTGCATATGTTGATATATTACAGTAGAACCTGTCTTAAGCGACCATCAAAAAGTAGTCTAATTATGGGTCTGTAAGGCAGGTGGTAGCTTAATGCAGATCAAAAGTAATGCAGAAAGCTCCTACATGAGCTTTCTGCATTACTTTGCCCTGCGTTAAGCAACCACCTGCTTTTTAAGACTCCGATGTTCAATACATGAATGGTCGTTTAAGACAGTTCTACTGTACGGATAGAAAGAGATAAAGGCTTTTTGAAATTCCGAAGCGATTAGCTAGGTAATAAAAAACATACTTTCTGAATTACAGAAGGAAAACTTAGATGTTTTGTGAAAATTCACATCAAAGAGGATTACCTGATTCGGTGGTTTGATTAAATCCAATATACGATACGTATGCATTTTCTCGGAATATGTTTTGACGGGAAAAAACTGTGATATTAAAATATTTATCTTAAAATACAAGTGCTTTAAATTGAATTCAAATATTTGGCAGACGGAATTTGTACAGCAGGCAGTTTGTAGTTGGCAATTTTGCAATTTGTATAAGGGTATTACTCATAGATTGTAAGTGTTTAATACGCATCACGCTGATGAAGTCTACCACATCAATAGCCCTTGCGTAATTAGTATCTCCGTAGTTTTCGTTTTCATGGAGAACCTTTCAATTTCATCTCCATTTTGTTAATTGTTTGCGTAATTTTTACATTCATGCCCATTGACATTAGACTAACGTCTTCAGGCAGTCCACTCAAAAAACAATTATACTAAAAAAAGTGAACAGTGCCGCTAAGTGAACAGTGCCGCTATGACCTTTACTGTAATGAATATTCATGTAATAATGACATGAATATTTATAAGATTTTAATAGATTAGATCCTGATGAGACGCCGAGTTACACGGCGCCTTATCCGGATTCAAGATTTACAAATGTGAATTAGGTCTAGATTAGCGGAGAAATAGTTTAACAGGAATTAATTCTGCAAATGTCATCAGCCCGTTATATCGCGTCTGTCATCTTTATGATTCATTTCCTGTTGGTACGACGGAACCGAACCGGCTGCCAATTGCAAATGGTTTAGATCCTTATCAGCCAGTAAACTTGAACAAGATTAAAACTGTTTGTGCTAAACTGGCGAACGGCAATTTCTGAATTATATCATGCAGAGGTCCAAATAAGACGAGTAAATAAGAACATTTTCATTGATAACTTCTTTATTACTCCACCAAACCCTATGTTGTTGCCACTCTTTAGAACCGTCTCGAAGAGACGATTCTAAAGAGTGGCAACAACATGGGGTTTGGTGTAGAAATGACAATTTCAGGCTATATATGTTATTGCGACCACAAAAGAGGTTTAAATTTGGGTCTTATAGGACGGTGGTAACTTGGTGCAGGACGAAAATTCAGCAGAAAGCTAGGGGCTTCCTGCATTACTTTCGTCCTGCATTATGCAGCCACCAGCTTTTAAAGTCACATGTGTTTATATATCAAGTGGTCGCATTACAGAAGTTCTTCTTATAACAATTAACCGTGACTTATAAAAATCCAGCAGATGACAATTTCGGTACATATAACGAGGGCGTTTCAAATGATGAACTGCATTGATCGCTCGTTGGAAAGAAGGCCATCTTGAAATTAAGTAAGCTAAATATACGGTCTACATTTAAATCTAGATTGCCACCGCGATTCCACAACGATCAAATATCAAACAAGAATAATTAGCCTCTATTGCTCAATCGACGATTGTGAATAGTCTGGATCTAGATGAGAGTGACTAACTGTCTCATCTGGATCCAAACTGACAAACCGACACTGTTTTCAAACGAAATAAAACGCCATTCAAACGAAATAAATTACAATGGCGTTTGAGCTATGATGCGGACATTGTTTTTTACAGCTGAGAAGTGGTTAGTGTTGAAAGGTGATCAAGTAAAGAACAACGCCTTTATCTATGATGACAACGGTATAAATTGCAAATTGTCAACCTTTGGTATGTCGTCTGCTAAAATTGTTCGCCGGCTTCATTTATTATTCTCTTTCTTTCTGTACATTTATTATTCTTTGTAGTTCTGTACAAATACTAAAATATGAGTGTCAATCAGCTTGGATGCTGATGGAGTACCGAATTACTCGGCGTCTCACCTGGATCCAGACTGTTAGCAAATATTGTGACTGTCAATAATACAACGCTTACATTTCATTACAATGCATGGTCGTTTATATGATTTTCTAAGTGTCATATGATACCATCATAATTTTTATTTGCAATGAGTAGCAACTAAAGTGACATACACCCCCAACACACCACCACCACCATACACTCGCAAGTTGTTGCTTTGAAAGTCATGCTCAGCTTCTCCAAACAGCTTGGATTCGGATTAGATGCCCGAATACTCCTTAGGGGCCAACGGTTTGCAAACATGATAAAGAATTGAACCTTTAGGACGGTTAAATATTAACAACAGTTACTTCCTGAATCATCTGTTGCAAAGTCTGTTTTGCATCTTTACTGTTATAGTATGTGTTGTATTTTTGTTTCTATCTTTCAAACTTCTATATTTATCTTTTTGTTGATATCATCGATGGATTTCATTGTAAATACCGAAGAAAAACAGAACCTGTAATAGGCGGTCATTCATTTATTGATATAGGAGTCTTAAAACAGGCCGTTGCTTAATACAGGACAAAAGTAATGCAGAAAGCTCCTATAGGAGCTTTCTGCATTACTTTTGACCTGCATTAAGCTACCATCTGCTTTACAGACCCATAATTAGACCGCTTGTTGATGGCCGTTTAAGATAGACTCTACTATACGCATTAGTTGGCATGAGAAAACGTTTTATCCTTTTCAGCAGAACATAGATTTGTACAACTGGATGTTTGGTGAATATGTGTTTATCGTGTTCTAGAGACTATATTGTATATATACATGTACATTGTACGCGTGTTGAACTCCTTCGCTGCCATTGTCGCAATAGTATGAGTACTTATGCAAACAGTTTGGATCCAGATTCGAGTTGAGTAACTTGGCGTCTCATCTGGTTTCAAACTTTGTGTTACTGTAAATCTGTTTTGAAAGAAAAGAGAAATTAAACAGACGAAAATTGTAGCAAACGACAAATTTTGCAGACGACAATATTAAGCAGCGAAAGAATTGATACGTGATGTCAATAGTTTTGGTTAGTCAATGTCAAATGTTCATTACATTTTATAAATCAGCAAATATGAATCTACATTGCATATAGCAAAACGTGTGCCAGTACGTGATAATCTTTCAACACGGTTTAGATCCAGATTTGAAACCTAATAACTCGGCACCTCACCAGGATCTAATCTATGTGGCGATGCAGCAGTGTTCTCGAAACGAAAGAGTAAAGAAAGTCTGTTTCGAAATTTTGGAAGTCGACAAAATGTATGCAGACGACAATTTCCTAGTATGCAAAAGATAACAACCGGTACCGGGGGTCTACATCGACCCTGCGGTCTTTAATTCTTTGCACGCTAGCGGCGAAACTGTCATTACCTATGCAAACAGTTTGGACCCAGTTGAGACGCCACATAATGCGGCCAAACTGTTTGTCATCTTGACCATATTTTTGCCAAAAAAAAAATGAGAGAAAGTTTATTTAAAGAATTGAAGCAGACGACAACCGTTGCAGACGGAAAATTACTTAGCGTGCAAAGTGTTAATATTGAATAATGATGATGAATCCTGGTCAGGTGTTGAGGTGACGTAGCGTTTGACATGGATCAAATGTTTTAAAATGCTTTAACCCTTTCCTTCGTATAAACGGGTTTTCACGCATTTGCAAACAGAGTAGACCCAGATCAGACGGTTCCTTTAGGAACCGTCTGATCAGGGTCTGCTCTGTTTGCTTATGAAATTATAATAAACCTGACTCTACAATTTCTGCCAATATCAAAACAATCATGTCTACAAATGCCACTGTACATTTAAAAGTTCAGAAAATTAACCCTTTCGCTGCCAATGCTGGATCTGTGATTACCTATGCAAACAGTTTGGATCCAGATGAGACGCCGAGTAACTCGGCGTCTCATCAGGATCCAAACTGTTTGTTACTGTTACTATGTTTTTGAAACAAAATTGAAGAAAATCAAAAGAATGAAAATTTGTAGCAGACTACAAAGTTAGCAGACGACAGAGTTTGGCAGCGAAAGGGTTAACGTTCATGGTACCATTATTCCTTACATGAATACTGAACAGGGAAAGGGTTAAGAACATGTTCTTTTCAGTCGTAAAATAGGCAATTTCGAATATTTCTCGCTTTCGTCATTCATGGACCATTAAATAACGTCCATTGTGTAAATATTTAGATTTGGGTGTAATTACCAAACCAAAAAAATGCCAGTATGGAGGAAAACATTTACTGTGTCATTTGTGTAAATCACGTAAGGTTTTCAGTCGTTTGACATAAGGTATAGAATTTTAGATAAATATTTTAGATGAATCGTTGTAATAATATTTTATTTCGTTTCTCACGGTATTCTGCAAGAATCTGTGATTATTGTATAGTGATAAAGATTCTGATTGTACATGTTTATTATTTGTTAAATAAATATCATATGTACAGCGATGTTTTTGTTCGTTAATTGAATTTGCCGAACCCAGCAGCGATATTGTGGCTAGTTGTAATCCTAAAACCAACATAGCTTCGTTTTATTGGGGACCCTAAGGATAAAATCTTGGACGTCGATAATAGAATGCTATAAAATGTTTTCTATTAAAATATTGTCGCATTAATATGTTTGTATTTTCGTCTAAAGAATGATCCATGCGAATGTAAAACATGACATGGAAATGTCACATGTCTCAGCCAAACTCTGTCTTGTTGGTGCTCATCAGGCGACTCTAATGACTACCAACAGGACAGAGTTGACGGAGAAACTTACAGAATTCTTATATAGAACTCTCACCTGCAGCTATATATGTACACATGCCTCTGTCTGGAGGCTCTAGACAGACGCCAGAGTGACAGGTGAGTAATCAGACTTCCAGACTGACAGGTGAGCACTCAGGCAGTGAAACGAAATTTTTATACAGAGGAATCCTAAATATTTACCCGAGTAATATATTTTAAAGTAATGATTGTATAAATTATTCATAAGAGCACAATTATGAAAACAGATTTTTTTTATCATGGCATAAACTGAAGAATTATATTTATACAAGTCCACAAGTAAACCGAAAAGGTTCCGATTAAAGCGATCTTACAGGAACCGTCTGATCAGGGTCTACTCTGTTTGAAAATGCGCGAGAATGCTCTTCTATCAGATAAAGTATTAAAGAATAAACATGGCCCTCGTTAAAGACATAGCATATAGTTGCTTAGTACAGATAGAAAGTAATGTAGTATGCCTCTATGGGATCTCAGCGTACATTAACCAATATATCGCACCTCTTTAACCCTTTCCCTGTTCTATATTTAGGCCAAATTTCAATACCTACTGAATATTCATTGACAAAATAATTATAAAGAAATATGGAAGGTGGAACATTGTAGACATTTTAGAAAGTAAAGAAACAGATCTATCAAATGTTATTGGCAAACAGAGCAGACCCTGATCAGACGGCTCCTCTAGGAACCGTCTGATCTTGGTCTACTCTGTTTGCAAATGCGTGAAAACACGTTTATATGAGGGAAAGGGTTAAACGATAAATTGGTTTAAATGCATATTTTGGCAAGAGCAATTTGAAATAAATCTATCACCTAGTTTGAAGACACGGATTTGAACCATTAACTGTTCATTATAGATATGTAGGATACACGTCTCAAACCTTTGCCTTGTGAATATTCATTTAAGAAATACTGACGTCATAAATATCTATTAGGTGATTTTTATTATCATTCTATATTAACACGAGAAGTTTAGGCCAAGGACGAAACTGTAGAATCAGATCTTTATAATGTCGTGATCATCAACAAACAGGGAATACCCTGATCAGACGGCTACTGTAGAAGCTGTCTTATCTGGGTCTACTCTCTTCGCAAAAGCGCCAGAATGCACCTATATCAGGTAAAAGTTTAACCCATTCCCTCATAGGCTATTTTTAGGCCCAACCTCTTTGAATAAATCTACCGAAAAGGAGCATTAACTAGAGAAAAGGAAACTTTTAGAATTTTGTAGTTTAAAACCATTGCGATAAATAGAGCATTTGCTCCTATAGGAGCAAATGCTCTATTTATCACAATGGTTTCACAAAGTGACTTTTACAGAGTCGTCAAAAGTCGTCATTATGAGGGAATGGGTTAAGAGAGGCAATAAGGTTTTTAATACAAGTTAAGCTGGAAAACAGGGATTGAAATCACCAGCATATTATCACAACTGGGACTCAATAAATTGGTTGGTCCCAAGCTTAAATATTACATAGCATTCGAGATCAGTATCAATCAATCATAACCACTTGTCCCATTTCCATACAAATCCTATTAAAATTCAGCCGATTTGTTTCAAGTACATTTCAATGGTTCCCAGCTTCTATGAGAATGGTAGACAAACATGAAGACAAAACCGAGGCAGTAAGATGAATGAAGGGGTTGATACTAGCGTACATTCTTGCGATACGAACGAAAGACAGACGAGACAATAAATTGTTTTAGTAATAAACGATAACAAACAGAGACTGAGAGACAGGTGATTGATGTGACATAAAACAATGATACAGAATAATTGTCAGTGACAATGAGAATCAGATGCAGACAAACGGATGGACAAACAGAACAAGGCTTACATGAACATAAAATAAACGCGGACACAAGATAAATAATATTTAATCACTAATAAATACAGGTCCCTGCCAAAGAAGAGTATTGAAAAATATTAAATATATTAAACATCGTGGGATATTGGTCAGAATCGCTTCTCCTATGCCAGTCCTATAAGTACCAACAAGTTATAAAACGTTTTGCTTGAGTCTGGAATCTGGTCTCATTCTAAAGCATCTGACTGGTCAGATTTTGAGCAAGCTCAAAATATGACCAATCAGATACATGAGAATGAACTCAAACTCAGACTCGGGAATTTTATAACCTAGGAGCAGAGTTTGGTGGAGAAATCAGGGATTTTGATGGATCAGTATGTTTTCCAGCTCTGATATAACTGGACAGGATCAGAACGCAAATAATCAGCCGAATATTCCCCTGATGAATGTACATTGAAGACTCCAATTATTATAAATATTATTAACTAACTTTCTCATATTATTACACGAAACAAGTGAACACATTGCAATGACAAATGGAATAGAATCAGACATAAGAAAGTATGTAAGACAACAGAGCAGACCCTGATCAGAGGGTTCCTACAGGAGTTTGCAGTGACGTCAAGAGGAGTCTCTATCAGGTAAAAGGGTTAAGATGTGTCGTGTACTTTACTATTATATTTTTAACCTGCTATACAAAGCCTTTTCCGCACAGAGTCTAAGTAAAAAAATATAATGCTCCGTATCGTTATTAAATGAAACAAAATAAAGTAAAACCTCTCTTGACCTCTCAAAAGTAAAACCTCTCTTTAAAGGCCATTAAATTGTGTTAACTAGTTGAGTTTAGGGCAGGTGGCTGCTTAAAGCAAGGTGAAAGAAAAGAAAACGCTCCTATAGGCGTTCTGTTTTACTTTCACATTGCTTTAAGCAGTCACCTGCCTTTAACACAAAATAGCTAATGTAATTTAGTGGCCGTTATAGAGAGGTTTCACTTTATATAGACTCATGCGTGTGATTGGCCTCTGTAGTAAATACATGTACCAATCAGCAGTAGTTTTTATCAATTCGAAAAATACGCTCAGGGGTAATTAATATAACACATATTTAACACTTTGCTTGCTGAATTTTAAAATACGGTTCTCCTTCTTTATCCATGCCCTGTTGTATAATTACATATATATCCACTGTGTACAAGCATTTCGCTGGGCAATCACTGCTGTGGAATGCACTGGCAGCACAATCAACTTGTAAATAGTGCAGACCCTGATGAGACAGCTCCTGCAGGAGCTGTCTCATATGGGTCTTCACTATTTACAGGTACGTATATTGACGTGATTAGCAAGCGAAGGGTTAACACTTTACCTCACTATTGCAAACAGGATAGACCCGGATCAGACATCTGTATGAATCGCTTGATCAGGGTCTGAAATGTTTGATTTTTAGATTGTATGTATAAGGATCTGATTCTGCAGTGTCTGTCAGAAATTCGTGTGTTCATACACATTATAGAAATTCGGCTAATAAATATTCATGACGTCATTAATCTCAGATGAATATCCATAAGGTAAATGGGTAATAACCAAAAAAAAATGCAAATATTGGAAAACCACTTAAAGTCAACCTTTCATTCCATAATTGTATTTTACTAATTTTATGAAATCTAGCGATAAATTCGGAAGTATATCATCGGGATATATTTGGTTTCAGGCGAGCCGACGGACAGACGGACAGGCGGCCGGTGTGGTAGACAAGCACATCTTCTCAACCCATTACTCCGTGAATATTTAGATTAAACATACCTGTTTCAGAAATTACAGGGCTCCGCATGCAAGTTTCTATATAACAATTAAGGATTGGATCGAAAGCAACATGCTTATTAAGATCCTCTCCTTATCATGTTTTACAGTGAACCCGTGGGCATGTTATTATAGTAAAAAAAAAAAACTCACGTATTTGAATTCAACAAAAAGTTGACGATGTCTAAATTATTCAAACTTGCAACTTCATTTGATAAGTCAAGTGGATATAAGCATTGTAATACATGTAACATGATTAGAGTAACATGAGTTTCAGATTTGAGAGGATAATCAACCATAGTTCATACATGCTTTTACCGTGAATATTAATGGCAGACGCCATCCGCCATGAACATTAAGCACAATAGAACCTGTCTTAACTCGTTTGGCGCTAAATTCAAAAGTGCCGTCTGCAATAATAATTGCATATTAAATATAATTCTAAACTAAATAATAAAGGTATATTAGTAAAACATTTGTTTTTAAAAACCTGTATGCTTGGGCTAAAATAATACAGAAAACAGTGAAGTCCCAGGTCAGATGCCGCCTTGAAAAGGTGGCATCTGACCTGGGACTGCACTGTTTTCAATGGTGCCAACAGGCGACATTGGCGCCAAAAGAGTTAATCGGACATAACAAATGTCCAATTAAATAATTATGGGTCTGTAAGGTAAAGGGCAGCTTAATGCAGGTCAAAAGTAATGCAGAACGCTCATACTACATCTCTACTGTAAACTTATAATTATAAACTGTTAAGCAAAGCAAGTGAATACAAAAGTATGCCAAACAGTATTGAATAAGATCTAAGCTATTCTATAATCAAAAAGAGTAGACCCTGATCTGACGGTTCCTATAGGATCTATCTGGTCTTGATCTATTTTGTTGGAAAACGTCCAAAAGACGTCTCCATGGAGTAAAGGGTTGAACTAATTACAGCTGGACTTCGATAATTCGAACTTCAAGGGACCATACAAATTAGATCGAGATAAGAGAAGTTCGAGTCACCCGATATCTAATCTGAAGAATTTATCAATGCCACAGCTTAATACAGGTCTAAAGTAATGCTGAAAGCCACTGTAGGAGATTTTAGCATTACTTTAGATCTGTATTAAACTGTCACATGTGTTTCTAGATATCTGTAGCGATACAGTTTAGAGCAATTGTGTATTGTAAGTTTTGGAAGGACTGAACTTTTTGTTCGAGTTATCCCAAAGTTCGGGTTATCCGAGTTCGAGATATCGAAGTTCAACTGTATTCATCGAACAGTGGGTGTAGAATATAATTCAAAAAAGTATATTTAAACTTGAACATTTTTGTTAGATATCATGGTATCTATAAAACCAGAAGAGAAGACTTTTACGATCATAGTTTTTTTTACGTTTTATGTAATCGAGATAATAAACTTAAACAATCATACAGATGTCTCATGAAATATGCTCAAACTACTGCACCATTAGAATGAAGAGTTTACAAAACATGCAGTCGTCAACGCTCAACTGTACCCATGGAGTTTTTTTAATAGAAAATTGTAAACTTTACTGAATAATTATATGATAGTAGGCTGGTCTTAACCCTTCGCTTGCTGAATTTTAAAATACATTTCTCCTTCTTTACCCATGCCCTGTTTATAATTACATATATCTTCACTGTGTACAAGTATTTCGCTGTGCAATCACTGATGTGGGTGCACTGGTTGCACAATCAACTTGTAAATAGTGCAAACCCTGATGAGACAGCTCCTGCAGGAGCTGTCTCATTTGGGTTTTCACTATTTACAGGTAGGTATACATATTGACGTGAATAGCAAGCGAAGGGTTAATACCTCTCTATAGTTGCCATGCATATATATATATACTTTCGTTCTGCATCGTTCACTGTTTGCAAACGCTAGTTAACTCGTTTTTTTTCATTAAAAACATTAACTGTTAGCTTGTTTTAAGTACTTGTCGGTTGCAAACAGTATCGTCTGCTGCAATTCTGAAAGTTATACTTTTTATTTCTCTTAAAAAATGCATAAAGTAAAACGCAGAGTCACAAAATAGTTAAATGTCTTACATTCCCTCTTTAACCTTCATAAAACATTAACCCTTTCATTGTAGGATAAACAAACCGAGTCACCAATGTCCTTTGTAAACAGTGTAGAATCCCTCTTATCTGGGTCTGCACTGTTAGTCATGTTAATTTGTTTTTGGTAAGCTTGGCCTGTTTGAAGTTTGGAACAGCCCATTTGAAAGTTCGGCGTTGAAGGAGTCATTACGTAGATATCCGGACCTTTATTTTGTTTAACCCTTTATCCGATATACAGGGTGTCTAAAAAGAAAGTTTACAGTTTCAGTGTCTATGTATAATATCAAAACGTTCTGCTATAACAATGAAAACGTGCATATGTATAGAGCATAGATACAAGTTTTATCTGGTACCATTTTAAAGATTAACACTCACATATCTTTCAGAACAAATGGCAATTTACTAAATTTTCCTTATTTTGTCTATGACGTCAGTTTAGTAGTTTATGACGTTGTAAAGCCTCTGCAAACGGGGTAGATCCAGATCAGACGAATTCGTCAGGAGATTTGTTCTATTTGCTTGTGAAATAGTATACAGTAAAACCTCTCTATAACGACCACTAAATTACCGCAATTATTTTGTGTTAAAGGCAGGTGGCTGCTTAAAGCAAGGTGAAAGTAGAACAAAACGCTCCTATAGGAGCGTTTTGTTTTACTTTTACATTGCTTTAAGCAAGCACCTGCCCTAAATACAAACTAATTAACACAATTTAGTGGCCGTTATAGAGAGGTTTTACTGTAGATCTGATTCTAGAGTTCCTGCAATGATCAAAATGTCCTTATTCACGGTGCCATTATAAACCTTCAGTTAGGTTATGTAGAATCAGAACTATATTACACCATAAGTAAACAGAGCAGACCCTGATCAGGTAATTGGTTAATGATAATAATATAAGAAGCTGAATAAACGGCCATTCAGTTTTTGAACACATGAGTCTAAAAACAGGGTGGCTCTTTAATGCATGGCAAACTTAATGTTGAAGCTTTAAGCATCACTGTTGACCTGCAGTAGGCTATCACCTGCTCGACAGACATATAATCAGACCTTTTTTATGGTCGCTTAACTCTTTCGGCGCCAATGTCGCAAGTTGGCACCAATGAAAACAGCGCAGTCCCAGGTCAGATGTCGCCTTGAAATCTGACCTGGGACTGCACTGTTGTCTGTATTATTTTAGCCCAAGCATAAAAACAAATGTTTTACTAATATATCTTATAATTTAGTTTAGAATTATATTTAATATGAAATTATTATTGCAGACGACACTTTTAAATTTGGTGCCAAAAGATTTTCGACAGGTTCTACTATACAGGTAAGATTAAGAAGCGTTTAAAAGTATTTTGATAGTTTAAAGGCTAGTTAGTAAGCTTCTTTAAACAAAGAACAGCTGAAAGCGTTTAAAGCTTTTAACTCCTGATATGCGGCAACCGATTATATAAAGTCGTGTCAAACAGTGTAGATCCAGATGAAAGGGTTCCCAATGGAGTCCTTTGATCAGATTCTTCATTGTTTATCATTAAAATAATTTTCTTTAGTGATACATTTTCATACAACTTGTTTACTTAATTGATATTCAGAAAGGCAGGTTTTAAATATTTAGCAGTTTCAGGGTTAATACTAGGCTTTAAATTAAGCTAACATTATGTAAACAATGAAAAAACATCTCCGTTACAAGACTGATTCGTTTAAATACATGTACTGGGATGCAACGGCATCAATATATTTGCAAAAGTTGACTTTGATCAGACGGTTTCTGCACGATCTATAGTATATCTGGTTCCACTCACTCCAAGATTCGCACATATGCCCCGACTTCGAAAGGTTTTATTGCTGTGGATGAATACACCCACATAACTTACGGCAATCCATCTTTTTTTTTATCTCGGTGCATGCTCGTGTAAAGAAATTAACAAAAATAATGATGGGGGAAATCAATTGAAACCATACAGCCAAGCCCAAGAATTTATGATTCCTTGTTGCACATAAAAGATAAAAATATAAATCGGCAAAAACAATCCAGCATTTAACCTTTTTCCCGCTACATAACCCTTTTCCAGTTCTATGTTTATTACAAAGTTCAATACCTACTGAAAATTCATGGACAAAAGGGTTATAATGAAATATGGAAGGTGGAGCATTGTAGCCATTTTAAAAAGTAAAGACACAGATCTTTGAAATTCTATTAGCAAACAGAGTAGACCCTGATCAGACGGCTCCTCTAGGAGCCGTCTGATCTGGGTCTACTCTGTTTGCAAATGCGTGAAAACACGTTTATATGAGGGAAAGGGTTAATACGACCTGACTTGCATTTCAAACAGGTAAGACCCAGAGACGCCGAGTAGCATGGCGTGTCATCTGGATCCAAGATGTTTGACGCTTAGTCAATAGTTGCTTAAAATATCCAGTAGTGAAATTTGCCCAAGATTCAAACTCAAGGAGTCATTGGAGTCATTATCCACAGTGTGATAAATTTATACGCTTAGTATGCCAGGTATACAGTACAACCTGTCATAAGCGGTCATCGAATTATTGAAAATAGGAGTCTTAAAAAGCAGGTGGTTGCTTAATGCAGGGCTCCTATAGGAGCTTTCTGCATTACTTTTGTCCTGCATTAAGCTACCACCTGCCTTACAGACCCATAACCAGGCCTATTTTTGATGGCCGCTTAACCCATTACCTCATAGGCTATTTTTAGATCCAACCTCTTTGAATAAATCTACCGAAAAGGAGCATTAACTAGAGAAACCATTGTGATAAATAGAGCATTTGCTCCTATAGGAGAAAATGCTCTATTTATCACAATGGTTTCACAAAGTGGCTTCTACAAAGTCGTCAAAAGTCGTCAATATGGGGGAATGGGTTAAGACAGGTTCAGCTGTAATCCGCTACTCGTGCAACGCTAGTCTTCTAGATCGCTGTTTCTGGGCTTTAAATAGTAAGGAAAAACAAGAATATTTTCTTAAATTCACCACTAAAAACAATATTGTTACTATTGATTAGAATCGTCTGTTAGAAAGTACTCTAAACATTAAGTTTGGTGGAAATTTAAAGAATTGTGCTACTGAAGTATTTACCTTATCTGAAATTCTGTGGTATTAACCATTTTGGCGCCATATAAAATTATCGTCTGCTTCAGGATTCAAAAAGGGCGTTTTCTTTAACCCATTCCCGCATAGGTTATTTTTAGATCCAACCTCTTTGAATAAATCTACCGAAAAGTAGCATTAACTAGAGAAAAGGGATTTTTTAAACCACAGTGATAAATAGAGCATTTGCTCCTAAGGAGCAAATGCTCTATTTATCATAATGGTTTCAAGCTAAAAAAAATCTGAAATTTTCCATTTCTCTAGTTAATGCTCCTTTTCGGTAGATTTATTCAAAAAGGTTGTATCTAAAAATAGCCTATGAGGTAATGGGTTAAGCTGAACATATCCCTTTACTCCATAGATAAATCATACTCATTTAACCGCAATTGCAAATAGAATAGACCCAGACCAGAAGCTCTTAAAGGAATTGTCTGACAAGGGTCTGCTATGCACATGAACTTTTGACGACTTTTGTCACTGACCGTTCCAAGGCGGTACTTCCATCTTCCCCCTATTGTATGTCTGTCTTGTCTTTGTGCGTCTCTTGATGTTTTTATAGTTATGTACATTTGCTGTTTCCTTGTGTTGCTGTTCGGGCGACTGTTTGTTCTGTATGTGGTGTTTCCTGCATGACTTATTTTTGTACTTCCATAGATAACTATCTACAGTGTCTTATATTATGCAATATATGCCCGTCAAAGTCCAGAAAAACAATATGATCCAATGAAATAACAAGAGTAGGTCACCTGCTCGCAACTGACACAAAGACTGTTAATATGCTGGTGTGCGAAAATCCGAACAAAGGGGAATAACTCAAAAAGTATTGCATGCATAGTAATGGACCTTAGTTACATCAATGGTCCTCAATGAGAGGAAGACACATGTAAAACTTGAAAGCTCTATAATTATTAGTTTAGAAATGACAGCACAAACAAGAAAGTGTGGCGGAAATCGGAACAAAGGGGAATAACTAAAAAAGTAATGCATGCAGTGTGATGGACCCTAGTTACATCAATGGTCCTCAATTAAAAGAAGACACATGTGAAATTTGAAAGATGTATGATGATTAGTTTAGAAATGACAGCAAAAAAAGAAAGTGTGACGGACAGACAGACAGACAGGCGGACAGACAGACGACGGAAAAGTGATCCCTAAGTGACACACTGCCTCTCGGCAGGTGACACAAAACTTTTAATGGAGGGTTATTTATTAATTTTCAAAATTGATATATATACATATATATACTCTCTTACAATATGTTAAGCCAGTGTTAATATTGTATATACAGATTTCACAAATGTTTATTCTAACAGAATGTGACCAATTTTATTGAAGCTATAAGAATTTTAGTTGTGTAAGTTCATTGGCTTTGTCGATAGACTGGACACTGTCTGAGACAGTCCGGAAACTGACCACACCATTTTCTTTAAAATGCTGGTATGATTTAAATAGTTTTCACAGATAGCTTTTGGAGTTTGTTTTATGTACTTGAAATGCATTTTTTAATTTCATGGCAAACAGGGGCGTGTCTAGTCCTAATTCATGAATACGCACCAATGCTAGGGAAGGACATGTGTCTTAAGGGCACGACAATCTCTGCACCCTATCTAGGAATAATTGTTTCTAGAATAAGTAAGGTGTAATCTTACAATCTTACAAGATATTAGGAAAATATTACTGGCAAGGTACTAAATCTTTAAACACAAACAAACATGTGCACATAAATTTGCCATGGCCAAAACTTGTGTATGTAAATGAAGAAAAGTGAGGTAATAAAACACGACAGAAAACATCTAAGTGTACATATATGAATTAGGCGTATAATCCTGTATATATACCCTTCCCTGTTCTGTGTTTATTCCAAATTTAAATACCTACTGAACATTCATAGGCACAATAGATATAATGAAATGTGGAAGAAATAACATCGTAGCCATTTTATAACATAAAGAAACAGATCTATCAAATCCCATTAGCAAAAGAGCTGACCCTGGGCAGACGGTTCTGGGTCTACTCTGCAAATGCGTGAAGAAGGACAGAAGGAGTACCGTAAGTAGTATAATGACATACCTTGAATATCAACCGTAAATATGAGTTTTTTTTAATTTTTTGGAAATGTGCATTTGAAAAAAACAAAACGTTGTAAGGGTTAACATAATTATAAGAAGGCATTGGTTATGATAACTCCCAAAGAAAATCTTTATTCTGAAGGTGCATTAAAAGTACATACTGGTGCCATTTTCGCTTCATCAAAATTAAACAAAATATTTTCTACTTATTTTCTAGGATGCGATTACTACAGTAAACCTCTCTATAACGACCACTAGATTACACCAAGTAGTTTGTGTTAAAGGCAGTTGGGTGCTTAAAGCAAGGTGAAAGTAAAACAGAACGCTCCTATAAAATCTTTATTCTGAAGGTGCATTAAAAGTACATACTGGTGCCATTTTCGCTTCATCAAAATTAAACAAAATATTTTCTACTTATTTTCTAGGATGCGATTACTACAGTAAACCTCTCTATAACGACCACTAGATTACACCAAGTAGTTTGTGTTAAAGGCAGTTGGGTGCTTAAAGCAAGGTGAAAGTAAAACAGAACGCTCCTATAGGAGCGTTCTGTTTTACTTTCACCTTGCTTTAAGCACCCACCTGCCATAAATACCATTTAATTAACACAATTTAGTGGCCGCTATAGAGAGGTTTTACTGTACTTACAATATAAAACGAATACGGCAATCCTAAGGAGGGCGTAAAAGTGTGCATTTTGCTAAATTTAAACCATCTTTTTAGGCAAACTATATATTTCAATTTAGAATTATTATTACTGCAACACATTTTAAAATGTAAAATAACTCAAATATATTTTCTTCATTCCCCACTATCCACCCACCTTCTACACTCGTATGTACATGTAGATGAAAATCTATCTACAACACTATCGCCAGACAGATAAAGGTTTAATTACAACTAGATCTAGTCCAACATCAACAGAACACGCTAATTAGACGTGAAAATATTTGAATTAAACAGAATAAAACCATACATTAATTAGTATTTTAATTAAATAGATTGCATATCTCTATTCTAGCACTGGCCTGTAATAACTCCTAATCTGATGGTGATCTGATGACTTAGAGAAAGGTTCTGTACATTTCGCATACATGTCTATCAGTATTGGTATGATTACATTGTATATATGGCGGCTTTAACACGCACATTTTGTCTTAACCCTTCGCTTTCTGAATTTTAAAATACATTTCTCCTTATTTACCCATGCCTTGTTGTATAATTACATATATCTTCATTGTGTACAAGTATTTCGCTGTGCAATCACTGCTGTGGAGTGCACTGGTTGCACAATCAATTTGTAAATAGTGCAGACCCTGATGAGACAGCTCCTGCAAGAGCTGTCTCATCTGGGTCTTCCCTATTTACAGCTACGTATATTGACGTGATTAGCAAGCGAAGGGTTAATATTTGGCTGTGGTTCCCATGGCAGCCAGAAGAAAATATATCCACTTGCCAAATTATTACATGTTACAGAATATTATGAGATCAGAATGTTCGTAGCTGTTCTTTTTCCATCACTCCATTGCCCATAGTACACTCATCCGAAGTACAAGTTTACATTTTGAATAGGCCGAGAATATATTACGTCACGAATGCTATCGCGACGTCATCATAGCTGTCATTGGTCCCGTGACTGCTATTTAGCAAAGCCCGAACATACTAATATAAGACTGTGTAACATATATTTACTATGATTTCGGTTGGTTTCAAACAGAGAAAACAGACGAACCGTTCAATCGGATACAACCATCGCATATGACATTTGCGCATCATAAAACGATGAATCGGCAGCGTGACAAAAGCACATCGCATATTGACAAATGCATAACGTGTATATTAACAAATGTACAGCGTATTTTGACAAATACACAGCGTATAATGACAAATGCACAACGTATATTGACATATGCACATCGTATATTGACACACGCACACCATATAAATAGAGGATACAACATGAGCGGTCTTTGAATATTCCAAATTTTGCTCGTTGTGATGACCTACGTTCAAACTCGTCTAAGATTCTATCAAGACAATCATTCTGATTACGTTTCATGAAGATTGGACAAAACATGTGACCACTAGAGTATTAACAAGGTATTTCTACGGTTTGACCTAGTGACCTAGTTTTTGACACCACGTGAGATTAAAACTCGTCTGAAATTTTATCAATACAATCATTCTGATAAGGTTTCATGAAGATTGGGCTTAAATTGTGGCCTCTACGGTGTTCACAAGGATATTCTACTGTTTGACCTGGTGACCTAGTTTTTCACCCAACATGACCCAATCTCGAACTCGTCCGAGATTTTATCAGGATAATAATTCTGACAGAGTTTCAGGAAGATTGGGCTGAAATGTGACCTCAAGAGTGTCTACAAGGTTATTCTACTATTTAAACTGGTGACCTACTTTTTGACCCCACATAACCCACTTTTGAATTCGGTCGAGATTTATCAAGACAATCATTCTGACAAAGTTTCATGTAGAGTGGGCTGAAAATGTGACTGCTAGAGTGTTCACCAGCTTAGTCTACTATTTGACCTGGTGACCTAGTTTTTAGCCCCACATGACCCATTTTCGAACTCGTCCAAGTCTGTATCAGGACAATCATTCTGACAAAGTTTTATAGAAAAAGAAGGCTGGACGTATGACCTCTAGAGTGTTCACAAGGTTATTATACTATTTGACCTGGTGACCTAGTTTTTGATCCCCATGACCCTCTTTAGAACTCGTCCGATATTTTATCTGGACAATCATTCTGACAAAGTTTCATGATGAATGGGCTTAAAATGTGACCTCTAGAGTGTTCACAAAGTTGTTCCATTATTGACCTGGTGACCTAGTTTTTGACCCCACATGGCCCATTTTACAACTGGTCCGAGATTTGATCAAGGCAACCTTTTTGACCAAGTTTCATAAAGATTGGACTAAATTGTGACCACTAGTGTGTTCACAAGCAAATTGTTGACGACATTCAAGTCTCCCAAAAGCTCGCCCTGGGCTTTGCTCAGGTGAGCTAAAAATGAACATGATATAGTTGAATATGTACACCATTTTACGCTTTTCCTTACAATGCAAAGTAATTATGTCCATATTAATGCGTATAATTTCAATTTCTACTTGATAAGGCATGTAGTATTCAAAAACACTTACCAAACTATCGGTGAAAATCAAGCTGCCCTTGGTTTAGTAGAATAATGTTCTATTTCGTTTAATTCTGAAATAAAATAAAACAAGTGTTAGTTTGTTATTTACATGTAGGTTAGACCGGTTAATGGTCTATTAAACCCTCTGGATCAGAGAGGCGAGAGTACCGACATTTGCAATATAATGCAGACTAAGATCAGGCGGATCTCAGAGGAGCCCTCTGATCAGGGTCTGCACAGAGCACTGTTTATCATTTAAAAACCTCAAACAAATGTTAGCTTTTCATATTCAATGGACTCTGATGTTAAACAATGATGGGCTTTTCCACTATGAACATTCAGCATAAAAGGGTTAAACGAGCAAATTGCATATAAAGGACACGAATGACCCCCACCTACACACACATCCCCCGGCGATATTGTCTCTAAACTAAATCAAGCATTTTCACTAAATGTTATAAAGTGAAGAACATCTCAAAGTCTCATAACTCTGGTAAAATGGTCGGAACAAAAATCGCATCTTCACATCAACATTGTTCACTTATGAAAGTTTGAATTTGATCCTTTCATTGGTGTATGGCGATTTGGACGCAAAAAATTGCAGGACGTATTTAGGTACGGACGGACGGGCGGAGAAGAGCAGGGCTATATGCCTTCCACGATACCCTAGAAACTATTGGAGCTTTCTCCGTAGCATTCGCCCTGTGTCGATACACCTGTATCAAGAGTCTCGAACTAGACTACCCCTGGCCGGTTGTTATGCAGATGTTATGCTGTAATTGGTAAAGCGAGCACTTTCAGTAGATATTAATGGTTCAGTAAACAATACATGTATATTTAAAGAGTCACAAAGGGTCCCCCCAGGAACCTTCAGAATTAGTGCTCATCGCTAGCACATCTTTCATATTTCAAAGAAAAACTTTGGTACAGGGATAAAACAAAGTATATTGGTAAATACAGACAAATGTAAAGTATTTAGCCCGTTACCTCATATAAACGTTTCCTAGCGCCTTTGCAAATAGAGGAGACCCAGATCAGGCAGCTCCTACCGGAATCACCTGATCAGGGTCTTCTCTGTTTGCTTATAAATGTAATTACGTGTATTTTATCCTACAGCTTTTGTCAAAACAAAAATATCATTTGAAAGTTTACAATATAAACAATTAAACTAATGAATATTCATAAAGGTACCAATTCACACATAAATGTTAATTAGTGAAAGGGTTTATAATCATTTGTTTCAAACATATTCATTGCTAAATAGCATTATGCTACGGTGTAACACAGATAGGAAAGAATAGGTAGCTTTCTGCACAACTTTTGTCCTGCATTTAGCAACCATGTGCTCTCATCGATCCCCATATTCATTAATTATAATGTCACTATCGGTATATAGGTATAGAACTGTCTACAGCATATCTGTAAATCGATATCTCACTCGCACGACAGCGCACTGGTAAAAAAAATCGTGTAACTAAAGGGGGGCAACTCGAACATACTGGTAAAACTGCGTGATAAAGTAGCTTCCCTTTTATGCTTTAAAATCAACGGACAAGCAATCATTATTATGATTACTGAATGTAGGCAGTAACAAATGGCGTCTGGTCATAAATGGTGCAGAGCTACAGATAAAGGTGCGTACCCAAATACTATCTAGAATCGTCATTTCTCCACCAAACCCTATACTGTGACCACTCTTAAGAATCGTCTCAGTATCGTCTAAGTAACGATTCTAAAGAGTGGTCACAGTGCAAGGTTTGGTTGAGAAATAAAGGAGCTATTTTTGAACATGTTTTAATTTACGCATCTTATCGCTTCATATTAACAGTTCGGTACATTGTCTACAGTCCTGTATACTACTGTCTATAGTCTTGTACATCAACTGTTTACAGCCCGGTTCACTACTGTCTTCATTTCGGTATACTACTGTATATGTACTCCTTACACTATAGTCTTTAGTCCAGTACACTACTGTAAACAGTCCGGTACACTACTGTCTACAATGTTGTACACTACAGTGTTGTAAACTATGTCTACATTCTTGTACAATACAGTCTACATTATATGTACTCTACTGTCTACATTCCTGTACACTACTGTCTTCATAACTGTAATCTACTGTCTACAGCCCTGTACACTACTGTCTACAGTTAGGTACACTACTGTCTACATAACTGCAATCTACTGTCTACAGTCCTGTACATTACTGTCTACAGTTATGTACACTACTGTCTACATAACTGTAGTCTACAGTCCTGAAGGGGAAGGGTCGTAACTAATGTTGGAAGAACTTGTGGCCCAACCCCTTTCAATATATATTGAAATAAAATATGTTTAAACTATACAGTCCTGTACGCTACTGTCTACAGTCTCATATATTACTGTCTACAGTCATGTACACTACTGTCTATACAGTCCGGTACACTACTGTCTACAGTCCAATATAATACTGTCTACAGTCCTGTACACTACTGTCTACAGTCCGGTACACAGCGGTCTTCAGTCCTGTACACTGCTGTCTACAGTCCAGTACATTACTGTCTACAGTCCGGTACACAACTGTGTACAATCCGGTACACTACTGTCTACAGTCCTGTACACTACTGATACAGTCCGGTATACTACTGTCTACAGTCCGGTACACTACAGTCTACAATCCCACTGTCCGGTACACTACTGTCTTCAGTCCTGTGCATCACTGTCTCCGGTCCGGTACACTACTGTCTACAGTCCTGTACACTACTGATACAGTCCGTTATACTACTGCCTACAGTTCGGTTCACTACTGATAGTCAGGTACACTTCTGTCTACAGCCCGGTACACTACTTTCTACAGTCCGGTGCACTACTGTCATACTGATATACTACTGTCTACAGTTCGCTACACGACTGTCTACAGTCCAGTTCACTACTGTCTTCAGTTCGGCACAATACTGTCTGCGGTCCGGTACAATACTCATAAAGCCCAGTACACTTATGTGTACAGTCTTGTACATTATTGTTTTCAGTCATGCACACTCCTGTCTACATTCCTGGCATTATTGTCTACGGTCCGGTACACGAAGTACTGTCTACAGTCCTGTATAATATTGTCTACATGTTGTACACTACTGTCAACAGTCTTGAACGCCAACTGTCAACAGTCCTGTCCACTACTGTCTACAGTCTTGTACACTACTGTCAAAAGTCCTGTACTCTACAATCTGCAGTCCTGTACACTACTGTCTTCAGTCCTGTACACTAGTCTTAATCGGGTACACTACATGCTACAGTCTTATTCCGGTACACTACTGTCTACAGTCTGAGTCTGGTACACTACTGTATACAGTCCGGTACACTATGCAAGTCTTCGTTATTGTATTAAATGCATTCTTGGTGTAACACGTCATTACCTAGTATCATAATTCATTGGTTAGGAATCCATTTCAACTCTTAAATAAAACAAAATCTTTAAACTAAAATATCTTTTAACGCTTTTGCAAATAGAGTAAACCCATGTCGAAAAATGTGTGTCGTCTGATAAGGGTCTGCAATGTTTTCATATGAAATAATATAGATTTGAGTCAAGGGTTTCTGCCATAGCCAATATTTCACGTGTTCATATGCCATTATAAAATGCCATTGCACGTTTTCATAACTGCTCACGAACGTACGGACATGTACCGTCCAACTATAAACTATAGATCCGCTCTCGTTTTCCGACAGATTGTCCTTGATGGTCAACTTGTGAACTCAACATATCGATGATACCCGACTGATACGATGCCTAGTACTCGAAATATTCGCGACCCGCTGACCGTAACCTTTACACGCTACAGGAGGAATGCGAAAATCTCTATTGCACACAGTTTGGACCCAGATGTCTCAACAGGATCCAAACTGTTTGACACTCGTCATTTATCTGAAACGAAATGTAAGAAATTCTTCTTCAAACTATGATTTAGATGACATCAAAACATTTTCTATGCCCGGAAAATGTATTTATCATGTTAACGGTTAGAGGTCTCTTTATACAGTAGAACCTTGTCTTAAACGGCTATCAAAATGAGATCTAAATATAGGTCTGTAAGGCATGTGGTAGCTTCATGCAGGTCAAACGTAATACAAAAAGCCCCCTTTTGAGCTTTCTGCGTTACTTAGCTCTGCTTTACGCCACCGTCTACTTTCGAAGGCTCCTATGTTCAATAAATAAATGGCCGCTTAAGACAGGTTCTATTGTAAAACAGTTATATAACCTGTACTATGGCCAGCGCTTGCCGGCAGTTAAGTTCATTCTATATCAGAATGGCCGACAGGGCAACACTGATTTGGCTGTTAGTGCATTTGTGCTTGAGCGTGGTCTCCCATGCTTTCGTGCTCGAAAAAACTAGTTCACGAGTACAGGATTCTACCGTGACACTCAAGACACCGGCAGGCGAGATTGTCGGTTTTAAAGACACGGTCAATGTCGGTTCAAAACTTATTCCGTTGAGAAAGTTCCTCGGCATTCCGTACGCAGTTGCGCCCACTGGAGACAGAAGGTTTGCGAAGCCTATTCCTAAGTCAAAGTTCTCTTCTCCGTACCAGGCTACCAGCTATGGACCAGCGTGTTTTCAGATTAGCGTCAACAGCGTATTGCCAGTTGGAAACTACAATTATTCGGAAGACTGTCTGCTTCTGAATGTATTCTCTCCAGAGAAATCGGCCGAGGAGGGACCTCTACCCGTTATGATATGGATACATGGTGGCGGCTTTACTGCGGGAAGCTCCATGGACAACGATGTCGATTTTTTCAGTGCTTACGGCGATGTTGTCGTGGTAACGGTCAATTACCGACTAGCACAGCTTGGGTTTTTGGGTACCGCTGACGATACCATTCAAGGAAATTTTGGACTTTGGGATCAGCATCTCGCTATTCAATGGGTGTATAGAAATATACCAGCTTTCGGTGGTGACAGAACTCGCATAACTTTATTTGGCGAATCGGCGGGGTCCATTAGCGTGGTGTTCCATTCAATATATCCTGGGAACAAAGGTCTTGTTCATAGAGTTATAGCCGAGAGTGGCACCGCACTAGCCGCCTGGTCACTGCAACAGAAGGCTGTGGTCGAACAGAATGCAAGAAGCTTTGCTGATCGTCTAGGCTGCAACCAGTCGTCCTCCGATGAAATGCTTAACTGTCTACGCACTAAAAGCGGAGACGAAATCAACGCCACCATGAACACGCCAACAAACACTTACCAAAGCTGGGGTCCGGTTCTGGATCATGATTTCGTCGTCGATGATCCGACAAGCATCATGAATGGTTCCTCTGCATTCGTGGCCGCCACTGAAACCTTTCACAGTATCGACCTGATAATCGGATGCAACAGTCGAGATGGGGTTGTAGACCTGTATACATGGATGGCGCTGCTAAACGAATATGACGTCAACAGCTTCAAGGTGTCCAGGGTCCAGTTCGAGCAGCTTCTTATTCCACATTTCTTACAGTTTTACTACCAAACGACTGAGATACCAAACTCAGTTCTAAATTTAGCCGCCTTCGAATACACTGACTGGAGCGATCCTGAAGATGATACAAAACGCCTAAACCAGCTCGCAAACATTGCCTCGGACGTACTCTTTTACGTTCCGTCTACTCGAACCGCTGACGCCCATGTCGCTGTCGGAAACTCAAGCACCTACATGTACAGGTTTTCAGTGAAGCTTCAGCACAGGTTTTTCCTCTTCCCTCCATCTTTGGACGCGCCTGACGCGGCTAATCATATGGACGAATTAGGCTTCCTGTTCAGGGGTCCGGATGTAGATGATTCGGAACAACACGCAAGAGAGCTGAACATCACCATCGACCAGCTCTCCACGTTGCTGAGGGTATCAAATGAAGTGATCACCATGTGGACAAACTTCGCCAAATCTGGGTACGTACGTGTACTAGTACAGTGGTTTTCTGGTATCTACAATACTAGTCCTTTGTATGCTGAATATTTAAAGTGAAATGCGCCATCAGCGTTTAACCCTTTACCAAATGTAAACGTCTTTCTACGCCTCTGTCAACAGAGTAGACCAAGATCAGACGGCTCCTGTAGGAGCCGTCTGATCAGGGTCTTCTCTGTTTGCTTATGGAATTATACAGATACGTTCCTTCTACAGCATTTACCCAGACCAACCACTTTCTTGTTCATTTGCCTCTATAAATATTAAACTAATATGCATGCATGTATGTACACCCATTATTTCTGACATGAACGTTTTTAAGCATAGACTCTATTCAGTGTGAACGGATTTAGCTAGATTTGCTATATAGGAGTTTGAATCACAAACAGTGTAGATCATGATCAATGGGAGTCCTCTGAGTACAGGGTCCATGCTTATAACGCTTTTTAGTTGAGTCTGAGTTTGTTCTCAAGCTTTTGATTGGTCAGATTTGAGCCTTTGGCTCAAATCTGACCAATCAAAAACTTGAGAACGAACTCAGACTCAACTAAAAAGTTTTATAAACATGGATGCTAATTAATATTCATACATACATCATTTCTAACATTAATATGCATGGAGTAAATTGTTACATAGATTACCATTATAATACTCTACTGCACATGTACTGTCTTTTCAGCAACCCTAATAAACCAGTTGACATCACTGCCTATTCACAGTCTTTGTGGCCAGAATATAGGAATAACGAAGGCTACTTGAACATACGACCGGACATGGCCCTCGTTGGACAGCATTATGCCCCAGAGGCGGTCGACTTCTTCGAATCGATCGTCCCCGAACTTCTCAACCGAACATCCACTCAGTGATAAGTTTTCTTCGGCAATTGTACGATATAGTAGGGGAGACCGGGGCTAGTTGGTACATTTCTTTACATTTTGTGATTTTTTAATATCTGATTTGGAAAATATGGAAAATCAGTGGTACAAGTCTGAATATATTGAATGTGCTTTATCTACACAAGGGCAAGTTTAGGACACAGAATTGAAGTTAACGAATACATAAAACGATTTTGATAGTCTTTTTAGTGTATCAACAAGCCCCATACTCGGGGCTAATTGGTACATAGTGTGGGGCTACTTGATACATGTCACTGGCGTCAGTAGCTAAAGTCATCGACATCTGAATCGCAATTCTAGTAAAACTAACACACCATTTAGAAACATTTGTACATTCGACATGGGCTCATTCACCGTAATAAACACGTTTCATCCACTTCTCGCGGGGCTTCGAGTTAGGTTATGGTTCAATGCCGACTGGGCAGTACCATTCGTTATCATCAGATCAATCAGATGATTCTACACGTTTTGTCTTTTTTTACGTTTTATTATTGTTTACTTTTAGGCGCTTTAAGTCTCTTATTATTATTGTTGTTTGCTATATCAGAATTGCATCTGTTGATAGATATATCGCACCTGTTCGTTTTCCTTTTAATAAATACGGACCATCCTGAAACAAAATGAAATTCATTTCTGATTTAAACCCTTCTCTTTTTAATTAAAACATTGTGCACTGCACGTCTGCCGCCATCGATTTGATAATCGTTTATTGTTACCCTGATAAAATTTTTTTTATAAAACAATGATATCTTTTACTTTTTGTTATATTTTTATGCGCGCTACATAACCATCAGCTGTTGATGCGCGCCATTGCATGGCAAAACAATAAATAAACTAGAGTTTTTTGTCACAAAAACAGATATCTCCTCCGCCCCACCCACCCCATACACACACCCTACACTTCAACACATACACACTGTGATATATTGTCACATTTCTGTACATGAGAACTCAACCGGACAAGATCTGTGACAGACAGACAAACAACTCTAACAAAAACAATATGTACAGGGAGATAATTCAAAATGTTGCTACCATAGCAATGGACTTGAATAATGATACTTCCCCTCATTATGCGCTTTCCCCACCACATTTTTTCAAGAAAAAAAAGATAACAGCTAATAACTCCAAAATATAGATACCAGAGGTAGGGCCCTTTTGTATGACACTTCCTTTCTGCATGCTCTTTCCATAAATGAAATGTCATTCAGTAGAACAGAAGTAATCGATTGGACAAAACATAACAAAGGGCAATAACTCCAAAAGTATTGAGACGAGAGTTATGGCTCTTTTACATGACACTTTCTCTCATCATGTTCTTTCCATGTATGATATTTCAATCCAATGACATGAGCCATAATTATAGGAGTTATCGTCCGGACAAGAAAGTGTGAAACAAATGTATAATGGGAACTACCTCCAATATTATTAAAGCCAGAGTTATGGACCTTGTGCATGACACTTCCTAGCATCATGCTTTTTCCATGTATGAAGTTTCAACCCAATGTCATGAGGTATATAGGAGTAACCGCTTGGACAAAAGAGTGTGGAACTATAAAAGGAACAATAACTCCGATATTAGTGAAGTCAGAGTTATGGACCTTGTGCATGGCACTTCCTCTCATCATGCTCGTTCCATGTATGAAGTTTCAATCCAATAGCATGAGCAATGTAGGAGTTATCGTCCTAAAAAGTGTGAAAAAATGTACAAGGGGCAACAACTCCGTGTGTAAAGTTTCAACCAACTGGGATCAGGAATATATGTTATCGTCCGGAAAAGAAAGGGTGATGGACAGACAGACAGACAGACAGACAGACGGACAGACAGACAACTCTCACAAAAACAATATGTATCCCCCATATACATATTTGGGGAGAGACAGGCTAATAAATAACGTCTAGATCTACCTCAAGAAGTGGAAAAATCACATTGTTTCTTATATAACTATTAGAGGCATACAGTTACTTGGTAGATTATACAAGAGCACATTTATATACAATATAGTTTATAAACTAGCAGTAACTGCATCAGCATTTCTTCTAATTATACATTTTAGAAATAACAAGAGCTGTCACAGGACAGCGCGCTCGACTATTCTCAGAATTTTTAGTGTAAAAATGCTTGATAGTGGACTAAAATAGTGCCCCATGATACTAGAAGCAAATAATCAGTCTCTGTAAAATATCTTTAATAGTATTCTGGATGTAGGATTTCTTGAAGTCTTTAATGAAAGAGAAAAAAGTGAGTGAAAAAGGGCAATGATTTCTGTAAAAATACTTGATAGAGTAATGTACTCTTGTCTACAAATGAAGCTTGAGGTGGTGAACAACTGTTCCAAGTTTCAAAAGCTTTATCTCAAAGGGTTATGTAAAAAGTGGACTTTAACAAAAACCTTAACCAAAAGTTCTAAGTTAAACAGGGCCATAATTCTGTTAAAATGCTTGATAGAGTTATGTACTCTTGCCTACAGATGAAGATTTTGATGGTGAACAAGTGTTCCAAGTTCTTAAGCTTTATTTCAAAAGGTTATGTAAATAAGTGGACTTTAACAAAAACCTTAACCAAAAGTTCTAAGTCAAAAAGGGCCATAATTCTGTCAAAATGCTTGATAGAGGTATGTACTCTTGCCTACAGATAAAGATTGTGGTGGTGAACAAGTGTTATAAGTTTCAAAGCTTTATTCCAAATGTAGGAGGCAAAAAGTGGACTTTAACAAAAACCTTAACCAAAATTTCTACGTTAAAAAGGGCCATAATTCTGTCAAAATGTTTGACAGAGTTATGTAACTTTGCCTACAGATGAATATTATAGTGAACAAGTGTTCCAATTTTCAAAGCTTTATTCCAAAGGTAAGAGGTAAAAAGTGGACTTTAACAAAAACCTTTACCAAAAATTCTACGTTAAAAAGGGCCATAATTCTGTAAAAATGCTTGACAGAGTTTTGTACTCTTGCCTACAGATACAGTTTGTGATGATGAACAAGTGTTCAAAGTTATAAAGCTTTATCTCAAAGGGTTATGTAAATAAAAGGACTTTAACAAAATTCTTAACCAAAATTTTTAAGTTAAAAAGGGCCATAAATCTGTCAAAATGCTTGACAGAGTAATATACTCTTGCCTACATTTGAAGATTGTGGTGGTGAACAAGTGTTCCAAGTTTCAAAGCTTTATCTCAAAGGTAAGAGGCAAAACGTGGACTTTAACAAAAACCGTAACCATAAATTTGAAGTTAAAAAGGGCCATAATTCTGTCAAAATGCTTGACAGAGTTATGTACTCTTGCATACAAATGAAGATTCTGATGGTGAACAACTGTTCCAAGTTTTATAGCTTTATTTCAAAGGGTTATGTAAATAAGTGGACTTTAACAAAAACCTTAACCACAATTTCTAAGCTAAAAAGGGCCCTAATTTTGTCAAAATGCTTGACAGAGTTATGTGCTCTTACCTACAGATGACGTTTGTGATGGAGAACAAGTGTTCCAAGTTTTTAAGCTTTATCTCAAAGGGTTATGTAAAAAAGTAGACTTTAACAAAAACCTTAACCAAAAGTTCTAAGTCAAAAAGGGCCATAATTGTGTCAAAATGCTTGATAGAGTTATGTACTCTTGCCTACAGATGAAGATTGAGGTGGTGAACAAGTGCTATAAGTTTCAAAGCTTTATTCCAAATGTAGGAGGCAAAAAGTGGACTTTAACAAAAACCTTAACCAAAATTTCTAAGTTAAAAAGGGCCACAATTCTGTCAAAATGCTTGACAGAGTTATGTACTCTTACCTACAGATGCAGTTTGTGGTAGTGAACAAGTGTTCCAAGTTTCAAAACATTATTCCAAAGGTTAGAGGCAAAAAGTGGACTTTAACAAAAACCTTAACCAAAGTGTGACGCGGACGCCGACGCCGACGCCGACGCCGACGCCGACGCCGGGGCGAGTAGGATAGCTCCACTATTCTTAGAATAGTCGAGCTAAAAAGGAACGAAGAGTAGAATTGAGCATACAAACATATAGATCTAGTTTATTTTGACTTATACAAATATTAAAGTCTTGTCTGGGGCTAGTTGATACATTGTATCAAATAGCCCCAGGGCATGTGTATCAATTAGCCCAATGCCAACTTTCCATGGACTCGCCTATGTTACCTAGATCAAGACTGTTCCAAATTATGCTCATGTCATTGCTACAAACACATTATATTTCAAGCTGAACCTTACACATAAAGTAAATTCACAATAGTAAACGCTTAGTTACTGATTAACAAAATAAACTCAAAATTTACTTTCGTTGTTATAAATCATACAAATAGACCTACGAGAAGCAGTTATCGTCGTAGAGAGTTGGCGCCAACAGCAAAACGGCCGCAATATTTTACTGTTTTTAAAAATGAAGTGATTGACGTAATTTTGGGACGTTTTTCATGATTGTGTATGCTGTACCATCTAGCCCCGTGTATCAACTAGCCCCGGTCTCCCCTACTTAAACAATGTCTCGGTAAAAGTTTAACAAGTTAAAGGCAAGATCGTGACTATATTTTCCAACAGATTGAATTCAGATGAGACGTCGTGAATCTCGGCGAGTGCTGATGGTCTCAACGTCGGGTAACTCTGTGTCAGCCGATTGTCCCAATGTTTGACACCCTGGTTGTAGTTTTACAGTGTAATTGAATATCATAGATCTGCGTTACATAACTGAAATGGGCGGAAATCTATGTAAACAAACATTTACTGAGCAGTGGGCATGCTTATGATTTAAGTACAGTAAACCCCTCTAAATCGGAAGTCTATAGGAGAGAATAACTTAGATACATTTAGGCAGGTGGCTGCTTAATGCAGGGTGAAAGACATGCTGAAAGCTCCTAAGCTCCTATATGACGTTCACCCTGCATCAAGCTGTCATCTATCATCAATAAAGATATATATTATACATTTGTATATACAAAATTTAACGTCTAGTTCAGAGAGGATTTACTATATACATAAGTATTATTGCATGGAGCTGTTGATAAAAGGGGTATTAGGTATTTATATAAATTTCTCATCCATTCCCCTCTTGCAAATACTCATTAGAATCGTCTTGGAGGGGCGATCTCTAATGAGTAGCAACGTTAGGACTTGACTGAGAAATAGGATACTTACATAGACCCATGGTCAAAATAAACTCTGCACTATGATATACATATAGACCCAGATAAGATCAATGGGTATGCAATCTGTATACAGTAAAACCTCTCTATAACGACCACTAAATTACATTAAGTATTTTGTGTTAAATGCAGGTGGCTGCTTAAATCAAGGTAAAAGTTAAACAGAACGCTCCTATAGGAGTGTTCTGTTTCACTTTCACCTTGCTTTAAGCAGCAACCTGTCCTTAATACCAGCTAATTAACATAATTTAGTGTCCGTTATTGAGAGTTTGTACTGTATATGAATAGATAATAAATACGTAATGCACATAATATAATGATTATGTGAAAAATTCATACACTCATTAATCAGATGTCGCATGTTTAATATGGCTGCTATACTGGTATTATCGAATACCGGTATCTTTGTTAAGAAGCGAACGCTACTCGATTCGATCCTGTGTGGGAGCAACACATGCGAGAGATTACTACATGTATAATAACTATCGCAACAGAACCTGGTATTGTATATATACAGCAAAGGCTCTCTAAAACGAGCAGTTAAGCCGTTCCCTCATATACACGTGTTTTTACGCATCTGCAAACAGAGTAGACCCAGATCAGACGGCTCCTAGAGGAGCCGTTTGATCAGGGTCTGCTCAGTTTGCTAATGAAATTCGATCGAAATATCTGTATCTGTACTTTCTAAAATAGCTACAATATTCCACCTCCCATAATTCATTTTAACTATTTTGTCCATGAATGTTCAGTAGGTATCGAAATTTGTAACATAGAACAGGGAAAGGGTTAATGAATAAGCATGCGTCTTTGATAGCAGGTGGTTGCTTACTGCAGATCAGAAGTAATGGGAGCTCTATCGTACATAACATTCGTCTTGCATTAAACTGCTACCCGCCGTCAAGACCCAGATTTATAGATATTTTTGTGGTCGCATTAGTATATATGTTAAATAGAACTTATCAAAGTAAGTAAGCATTTAGACATTTTTCAATGTTCAATCGCATACAAAACCCCAACTCGCCAAAATAATATACACAACAAAGAAAATGTTTTCAGTGATTATGTTAATAATTTTCCTCTTCAATATTTGTATAACAAATATGACATGATGCATTAATGCGTTAGCTCTATAATGGCTGATATATGTATGCCCTACATGTGTATGCTTTTTTGTATTGGTAGAATATACTATGATTCCAAACAGATCAGACCCTGATTAGACGGTTCCAAGGAACCGTCTGATCTGCGTCTACTTTGTTTGCAAAGGTGTGGAAAGGAGTTAGACCAATAATGAATATAAAACTGATGTTATTGTACTTATAATATACATGTATACATATTAAATAAACACAATATGTTGAGTCAAAAGAGTTTGTGTTTGTATTGCCGTTTGGCCCTCGACATATGTTAGAACTAAAACTAGGACTCCCTCCGGAGTGGATGTAATAGAAATAAATGGGGCAGTATTACAAGAAGATGGGGCAATAGCGGAGGCCTTTAATACGCATTTTGTATCAATATTCACTGATGAGAACCCTATAGTTCCGAAGGTGGCGGATAAAACGGATAAGGAATTGTCCGAATTGATATTAACTGAGGAAACAGTTTCAGAAGTGATACAACAGATAAATCCAAATAAAGCTCAAGGACCAGATGGTTTCCATCCTAGGGTCATATACGAAAGTAAACATTCAATAGTGAAACCTTTGTATAGGATTTTTACCAAATCAATTGAAGAAGGTAAGCTCCCAAACGAATGGAAAAAGGCGAATGTTAGTACAATATTTAAGGCAGGTAAAAAAAAGAGGGTAGGAAATTATAGACCGATAAGTGTTACTTCAATATGCTGTAGGATTCTAGAGAAGATCATAAGGAACGAAATAATGGACTTTTTGGAAAGGCATAATCTATTATCTATATACCAACATGGCTTTAGGAAACATAGATCCTGTGTAACCCAGTTATTAGAGTGTATTGAGGAATGGTCAAAAGCAATAGATGAGAATAAAGACATTAATATAATTTATTTAGATTTTAAAGCAGCTTTCGATAAAGTACTACATAAAAGACTCTTGGAAAAAGTGAAGAGCATATGAATAAAAGGGAAAATATATAAGTGGTTGGAAGACTTCCTTGATAGTAGATGGCAGAGAGTAATCATTGGGGGTTCGAAGTCATCATGGCAAAGAGTTACTAGTGGGGTTCCCCAGGGTAGCGTATTGGGTCCGCTATTGTTTCTTATTTACATTAACGATCTACCAGATGCAGTGGAATGCACAATCAAATTGTTTGCAGACGATACAAAGCTGTATTCAATAAATGAGAACAGTAATGAAGAGGACAAATTACAAAATAGTTTATTTGATGCATGTCACTGGTCAGACAAATGGCAGATGATTTTCAATACAAAGAAATGTAAGTCTATGCACATAGGTAAAACATATGCCAGTGAATTCTTCATGAAAACTGATGACAACAGGGTGGATAGGATTGAAAGAGTAAATTCAGAAAAAGACCTAGGAGTACTATTTGATAACCAGTTAAAATTCAATGATCATATTTACACAAAAATAAAGAAAGCTAACTGCATTCTAGGTTTGATAGCTAAAACTTTTACATATGTCTCTAAGGATGTGTTCCTCCATTTGTATAAGGCACTAGTAAGGCCGCATCTTGAATATGCATCTGTAATATGGACCCCACATTACAAAAAGTATAGTATTGCTCTAGAAAATGTTCAGAGAAGAGCCACTAGAATGCTCATAAGTTTGAGAGGTTTAAGCTACAGTGAGAGGTTAAAGCATCTCGGCATTCCGACCCTGGAGTACAGGAGGGACAGAGCAGATGTAATTCAGGCATTCAAACTTCTGAAAGGTTTGGACAAAACATCTGCCACCCTGCTATTGGTAAAAGAGGGTAGTAGAACAAGGGGTAACGATATGAAACTCCGTAAGCCAAGGGCTAGAACAGAACAGAGAAAGGGTACTTTTAGCCATAGGGTAATAGACCTCTGGAACTCTCTCCCTAACAGTGTTGTTCAGGCACCCACATTGAATATCTTTAAATCAAAGCTGAATGGGCACTGGGGGCCACCAATAAAGCTAATAAGTTTGATGCCGAGTGCTATTACCCATATAAGTGAAGTGTCGACAGTGATTAAAGACAATAAAACAGAATAGAACTGTAAGGAACTGTGAGTAGTATGTGTACATATGAAACGGATGTGAAAATCAATGTTCACTAGTAGTGAACGGGAAGTGTATATATGTTAAAATATGAAATGAACAGAACTGATATTCATGCAAGTGAAGTGAATAATAAAGGACATTACTGGAACCGGTATAATAAAATTCAACTGAAGAGAACAAATACAAATGGGCCGAAGTTCTAAGCTGCAAAGCTTATGCAACATAGATGCATCTGGCCTCGATTCTACATGAACTACATGAATGACAAATAGGCCTACATTCCAACTAGCTATCGCTGCATTAACGATATCTTACTGCTACATATCTGTCCCCGTATGAGTACGTTTAATGTGTACATACGGAGATCCGTCTATGACATATTGATGCAATTGCACTCTAGATATATAATACAAAAGTTGTTATACAAATGTAACTTCAGTTTATGTTTACAATCATTGGTTTTGATTGATCCCCATAATCCATTGCAATTTTAGAAAAGTGAACTTACAAAATCGGCCTGTTATTCCAACTACAATGTACATCCGTTTTCAACACTAACGTTTGCCTAAAATTTAACTCTGCAGTATTTGTCAAGTGTTGTTAAAAATCAAAACAAAACCACGTGGATGTCATACTTCCGTTTATTTACGTATGGAATAGCCATTGTCGAAAAATATTTATGGCTTTTACTGACAATAAAAGTAATCATTACAACTTAAAATTTTAATAAATTATGTTTTCATCATTTTTATAACACGCGTGCGTGAGTTTTTTTTAAATGAAATTCATAATTGTTGAAAACAAATTAATGATTACCCCCTGTATGGTATAGATAAAAGGCGGATTGTACCGGTGTGGCCGACCTAATCGGAACACCTACGCTATTTTCTTTGAAGAAAATTTAGTGACCAAAAGGAACTTAACCCTTTATACCACGACTATTCATGCACGAAGTAAATTGATACGGATTTTACTCCGTGATTCATGTATAGAATAATTACACCACGAATGTTGATTTGCACAATTTTCAGACTGGTATGAGAACACGTGCGGGAATATAATTATTTTACTGTGGCCAAAAGCTGCTGACAAAGATCAACATACATTGTTTGGAACAAAGGCAAATTAACTAAACAGAACCTGATCAGACGGTTCGTACAGGAACCTCTACTGCTGCTACTGCCACTACCATAGTAGTAGTTGTTGTAGTACATGTAGTGGGTATATTAGTAACAGTACTTAGCAGAAGTATAGTTCGATTTTGACACGTGAGCTGTGACCTCTAGGACCAGTCCACCCATAGAGGTAAAACTCGTCACAAACCATGTATTTGTTCCGGATTTACTTGTGATTTTACAGACAAGTAATAAGCATATACAGTAAAATCTTTTTTAAACGGCCACTAAATTGTGTTAATTAGTTAGTATTTAGGGCATGTGGTTGCTTTAAAAAGCAAGGTGAAAGTAAAACAGAACGCTCCTATAGGAGCGTTCTGTTTTACTTTCACATTGCTATTTATAAGCAGCCACCTGCCTTTAACACAAAATACTTGATGTAATTTAGTGGCCGTTATAGAGAGGTTTTACTGTATATACTTATACTGCACGATTACTACGAGCTTCTTGTGACAACCATTGTCTACTTATCCATAAATTAGAATGGTTGCAACTTCTATAAATATAAAAGTGCAGTCACGGCTCAGCGCTCGAAATCGAACTATAGTAGCAGAGGTAGTACGACTAGTAGTAGTAGTTGTTGTAGTGGTTAGTAGTAGTAGCAGTACTTAGTAGTAGTAGAAGAAGTGGTAGTAGTAGTAAGTGTAAAGTTAGTAGAAGTTGTAGTTGTAGTTATAGTAGTGGTGGTAGTATAGTTCTTTAGTAGTAGTAGAAGTAGTAGTAGTAGTAGTAGTAGTAGTAGTAGTAGTAGTAGTAGACTAGTAGTAGTAGTAGTAGTAGTAGTAGTAGTAGTAGTAGTGGTGGTGGTAGTATAGTAGCAGTAGTAATAGTAATAGTAGTAGTAGAAATAGTAGTTATAGTAGTAGTAGCAGTAGACTACTACTACTAGTAGTAGTAGTAGTAGTAGTAGTAGTACGTAGTGGTGGTGGTAGTAGTAATAGTAGTAGTAGTAGTAGTAGTAGTAGTAGTAGTAGTAGTAGTAGTAGCAGTAGTAGTATAATTATGAGTTGCTGTTGTAGTAGTAGTACCAGACAGATAGACAAACATATAGTAGTAGTAGTAGTAGTAGTAGTAGTAGTAGTAGTAGTAGTAGTGGTAGTAGCAGCAGTTGTAGTAGTACTACTACTACTAGTAGTAGCAGAAGTAATAATTGTAGTAGTAGTAGTAGTAGTAGTAGTAGTAGTAGTAGTAGTAGTAGACGTAGTAGTAGTAGTATTAGTAGTAGTAGTAGCAGTAGTTGTACTAGTAGCAGTAGCAGTTAGAGCAATAATAGAAGGCGTATCATTAACCTTTTCTATGTTCAGTATTCGTGTGAGAAATAATGTACTGACACCATCATTATTAGCTGAGTATTCGCCCGTCGTGGCGCTGTCCGTCCGACCGTCTGTCTGTCCGTCTATCCGTCTGTCCGCCCGTGCACCTTTCCTTGTCCGCTCTCCATCTCAAACAAATGAAATCCAATTATTTTCAAATCTTGTCAGCATGTATATTACCATATCTCGGTCAAGTTCGATAACCAGCAAGATTGTCCTAGACACTCCAGAATTATCTCCCCTTACTTTATGAATTGTCGTGAAGTTTTGCGTGCTCTCTATGTTACAAAGACAAAACAACAGACAACTGGTGTGCAAGCAGCGGGTAGCAGTTGCCGTGAATTTTTGCTTGTCCGGTCTCTAACTCAAACAAATGTAATCCAATCCTTTTCAAAGGACAAGGTTCACGAAGGGTCAAAAATGGCCCAAACCTTGTCCTTTGATCAGCATTAATATTACCATAATAATTATTTCAGTCATGCTCGATAGCTACGAAGATTGTCTCTGACACTCAAGAATTATCTCCCCTCACTTTATGAATTTTGGCGAACTTTTAATTTGCTTGTCCGCTCTCTATTTCAAACAATCGTAATCCAGTCCTTTTCGAATTTGGTCACCATGCATATTATCATAGTGTCTCAGTCGAGTTCGATAAATAGCAAGATTGAGATTGCCCTTGACACTCCACAATATTATCACCCCTTACTTTATGCCACCATATATGGAGTAATGGCCTTTCAACTTCCAGACATTTGTTACATTTTGGCACTCTTGTTTTTATAATGGCATTTGTAGACAGGATTGTTTGGGTATTGGTAGAACCTGTACATAGAGATGGGCCTAAAAAGGAGCCCTCTGATCTAGGTCTACTCTGTTTTCAAATGCGTGAAAACACGTTTATGTGAAGGAATGAGTTAATAATTACTGTAATTATCAAATCATACCACTACAACTACATTTTACAGCAACTTACTAAGTTACTACATGTATTAATTACCGCTAACGTACACTAGCCGATGCTGCTATTTAGTTTGGATCTCAACTATTCCGGATAGTTTCTTAAAAATTCATCATTATGATATGGAATTTCAAAATTCATTTTTTCAATATTCAAAATATATCTCAAAATTATTTCGATCAAGTCTAGTCACACAATTTAATCGGGACGGATTGAACAGTTGAAAAAATTCAATATACATGCAATTACAGCATATTTGAATTCCGTGTCACTTTCGTTCAAGACAGACATTATTTTGAAAATGCGCATACTAATCTGAATGTAGGAAAAAATGCCACTGGAAAAAATACCACCGGAAAAAATGCCACTGAAAATATGCCACTGGAAAAAATGCCACAGTTAAATGGCGAAATGCCACTGGAATAAATGCCACTGGAAAGAATGCCACCCTTTTTTATAAACTTTTTTCTTATCAGAGTTTTTTTTTATAGTTTTTATTAGTGAAGACCCAGTTCAGGCCTAGTAGATTGGGTCCTAGATGAGGCCTCTCTTTTTGTTGGGTCTCATCTGGATTCAAACTGTTTGCAAGGTTCATCAACGGTGAAAAGACGACATATTTTTGTATGGGTGATAAGTGCTGTTAGTGTGTTTGTTTAGGATATGTTCATCAAATAGACAAACAGTGTACATCCAAACCATAAGGCTCCATTGTTAACCTCATGATCTTGATCTACACTGTGTGCAATGTAAATAGACGACATACTTTTAATGGGTGATAAGTGTTGTGATTGTGTTTCAGTTTGTACTGTATTCTGGATAATGTTCATCAAATAGACAAACAGTGTAGATCCAAACTATAAGGCTCCATTACAGGTCGGTACAGAATTGACAGATAACATAAACCCGACAGAGCTTTTAACACCGACATTTCCTACACTGTCACATACATAATAAATCGGTCGATCATCTGAAATATTCTACCCATTCATCCAGAGAAATACACTTAACATGTAGTGTCCATGGTTATCATTCATTCATTCATTTATTTATTCACTCATCATGTTTGTGTTCTTGCAAATAAATCCGTAATGAGCTGAAGCATTGCGTTTTATATCAACCCATGGTTGAAAGGGAGGCAAATGTATTGTTCTGAATGTTCAAGTAACTTTGGATATTAGATTACTTTGTTTTATTTATATAACTCAGTTGAGACTAACACAGAAATAAATCAAAATTAGTTTAACTAGACAATTCATAAGCTGTGACAAAGTCGATACACATTCCATGAAATAGGTAAACAACTGCTGGTCCCCATCCCGGAAATGTTGGCGGCTGCTTTGAAAAGAGAGTCCTAACTAAAGAGCTTACGGTTAGATGGGCCACCTGAACAGCTATGGCACTAGAGCAGTTAGAAGATTATTTCAACTTAGATGATATACTGGCAACAAATGAAAAAGTTCCGTCGAAAGTTGAGGTTCCTATCTATAGACTAGGTATGCCGATATTTTCAGTTTCCCCACCCACTTTTTAAATTATCGGGTCGTTTCGAACCCAAGTCGTTTCAGCCGCAGGTGTTTGTCGTGTGCTACCCCCACCCCCTACCGGCCCATCTGCTACCCCCCCCCCCCACCCTCTGCAATCTCACAGAAAGATATTGGTCAAAATAATCTCAAACATGTCAAAATATTGTCAAAATACCATAAAACGAAATTTTGAAGTAAACTGAAAAAAAAACCACGTCAATATAAAATGATATAACAAGGTAGGTATCTCTGAGCACTGAAAATTGACATGCGGCCACTAAAAGTGCCATAACTTTGTCAATTTCCAGTGTATTCTCCAAAACTATGGCTTATATTTTGTGGGAGGGATGCCTCGACATAAGTAATCAAACGAAACCACCATTGTACGACACATTCATTTGAAAACAGGCCTTTAATTCTCAAAATAAGTTGGTCCGCTCCGATCTGATAGACCCGAAACTCACATTTGACAAGAGTGAAACTACATATATTCGCCGGTTACCGAAGAAATGCTGTAATATATCAGTGATACACATTGCTTTAAATATATTTCCTTAACGAAATGGTGTAGATTTACTTGATTATGGTAAGAATAATCCTTTTTGTCGGTTGAAATTCACGCCGCAATAAAATTGTCACGATCATCGAGACGCTCGCAAAGGCGAATGACATTAACGATAATATTAGAGGTTATCCGCATGAGACAGTCACACACCTCCACGTCCTTTCGGGTCTATCAGATCGGAGCCGACCAATTTATATTGAGAATTAAAGACCTGTCTTCAAATGAATTTGTCGTACAGTGGAGGTTTCGTTAATACCATGTCTTGAGGCATCCCTTCCACGATATATAAGGCATAGTTTTTGAGAATACATGGGAATTTGACAAAGTTACGGCACCTGTAGTGACTGCATGCCTATTTTCAGTGGTCAGAGATACCTACCTTGTTATTATCTACAAAAATCAGATTTTTTCAATTCACTTTTAAATGTTATTTTATGGTATTCTGACAATGTTTTGACATTTTTGAGATTGTTTTGGCCAATATTCAATATGTTTCTGTGTAGTTGCAGATGGGAAAGGGGGGGGGGGGGGTTGGCCGGGTAGTGGGGTAGCACAAGACAAACACCTATGTTTTCAGCTATTAGCCACACATAGTTCTGCAGCCGGATATGGGTTGTTCCCCATATAAACTAGTGGTGTAACAATACATCAAACTATCGAACTATCGTGATAGTTCCCTATCCCAGTTACACTATCGATAGTTATTTCCAATTGACGATAGACTATTGCGATAGTTGCTCTGACTATCGATAGTTTCGATAGTTCTTTCATATAATTGGCATTGTGTTTTCAAGATGGCGTCGACCATCGCGGAGATCGAGTTTGTTAAAAACAAAAGTGGTAAAACACAAGTGGCAAAGCCCAATTCATTTTAAATCATTTCCACAAACATTTTTTAGTAAGTATTTACAGCAAAGTTATATCTTACACTGTGCAAATTTGCATTTACAAGTTTTCAAATCTAGGCAATAACTATTGCAATAGTATTGCAATAGTTTCCAGCAATAGCAATAGTATCGCAATAGTACTTTCAGCAATAGCAATAGTATTGCAATAGTCAAAACTGGCCCCAATAGTCAGCCCTAATATAAACACTTGGTTTCTTGGGCTGTTTTCATGGTGCTTTCTCTATGTTGGTTGCAGTCTTTCAGCTGGTCCGGGTATCATTTCGGACTCGAGTCGTTTTGCCTGTGGTCGTTTCGGCCCAAACATAAAGTATACAGAATTGAATGATTCAAGCGATTGCATTCAATGCTGTAAATGACAATTGTCATATATATAATGCCATGAACAAAGTACAAATTTTTATTTATAGTTGATTTGGTGTTGAATGCAGCTTTAACTCCTTAACCAGCATGGCTTCCAAACTCATGGAATACATCCTGGTTTCTAGTATCATGACCTATTTTGACTTGAATAACACTCTCAGCCCTCAGCAACATGGATTTCGATCAAAACACAGTTGTGAGACCCAGCTTATTGGATTTACTCAAGAAATGGCTGATTCCTTAGAGCTGGGTCAACAAACTGACATTCTTATCATGGATTTTAGTAAAGCTTTTGACAAAGTCGATCACCACAAACTAATCCACAAACTCCAAGATTTTGGTATAGACATGAAAGTCATTTCCTGGATAAAATCTTTCTTACAAAATAGATCACAGCAGGTACTTGTTGAGGGTACGAGATCAGACATACTGTACTACCAGTTCTTTCGGGTGTCCCCCAAGGCTCAGTTCTGGGTCCCTGCTTATTCCTTTCATATATAAATGACCTACCATCAAGTATCAAAAGTAGTGCCCGTTTATTTGCTGATGATACCATAGTATACCTTACTATAAAATCTGAACAATCTGCAGAAAATCTACAAAATGACCTAAACACACTGTAATCTTGGGAACTTGATTGGACAATGGAATTTAACCCTGACAAATGTGAGATATTGAAAATCCACAGAAAGAGGAACCCAATTATTTTCCCCTACAAACTACATGGCAAAGAACTAAAAACTTCATATCAGTCAAAATACTTAGGAATCACCATAAGCAGGGATCTGAACTGGGCCTCCCATATCCAAAACATCACAGGGGTTTTTCACATTCTATAACAGAGGCCCTGTAAAAGGCCCCTTCCCAATTGAAAATTTCTTTAAAATCATGCAGTTTTCCCAAAAATCCAATGTTACACCAGCTTCTTTTTTTCCCAAATCAGCAATTTTAGCGATAATTCTTCCCAAAATTAGCAGGCTAAGGCCCCTTCCCAATTAAGAGAGAAAAAGCCCTGCATCACCGCAAAAGCAAACAATACCTTACGCTTCATAAAAAGAAATGTTAAAACCCAAAATCAAAAAGTAAAGGAAACCTCCTATAAAACATACGTCCGACCTCAACTCAAATACTGTTCCACAGTCTCAGGTGCCCATGGCAAAAATACCTGATAAATAAAATTGAAATCGTCCAGAGATCTGCAGCACGTTACATCCTGAATGACTATAATTATACTAGCAGTGCCTCACATATGATCAGAACCCTTAACTGGAAAACCTTACAAGCCAGAAGAAACCTTGCATCCCTCCAAATGCTCTATAAAATAAGAAATAACCTCGTGCTTGTTAACCATCACCACTTGAACCCAACTAGAAGTCTGCATTACCTAAGTCCATTCTCGAAAACAAATTACCACTCCAACTCCTTCTTTCCAAGGACTATCAAGCTTTGGAACAGTCTACCGATGCACATTCAGTCGAGTCCCAGCATACAAATAATTGCTGACAGGCTTGACTCATACTATCCCTAAACCAAGTGGAATCATGTTTTTATTTTAATCATTAGCACTGTAGATCTTTTTTATTTATGACTATTTTTACTTTCCTAACAATGCATATAACATCTTGCAGACTAACAACCTGTCTCCTGACAAGCGCCTGCCTCGAGTAATCGGTAACGATTTTTGGCAGAAAAAAGTTGAAGTTGAAGTTAACTCCTAATATAACTATAAGCCATATTACTTCTACTTCTTATGAACGCCTTCATTTGCTTCATAAAGATGATAAATGTAGATTGAATTATGAAAAAAACATTTCAGTAAAAGGAATACTGAGTTTATATCTACATTCTAAAATATGTACACAGGATGGCTTAGTGACTGTTAGTATTAGAATATAGCAAAGACCTATGATAACACACTATGTATTATCATAGGCCTTTGAATGTATGCAGTGACGATTCTTACGGTACCGTAATAATAGCCTCAGTCGCTATTCTTACAGAAGTTTCGTAATAATAGATGTAGTCAGGGGTGAGATTTTTCCACAGATCCACGGATTTTGTTTCTCTCGGGGCCGCTTTTGAGACTGATGTAAATCAGATTTTTAGAATTTTGGAGGTGTGGGTTGGGTTATTGCTATTCATGCGTGGAAAATTGTTATTCGCCGATCTATTCTTTTACTTTTCCAAGTGAATCCGCGTTAATAACATTTGTCACATTAACAGTGAGATTTTGGTTCAGCTAATCGAATAAAGAGACTCTTGTCCTACAGCCAATCAAAACGCTCATATTAATCAGTGATCGTTCAGTCTTCCAATTTGGTGTCCGTGTTATGAAATTCAGTATCTGTACTGTCAATTAATCTGAATGTAAAACAAGAATGAGAAGCATAGGCATAGATTACAATAATTGTAAAATTTAAGTAAGTTCTACCTATGATGGCTGGAGAAAGAAATGAAGTTGACATTTGGTAAAGAAACAAGAGAAGTGATAATTGGCGGCTATTTCGTGAAACTTAAAAGTAAACCTCCCTTGAAGAAGGGTCCTTGTGTAATACTGTAAACTTTGTTCCAAACAAATGAATTACAGAAAATGCGACTGTGTAGTCTTCAAGAACCATCTGAAAAATGCTAAACATATCCAGTTATTGAAACAGTAGTTTTCCAGTCACATGTCAAAACCTGTAATGTCAAGTATTCACCAGAAAGTTTTGTCTGTCAATAGCTATTCATATGTAATGTAAAGGAACTGGCCAAGATGTACCCATTCAGAAAAGGTATATTTTGTTATAAGATAGTTTATTGACATAAAAAAGTAATTAGTTTGAATGTGAACTATGACTAGAAATTGTAACTATACTGTGTATAAAAAGGTGAACTTTGTCTAGAATGTTATTTAATGTTAACTGTTATATTACCATGTCAACTTTAAATGATTAAATCAAATTTTGTATATTTATCTGTGATCACTGAGTTCATTTTGATTTCGTTGATTTCTTTTTAATTCTTTATTGTTTTAATTCATGCTTGTGTTTGAAAAGAAATTAATCTGGCAATGTTGAATGGATCCGATAATAAAATGAATATCAATTGTATGGACATGTTCTTCAACAGTACTGGTTTGTTTAAACTACAGCTCATGTATGACATACAACTCAAGTATAATTGTAAAAAACACATGAATGAAAGACCCCAGTGAAAATGCAGGAGAAGGCTCCTCAAGTGCTTAGGAAGCTACATTTCATTTTGCATGGGGTGGGGGATTCGCCTCCCTGAACCCTCAACATGGGCATTGCCCAATGCCCATGTCCCGCAAGGGGCCTAAGCAGCAGACCCCCACCAATTTTCCTCTTTTTTTACAAACAGCCATTGTCACCCCTGATGTAGTACCACCATACGCTATTCTTGTGGTTGTCAATAACACTGTATGTTTTTATCAAATATGACATGTATTTTCCTTATACTTTTCTTTTTATTTCCTTATACATTGTACTTTTCTTTTTATTTCAGCAAGAAAACATCAAGATTTTTTAAGCTGTGGATAATCAATTAATGTTGGAATTTCCACTATTTTCTGTTGGTTCCAATATCGTTGTCAGCTCATTTTTATGCCCTTGTTGACGATAGTCAGGGGGCATTCTGTTTTGCACATGTCCGTCCGTCTGTCACGCTTTAAGGTGCAGTTGGTTGTCACAGTTTTTCAAGTGTTATAAGTCAGTAATTTCTAACCTTATACGCATGAAACTTTACATACACATCAATTTCCATCTGTGCTATCATTTGGCACCCCACCCATGCTGCCCACAAGCCCAAGGTCTAGGGCAGATGACTTGGAAATTTTACATGCAGTTGGTTGTCACATTTACGTGCAGTTTTTTGTCAGTTTTTTCATTTTCTTATATCTCTCTAACCACTGTAGGTATTGCCATGGAATTGCATATACATATTAAACACCATCCATACTTTCATTGCACACCCAGCCCATGCTGCCACCAAGCCCAAGGTCAAGGTCAAATGACTTGGAAATTTTACGTGCAGCTAGGCAAGCACCTGCACGGGGGCATCACTGTGTCTTACAGACACAATTTTCTAGTTTGGACTTCGTTTACATCTCATGAACTAAACAGATTTATAATGAATGATTTAATAGAGAGCTATTTGTTACAACTGAATACTGCTTGCAATATTCAACAGCACCCATGCCACACCATGATGAGGCGCTCTCAGTCATGACCCAAAATATATATAACATAACTGAGAGTTATATAATATATAGAGATAAACAACTGATAGTATGGTTTATAGGACCTTTTGATTATACCTGATTAAAGGTCGCCCTGTAGATCAATGACATCATTTGAAATTTAGTAAATAATCAGTTTTAATCCTTTAAACCAATTAAGGACAAATAATCAAAGATAGCACTGTAGATCAATGACATCTTAATAATATGCAAACTGACTTAATCAAACAAATAATTAATATCACTAACAATTTCAAATAATAACACCTTTATTGAATGTCATTCTGTAACCTATTATAATTAAAATTAATTAATTATCCGCAGCTGACAATTTCTTGTATGACACCCGTAAGAATAACGTATGGCGGTACTTATTTCTTTTATTACGGAACTTCCGTAAGAATAGTGGCTGAGGCTATTATTACAGTACTGTAAGAATAGTCGCTGCTTAGAATATAATGCTGTTCTGAACGACTCAACTGAGCCACTCATAACAAAACTCAGGTAAATCTATCTATTTATTATATTACTTTACCATGTCATTTTAGGTTATCTTGACACTAGTTCTATCAATGAGCACTTGCAGCCTGGTTCAAAGCTGGAGCTGCCCTTCTGGATGTCAAGAGCATTGTGTAGCAGAAAGAGACATATGGTCAGTGTTGAGACACCGAAAAATTACAGGTATGACATAGCAGGTAACCCTTTTACAGGTATGACATAGCAGGTAACCCTTTTCCTGGCATGCATGTCCTTTTCATGTTTTGGCAAACAGAGTAGGAAACATCAGATGGCTACTGTTGGAGCAGTTTGATCAGGAATTGCATTGTTCGGTTGTCATCGTCGTCACACTTCTTGTCCTGCCTGTATCTCCAATTCTACTGATGCCATTGAATTCAAACTTCACACATGGAACAGGCATGATGAGAGGAAGGTTCATGCAAAAGGTCCATAACTCTAGCTTCAGTGTTTTTGGAGTTATTCCCCTTTTTTTAGCTCACCAGAGCACAAAGTGCTCAGGGTGAGCTTTTGTGATTGCCTGATGTCCGGTGTGCGTCGTCCGTCGCCAACAATTTGAACCTTTAAAAATCTTCTCCTCTGAATTTACAGGGTTCTCAGCTTTTATCTTTGGCACATAGCTTCACCTATAGGTCCTCTACAAAAGTTATATAAATTATGTCCCTGGAGTCAAAATTGGCCCTGCCCTGGGGGTGTCAAGTTTTCAATAGAAACATAGTGAAAACTTTGAAAATCTTCTCCTCTGAAACTGGAAGGTTCTCAGCTTTCATATTTGGCACATAGCATCACATATAGGTCCTCTACAAAAGTTATATAAATCATGTCCCTGGGGTCAAAATTGGCCCCGCCCAGGGGTGGCAAGTTTTCTGTAGCTGACTGCGGTTTAAACTACCCTTGGGGTCAGTAGTATCTTTTTGTACAAAACTACATGTCCCAGAGCTTAGATATTTGGTGTATGGTTTTACTTAGTTTATCTTCAAGAGTTTTATTAATATCATAGTTCTGTTTCTTTGATTGCAAACCATATCTGGGTCTTAACAGTTTGACAAAAAATATATACAGTAGAACCTGTCTAAGCAATCATCAAAAAGATGTCTAATTATGGGTTAGTAAGGCAGGTGGTGGTAGATTAATGCATGTCAAAAGTAATGTATAAAGCTCCTATAGGAGCTATCTGCATTACTTTTGACATGCATCAAGCAACCACCTGCTTTTTAAGTCTCCTATGTAAAACATAGTATGATCAGGTTCTGCTTTTTGTGTCACCTGCCAAGAGGCAGTGTGTCACTTAGGGATCACTTTTCTGTCGTCTGTCTGTCCATCACACTTCTGTTTTTGGCCGTCATTTCTTAACATTATAGAGCTTTCAAAGTTCATATGTGTCTTCCTCTCATTGAGGACCATTGATGTAACTAAGGTTTATCCCTCTGCATGCAATACTTTTTGAGTTATTCCGCTTTGTTCTGATTTTCACACTCCAGCGGATTAACAGTTTTTGTGTCACCTGCGAGCAGGTGACTCATGTGTTCCTCCTAACACTGTTGTATTGCTTATTAAAATATAATAGATCAGACTCACAATACCACAATTCCTATGTACAGATACCGGTATATGCCATTTTTTAAATATTCAGGATTTTTTTTTTCTTACGAGTATAAACTTTTAACAGGGGAAAGGTTAAAGCAACGGCTTTCAGTGTCTTCATACATACAATTCAAATAATTTGTGATACACATTTCAGGGAGGCCTACAGGGAAATACTAACTGCAGATCCTACAGTTGTGGACCTTCACAAACTTGGACCCCACTACTACAGTTTTGGCACTCATGTACTGAAGTTTGAGCTGCCAGAGTCAGCAGATGTCGCCAAGATTTTAGTCAAGGTATAATGGTATTATTCATCAAAAGCCCTGCTCATCCTCCTAAACGAAGATATGGAGATGCAGAGGTCTAGATAAGATGCATAAATTAAACCATTTTCAAGAATAACTTCTTTATTTCTCCATCAAACTAGGTATGTTGTGACCACTCTTTAGAATTGTCTCGAAGGGTTTGGTGGAGAAAAGACGATTTTAGTACCTTAGTCTGCTAACTTATCTGTTGCTCTGGGGATGTATATACTGCAATAAGGGGACCAGGCTGTCTTAACCTTTATCCTGTCAAAATAATAAACTCAGATATGAAGCAAGTCTCACTTAGGGCTATTCCATTTAAATGTGTATGGGGGTGCAGGAAGGCACTTTCAAATTCGGCGACCCACCCATAGAAGTTTTTTTTACTAATGCACAACCAAATTGTACAGTTTTTGCAGCGAAACCCACCCATGCATAGTTGCCTCCCCCATACACATTCCAATGGAATAGCCCTTACTTGTGATTTGAGTATTTAAATTCTTTTACTCAAAGCAATTAGGTTGTGGTTTTTTTGCTCTGAGTAAAAGAATCAAAATACTCATGCCAGATCCAGAACAGAGAAACCTCTTTGCATGTACTTGTGATTTGTTCAAGCGTTTGAGAAATTGTTGAAAGAATGTCAGTGTGGATCCTGACACCCTATCTCCCCTGCTCCACTGATTTTTGTATTCTTTGTGTAAGCAATGAATATTAAGAAGTCGTATTCTCATGTCGATCCTATGCTTAACCTGCATACCTGACAACTGCCATTCTGCATAACAGTCTTGTACAATTTATTAATGTGCATTCGATGGATACAAAAGACGTTTAACAACATGGCATCAAAAAACAATCAAGGTATACTACTTCTGACATGAAAAGGCTTTATAACATTAACTTTGGTTTAGTATCTGCAAAAAAAGTCCACAAAATATGTGAAAGGAGCACGCACAAATATACAAATATCAGTTACAGGACAAAATCACATGACAGTAATATGAATGAAAGTATTCTCCCAGAAGCAGTTACTCAATAAATAAAGAAGTGCACATTGGATGACCTTATGTAGGCGATTAGGTAAATACAACCATCTATAGATGTAACGGATGCAATTGCGCGTGGTCAATTTGATAATAATCATAGCTGGAAATGGCTCATGTGTCAGCTGCAACTGAATTACCCACTATAAAGAGTGTTAATCCATTCACTTATAGATACACAATTTCATGAATAAGCGCACTTAGTCGATATCTTAAATTAGAATCCCATGCAAAGAATACTGCAGCGCTTTGATTAAAGCTGTATTCAGCAATGTTTTGTTAACTTTAACTCATTCCCTCCGAATCTGTTTTAAGACCCAACCACTTTTAATCTACCGAAAAGGAGCATTTACTAGAGAAAAGGATTTTTTAGAATTGCCTAGATTTTAAACTCCTACGGAGCAAATGTTCTATTTATCACAATGGTTTCAAAAGATGTCTTTTACAGAGCGGTCAAAATGTGTCATTAGGAGGGAATGGGTTAAATGACACTAATTGAGTAGCAAAGAATGTAGAAGCAGAACAAACTGCTCCTGAATGATCTGTTTGATTTGGGTCTTTACTATTTCCCTAGGTTTGCAAGCCGATATATTGTTGGTAATTACAGTAGATTTACGTCATTTGTTCATTCTGAAAGTACTGGTCAAAGCAGAACAAAAGAAGACTATCATATTCTCTATGTTAACCCTTTACCTGTTCAGTATTCAAATACAAGTAGTTTACTGAACATATACTGGGGTGGTGGGGGGGATTATAAGGTTATGAACATGTGTATAACTTCTGGTGTTTATTGATTAATACACAATTTACAGAATATAACTAAACAATAAAATTCTGTAATTTGTGCCTATTTGTATTTGTGCCTGTAAGAACTGTAAATCTAATGCACTTTTAAAATAATATTGTAGGAGTTGCTCCCCCTACCTTCAATATTCTCCTTTGATCATATTATTATCCTCCCTATTTGACCTGAGACTCGTTAATATTCTGTTTATTATCGTCGGTAATCTTCGGATAAATTTCCGAAGGTATAAGGATGCGCTATGAGAATACAATCCTCGTGGAACAGGATTATTACCAGCTTTTGGTTTGCTATTTTTTTGTCACAGAGTGTTACGAACAGTCCCAATAAACATGCCGAAAATTAAACGAGTCTCAGGTCACATTGGGAGGATAATAGCACTTTGGATTTGGAAACACTTAACCTTTAGCCTACTGAGGATTTTTACTGAATTTTTCTCCTTCCACATTTCAGAGTTCAAGCTATAATCAATTTGTCTACCAAAATGCAATCAGAGTCAGAGTGTCAAACAGTTTGGATCCTGATGAGACGCCAAGTTACTCAGCGTCTCATCTGAATCCAAACTGTTTGCATATGTATTCACTCATCGGCCCATAGCAGGCAAAAGGTTAAGATCTGTTTGTCAGAATAGATTAGACATTGGAATTATTTGATTAACCCGGTGAATATGGGAATGAGTTAAATGGAATTTCAAATCAAACAGGGAGGAGGCCTGTGCACTATTTGCCATTTCTCTAGCAAATTTATTGCTTTAACCCTTTCCTCCATAAATACGCCTTTCTACGCCTCTATAAAAGTCACTTTTTGAAACCATTGTGATAAATAGAGTATTTGCTCCTAAGGAGCAAATGCTCTATTTATCACAATGGTTTCAGAACTACAAAATTCTAAAATTTTCCTTTTCTGTAGTAATGCTCCTTTTGGGTAGATTTATTCAAAGAGGTTGGATCTAAAAATAGCCTATGAAGGAATGGGTTAACACTGAATCATGTGAATGGACTGTAGTGTTAACTCTATTGGTACCAAATAATTTCCATCTGAACACATTGACTTCTGCTTAAAACCCTTTACTCTATAATATATGCCTGTACTCTATGATAAAGTGAACCCTCATTACGACTGAGGTGTTTGTTTCCAGGCATTTTGCTGGTATTACCAGGCTGCTATTATAACGAGTTTAAATATGAAAGGAACCATATGGCCAGTTTGAAACTAGTACCTACAGGCGAACGCTTAATGCAGAACAAAAGAAGTGCAAAAAGCTCCCTATGGGAGCTTTTTGCACTTCTTGTGTTCTGCATCAAGTGATCACATGTCTTATTGGTATTGTACATACATGTATTTATTCAGTGGTTGTTTCAAAGAAGTAATGCTAATTTTGTTTCAAGGCATACTACGAGGATGCCATTGTAACAAATGCCGGTATAATGAGGGTTCACTGTATATGCCTTTTAACCCCCTCTGCAAACAGAGTACACCCAGATCAGACCGTTTCTGTAGGAACCGTCTCATCATGGTCTGCTCTGTTTGCTTATGATATAATAGATATAATTCTACATCTCCTGTCATAAATAATAATTCAGTTGAAATACATGATGTCATTACTTTTATACATGAATATTCATGGGTAAAGGGTTAAATTGTAAGAATGGACTTTCTTTCAATTCCTTAGTCATGTGTTAAACAGTTTTGATCCTGGAGAATGGCCAAGTTATCAGCGTCTCATCTGGATCCAAATCTTTACAAAGGTAACCCCTGATTTGCTGATTGCTGCAAGCCATGTGAGTTACTTTTTGGCAGGTTAACCCTTTACTCCATAAACATGCAGGTTAACCCTTTACTCCATAAACATGTATTTCTATGCCTTTGCAAACAGAGTAGACCCAGATCAGATGGCTCCTGTTGGAGCCATATGATCAGGGTCTGATCTGTTTGCTTATGAAATAATAAGGCTAAAATTTTCTGTGTTCATGTGCCATTATAAAAATGAATCTAATTAATATGCATGGCATCATTATTTCTTACATGCATATTTATGGACTAAAGAGTTAAGGGAAGATTCACAGTTACTTGTGTGTGAAATCTCCAAGAAATTAATTTCTCATTTTCATTTTGTAACACTGCTGGATATTAACACCTTTTTTAAAAAAGTACCTTTTTTCTGACTTTTCAGACATTTCAGACAAGATTTCGTCGGGTGATGGATTCCTCACAAAATGCCTTTAACGAAGACACATCGAAACTGACAGATCGGCTTGATGAATCTGAGAGACTTCTTTTCAAAGCGGGCCAACTAGGGCTTAATGACTTTATGAGATGGGAAACAAGACAGACAGAAAAATTGACAACATCAGATATGGTTACAAATCACCGAAAACGGAAAAGAGCTGTGTATGAGGAGATCAACTGATTGGCTGACCATTATCAAGACTAGACATCAGTTTAAGGCCGATATTGCCATGCTATTCAACATTTTACTCCATAGATATGCCTTTTAAGGTTTTGCAAACTAAGTGGACCCAGATCTAATAACTGCTGTAGGAACAGTCTGATTATGGTCTGCTATGTTTGCTTATGAAACTATATAGACCTGAGTGTACTGTTGACCATGACCAGACATTTCTCTGTTCACACGCCAGTATAGAAAAAAAACCATGTAATTATTCCAGAATTCAAACAAGTCAAGCTTACTATGAATAATCAAGGACTTTGTTTTAAAAAAGAAAAGCGTAACATGATAAACAGTGCAGACCCTGATGAGAGGGCTCCTCTAGGAGCCCTCTCATCTGGGTCTACACTGTTTGCAAAGGACATAAGTGACTCCTTTCCCATGTTGAAAGTATTGTGACATCAATTCCCCTGTGCACCAGTTTTTAAAGCTGAATAATTTAATTTGGATGCATAGCAATAACTTCAAATTAGTATGTCAGAGACTATTATGTCAGCCTAATTATCATAAAACATCTCCTTCTATTTGCCTAACTTTGTACTTACAGTATGTTTCTTATCTATTAGCCTTTGTCTTGTCTATCCTTATCATACTGAGCTCACTTTTTCTACTAGTATTTAAACTTTTACTCCATAAATACGTCTTTGTACACCTTTGCAAACAGTGTAGACCCAGATAGGATGGCCCCTATAAGAGCTGTCTGGTCAGGGTCTGCAGTTTGCTTATGATATAATATAGGATATGATTCTACAGTTTCTGCCATGGCCACAACAGCCTGTGTCCTTTGATGTTATAACAATCAATCTAATTCATATTCATGGTTTCCTTATTTCTTACATGATTTTTCATGGAGTAAATGGGTAAGAGAGACAAACCACTGTTCTCTGTTCTTGAAGATTCATTTTGATTGTCTGATAATTTTGGATCCTGTTGCATTGCCTAGTTACTGAATTCCTCATATGGATCCATATTATTTGCAAATACTGTAAAACCCCTCAATACTGGACACTCAATTTAATATAAATATCTGTCTTGAAGACAGGTGGCAGCTTAATGCAGGGTAAAAGCCCTGCAGAAAACTCCTAGGAGCTTTCTGCATGACTTTCATCTGCATTAAGCAGCCACCTACCTAAAAGTATCTAAATTCTTCTTAACCAAAATTCCGGTTTAGTTTTTTTTACTGTAGTTTATCTGATAAGACTAGTATTGTAAAGGTTAAACCAACCCATTAGTCCTCAGTATCCCTTAATAGGGACAAATGCAAACAGCGCAGGCCATGAACAGAAGGTTCCTGTAGGAGCTCTCTGATCAAGGTCTGTCTGTTTCTTCATATTTTATACAGGGAAGAAATCTTATAAAAAATATACCCTCCTAATGAAAATTGAATTCGCTCAGAATACTTTTATGGACTAGTCCACTTCATTATCAAGGTTATATAGCTTAAGGAATTTTCAATGCTAGACCTTAGGTGATAACAAATTGTCTTGGAGAAACTTACCATTACTGTATCTAATCTACTATTCCCTATTTTCATGCTGCATAAATGTCTGCAAAAAATGTTGTCAGCTACAATTCTCAAGTCGTTTTTTCTTCTTTTACTTCTCATAATGTACAATCAGATTGTATTGTACCAGGCTACAGTAAAACCTCTCTATAACGGCCACTAAAATGTGTTAATTAGTTAGTATTTAGGGCAGGTGGCTGCGTACAGCAAGGTGAAAGTAGAACATAACACTCCTATAGGAGCGTTCTGTTTTATTTTCACTTTGCTTTAAGCAGCCACCTGCATTTAACAAAAATACTTGATGTAATTTAGTGGCCATTATAGAGAGGTTTTACTGTATTTGTGATCTCATTTTTGATCCAAATGCAAAGGTCATGAAAAATCGCTTCATAGCGTGGTGAGAGTGAATTAGCCCTTTACTCCATAAATACACATCTATGCGTTTACAATTAGAGTAGTCTGCTCTGTCTGAGTTTGATATAATATAGATACGTTAGATATCTAGTTTCTGCCATGTCAAAAAATTCCTGTATCCATGTGCTCTTATGGCAAGCTAATCTTATTATTATTCATGACATCATTATTTCTTAAATGAATATTCATGGATGAAAGGGTTAATAGAACATTTAATATGTAAAGGGTATAGATAAAAGTAAACATTCTCTGAACATAGTATGGAGGAAATTATGATTAGTTGGCATCTGATCTGATCTGATCTAAAACTGTTTGTCCTTCTGATGCCGGTTTTGAAAATTAAGTTCAGAAAAGTTTAACCTAATTACTGTAAGCATTTGGACCCCCATTTTTTAGCTCGTCTGTTTCGAAGATATCACGAGCTATTGTCGTAACTTCAGCGTCCGCATTGTCGTTGTCCGGAATCTTAACATTGACCATAACTTCTTCAATTTTTCATTTACAACCTTCATTTTTGGTATGCATGTTCATCTTAACAATGCCGACAGATGAGGGTTTACACCCGCTTGCGGTGCTCTTGTTCACCTCTCAACTGGTTTTGTAGAGCTGAATAATTCAAAATGGCATTAATTTGAAAACTGATTTACCCAGAAATAATAGCAAATTGTGTAGACCCTGATCCAATGGCTCCGTCAGGAGCTGTTTAAACCTTATACTCAATATATACGCCTTTCACCCTTTCCCTCATATAAATGTGTTTTCACGCATTTGCAGACAGAGTAGACCCAGATCAGACGGCTCCTAGAGGAGCTGTCTGATCAGGTTCTGCTCTGTGTGCTAATAATATTTGGTAAACATGTTTCTTTGCATTCAAAAATGTCTATAATATTCCAACTTCCATATTTCTTTATAACTAATTCTTTAATGAAAATTCAGTAGGTATTGAAATTTGGAATAAACATAGAAAAGGGAAAGGGTTAAGAGTCTTTGCAATCAGAGTAGTTCAAGATCAATCGGCTCCTTTAGGAACCCTCTGATTAGAGTCTTCTCTGTTTGCTTATCCAATAATAAAGATCTGATTCTACAGCTTTCTTTTATTTATATACCATTATAAAAAAATATGTAATTAATATTCATGATGTGATTATTTCTTACATAAATATTCAAGGAGTAAAGGGTTAATCTAGATCTACTCTATTTGCATATTTTTGTCTGTCTGGATACTTAGGGTAATTAGAGTTCTAGAGTTCAATCCTTGTCCGGCTAGTCATGATCTTACTTGCATTTTACAAACAGTTTGAATCTAGGTGTCTCATCAGGATCCAAACCTTTGGCATAGGTAATCACAGGTGCGACAATGACAACAGACTGAACCTAGTTATAGTTTTTATGCACAATGCTGCAGAATGACTTGCAATAAATAGTCCTGAAAATCTTTATTAAGCTTAATTCATTGAGTTGACTTCCATTACAGCGCCAGTACACCATATGTAGCCACATATACCCTGTTTTTTCCATTCTTCCGACCAATTTCCATCCAATGCCATATCTCTGTAACGGATTGACAGAATTCAATGAAACTTGACATGCATATTTGTTATCAATGGGGCATCGTTGCCATGTATTACTTTTCCAGATCGCTTTCGGCATTTAGGGGTTATTGCCCTTTTATACGCAAACATCATATATTTTCCCGTCCAGTGCCATATCTCTATAACGGATTGGCAGAATTCAATGAAACTCGACATGAATATTTGTTATACCCCCACCACCTGTGGTGGGGGCTATATAGGAATCGCCTTGTCCGTCCGTCCCGTCCATTTTTGGGACATGCCATTTTCTTGAAACTGTTTATAATATTGTCTTCAAACTTGGTACATATTATGAGAGGATGTGCAGTCAACAAGGGTTGTAACTCTAAATTCATTTTTGAGGAAGTTATTCCCCTTAGTTACTTTTCAGAAGCAATTTTTTGTCCGGAGTATAACTTCTCAAATATTGTAGGTACAACTGTGAACCTTTATTATTTATATGTGGACAGAGAGTGATGAGAGGATATACAGTCAACAAGGACTGTAACTCATTTTTGAGGGATTTATTCCCCTTTGTTACTTTTCATAAGTTATAGTTATCACTGGGGCATTGTTCCCATGTATTACTTTTCCAGATCACTTGCAGTATTTAGTAGTTATTGCCCTTTTATACGCAAACATCACAGTTATTCTCTCCATCCAATGCCATATCTCTAACGAATTGATATAATTTAATGAAACTAGACATGATCATTTGTTGTAACTGGGGCATCGTTCCCATATATTACTTGTAGCATTTAGGAGTTATTGCCCTTTGATATGCAAAAATCATATTTTTCGTCCGATGCCATATCGCTTACAGCATTTAGTAGTCATTGCCCTTTTATACGTAAACATTATTTTTTTCTCCATCCAATGCCATATCTCTGTAATGGATTGACAGAACTCAATGAAACTCGACATGAATATTTGTTATCACTGGGGCACTGTTCCCATGTATAATAACAATATTACATTTCCAGATCACTTGCGGAATTTAGTAGTTATTGCTCTCTTATATACACAAATCACTTTTTTCTCATCATATGTCACATCTCTGTAACGGATTGACAAATTTCAATGAAACTAGACATGCATATTTGATATAACCGAGGGATTGTTCCCATGTATTGATTTCCAGATAAATTGCGGCATTTAGGAGTTATTGCCCTTTTGATACGCAAAAATCACATAAGTTTTTCCTCCAGTGCCAGATCTCTGTACACAATTGATTGACAGATTTCAATGAAACTTATCCCCATGGCATCGTTCCCATGTATTACTCTTTCAGATGGCGTGCAGCTTTTAGGAGTTATCCTTTGATACACAAAATCATATATAATATGTATTGCCCTTGCCCTCAGCTGAAGGCAGTGCAACTCACAATCTGGATATGTAATTCACTATATCAGAATAAACTGTATACAAACTACATCTAATGAAAAAAGTAGTAGACTGGATCAGATACCGCTGTATATTAACTTATTCTCTCCTACTGACGCCTTATTGCACCTATGTAAACGTCACTTCTTGAAACCATTGTAATAAAAAGAGCATTTGCTCCATAGGAGCAAATGCTCTATTTATCGATGGTTTCAATACTACACAATTCTAAAATAATTCTTTTCTCTAGTAAATGCTCCCTTTCGGTAGATTTATTCGAAGAGGTTGGATCTAAAAATAGCATATGGGAGAATGAGATAACCCTTGGCCTAGTATATGATGTCTGTTAATCTCATATACATGTACTTCCAATTCGCTCAAATGAAAGATAATATTGATCGAGTATCGAACTGTATAGGTACGGACGAGCTCCCGAGTTAGCCTAGTGCAATACGTGCCATTGTCAGTTAGGTCGTGTTTAGTAGGCAACTGATTAACCCTTTCCCTCATATAAACGTGTTTTCACGCATTTGCAAACATAGTAGACCCAGATCAGACGGCTCCTAGAGGAGCCGTCTGATCAGGGTCTGCTCTGTTTGCTAATAGAATTTGATATAAGTTTTTTCTGCTTTCTAAAATGTCTATAATGTTCCACCTTCCATATTTCTTTATAGCTATGTTCTTTATGAATATTCAGTAGGTATTGAAATTTGAAACAAACATAGAACAGGGAACCAGGGTTAAAATGTTGGTGGTCTGGGGTTGTATCTATCTGTCTATCCTAGCCATATCATGCTTGTAAAGAAGTAATGCATAGGAAGAAATGTCGAATTTCTTATCGCACTTGATACAGGACATCAGTTTTGTGTATTGAAACAGGACATCAGTTTTTAGCTTATCTAAACAATTTTCAAAACATTTGACGACCTGCCTTCAATGACAACATTTGTTTTCCTTACCGTTTTGCTCTGTTCGCATGTGGGCGCCAGTCCGCACGTGAGACCGGGGTACATGTATAAGGATGATACAAGCTCGCGTTTGGCTAAAATTGAAGTAACTCTAGAAAAAGTTCTAGAGCATAACAAACAGCTGGAGAAAAGAATTGAAGTGTTGGAAGAAGAGAATTATGCACTGAAGGAAATGCTACCGCATACTTTGACGGAAACTAAAGATTCTAACGAAGATTCTGTATCAGAGAAGCATCGAAACCGCCCCCATTCGCACAAAGAAACAGCCGGTAGAAGAAAGATTGTTACAGCGACCGACGTGCAATTAGAACCCAAATTGCCCAAACGTAAGTACCCGGTAAATAAATTAATTGAAGTTACCATTAGTGGGTTTGTAACCATTTTCCTCATGATAATTGATGTCGTCATAAATATTGATTATATGGCTTTTAACATGTTGCCATGGCAGAAATTTATTATTACATAAGCAAAAAACATATACTGACCAAACAACTTTTATAGGAGTTAACCCATTACCCCATGAATATTTATGTAAGAAATAATGACGTCATTAATAATAATTACATTAACTGTTATAATAGTACATGGACATAGGAAGTTTTAGCCTTGGCAGAAACTGTAGAATCAGATCTATATGTACAGTAAAACCTCTCTATAATAAGCACTAAACTACATCAAGTATGTTATGTTAAAGGCAGGTGGTTGCTTAAAGAAAGTAAAACAGAACGCTCCTATAGGGGCAAATGCTCTATTTATCACAATGGTTTCACGAAGTGACTTTTACAGAGTCGTCAGTATGAGGGAAAGGGTTAAGTGATTTGAGTATGAAAACTGAATACCGCTTAATGTGCTATGGGACATGAGTAGTATTGCACTTTTAATTACTACTCATGAACAGACTCAATGAAACAGCGTCTGCAATTTTCTCTTTTCGCATTGCTACTTTTTGGTTTCGAAGGATCTCCAACTTTCAGCATTTATTTACAGGGCAACTCAACGCGGCTACTGTTGCGTTTAGTAAACTTTACAGCCGTGGTAAGTCATGGCCATCTGACGAATTACGGAGCAGGACAAACTGTCGTGTACAACAAGGTTCTTACAAATGTTGGCAACGCCTACCACAGCACAACAGGAATATTCACTGCACCCGTCAACGGTGTATATGTCTTCAGCTTCTCGGAAATGATTGATCCGGGAAACGACGAGTATTTGAACCTGGTAAGGGATGGAATATCAATTATACCGAATTACGGCCACGCATTGGGCGCTAGCCATTATGTTTAATCAAGCCGGACAGCGACTGTGGAACTGAAAACAGGGAACGAAGTGTGGATTCGAACATCGCCTTCATCCCATCACGGAACGGGTATAATACATGGCAATGACTTAACAACATTTTCTGGGTGGTTGATAGCTGTAACAGAATGATTAATAAACAAGATCTAATTGTAACAGAATCCGTTGCAGAATGTCCCCCAAACGAAAGTGACAGCTGGTATTGATGAGCAAAATATATAAATTTCAACCAATCACAGGCCATCAGTGGGTTACCATGGCAACCAACATTTTTGAAACACCTGCCATTAAGTTCGGGGTACCAAATCTACTGAACAATTTTCCGAAAAATCTAATCATATGTAAATTGTGACCAATCAGAGGACACCACGTCATTACCATGGCAACCGATTCTTTCAAGACAAGTTGTTTAAGTCTGGGGTACCCAAATACTCCTTAATGCCAATTTCATCAAAATCGAAAAATACATAAATTTCGACCAATCAGAGCCCACCATTTAGTTACCATGGCAACCATTTAAAAAGACATGTCAATCAATCCAGAGTGCTAAAATATCCCAATATACCAATGTTCACCAATATCGAACTAAATTAATCGAGATAGATCTGAATTTCGACCAATCAGAGCTACTTTCATTTACCATGGCAACTAATTCTTTTGAAAGATCAACCAATCAATGCAGAATGCCAAAATATCCCGACATAGTAATGTTCATCCAAATCAAACAACATCAAAATTTGTCGAAAGATCTAAATTTCGACCAATCTAAATTTCGACCAATCAGAGTCGCTATTGAGTTACTATAGCAACGAATATTTTCATCTACATCTTTAGGTTGATGCAGTCACTCAGGACGATAACTCAACAGGTTACACCATCCAATCTATTTGGAGTAGTAAAATGTCCCATGGTACCAATTTTTAGCAAAACCGAATGACATTTACTTCGCCAAACAATATGGCCAGTTTAGTTGGTCAAGTACCGCCACCGCATTGCCTTTTCGGGATCCAGATCGGCGGGCTTCATTCCACAATATGTTTGTGTTCTTTATGAATTATATTGTCCAGAAATTTTACAGAAGTAAGATCCTCGTCGGTACAGCATGGAATGCGGATCGGACCATGCCAATTACTAAATGCCAATTGCTAATTTGCCAGTTGCTTAATGCCAATTTGCCAAATCATGAAATGCCAATTGCTGATTTGCCAAATGCCAATTGCTAATTTGCCAAATACCAATTGTTAATTGCCATATTGTCATTAATTCTAGTTTGTTTTTTTATCTGAAAAGTGCTTTGCGGATCCAAGGATTAGACAGATCGGCGGGCTTCATTGCACAATATGTCTTGTATCCTTATCAAAACAATAATATACCCAATTTATGTACATCTGTAAATTTTTCATTTGGCAAATGGCAGTTTAGCAAATGGCAATTGGCATGTCCCAACACGCATTCCATAGATTCACCCACTTTCAGAATATATTACAATAAAAGTTCTCGAATTGTAACTTGAATTACGATGACTGATTTGTAAGTTGTGAACCTCACATGTAAAGATTTGACTTTTGGGAGACATACAATAGAACCTGTTTAAAGCGACCATCACATAGGTGTATAATTCTGGGGGTTAAATGCAGGTGGTAGCTTAATGTAAGTCAGAAGTAATGCAGAAACCTCCTATAGGAACTTTCTGCATTACTATTGTCCTGCATGCTTTTCAATATTTCTGTGTTCAATTAATGAATGGTTACGTAGAGCAAGTTCCGCTGTATTGTTTTATTCTTCGACATTCAGGATCATTACTATCATTACTATTGATGTTATTAGTTTTGAAAATCGAATACTGCTTAAGCCGGTGCTAGGGGGCATCAGTAGTGTAGCACTTTTAATTACTACTCATGAACAGACTCAATAAAACCGAGTCTGCAATTTCTCTTTTTGCATTTCTACTTTTGCTTTCGAAGGATCACCTATTTTAATACCCTAGCAGTGTTTATGCATTTTTGCCAGCGATGTAAATTGACACAATGCTACTTGAAAAGAAGTTATTCTCATGACTCTCTAGAAACTACAGTGAACCCTCGTTACAACGGAGGTTTTGTTTCCAGAGGTGTTTGTTTGTTTGTTTGCTGGTATAACGAGGTTGCCGTTATAACGAGTTTAAATGTGAAGGGAACAATATGGCCAGTTTTAAACTAGTGCCAACAGGTGAACACTTAATGCAGAACACAAGTGCAAAAAGCTCCTTTTGGGAGCTTTTTGCACTTGTTGTGTTCTGCATTAAGCGATCACTGTAATAGAAAGTCCCTACTTCATGTTTATCGTCAAGGTAATCATCTTACAGAAACTGGATTTTCAGCTTAGGAACTAATGGGAGGTCTGATGGAGGGAAACCAGGTAAAGGGAGTGTTTAATAAATTAAATCGTCAATCGTTGATTGCAGCCATAACAACGAAAGACGTGTGAGCTGGATCATTATCCCGGTGAAAACAATACACATTTACAAAACTTTTCATGGTGCCTGATCTTAATATTTCCTCTTACCAGATAATTATCCTCCAATGATTGTCAGTCCATTTGGGAAATAAATCTGCCATAAGAATACCTTTAGCATCCCAGAACAACCGAGGCCATAACCTTCTCAGCTGACGGATCAGTCCTTGCCTCCTTTGGCAGGGATGAGCCGAGGAGCCTATTCTGGATTCTGGGATGAAATTATAAAAGGATGTTTCATCCATAGTTACAAACCTCAACAGAAAGTTGTCAGAATCTGCCTAAAAAGCTCAAATAAGCATGGGACAAATTCAGTCGCGTGTTCTTCTGATCAACTGTCAGAAATCTCAGTACCCAACGGACTTCGGGTCTTAAACTATTTTTGGGCTGACTGGTGGGTCACTATAATGCAGTAAGGCCCTCATTTGGCTGTACTATTTCTTATATCACGTTACATATACGTGTTTTTTTTAAACAGAACAGAGGATCTCTCCAATGACCAGAAACAAAAGATTGTCAAGGTGAAAGTCTCTACTTGCAACGTGTTTTAAAAATGCCTTACAAAAACATAGATACCTTGTAGTTTGTTTATATCCTGGAAAGATGTTTATCGCTAATGCACACCAAAGAAGACACACCTTTCATGCGTTTGATATGCTATTGGGCAACGTATTAGTATTTATTCGGCTTAGTCACGTCAACTGTTCGATCAAGGTCGATAATAGTTTGTCGTAGAACACACCAGTGTCAAATATTAGCAAGTAGGAGTGACCTGTAGTTTTTATTCATAGCTTTGTTTTTTCCAAACTGTTCTAATCTACACAAAAGGGTTTTGCTTAAATCGAGGAGCGAACTTCTTGTGAAGCTCGTGCAGCTGGTTAGACTCGAAGCCCGATTGCCTATATATTGTAGTGATTAAAGTAAATTGTATAAGTTGAAATAGTCGGTAAAATGCTGAGCTCACATAATACGATAGTGGTATTATCCCAATCTACGGGTCATCTATAAATAAAAACGATATGTCAGATCTAACGGCTAATAAATGACTGATGGCTTAACACATTATCCCCTAGTGACGCATTTTTTGCGCATCTATAAAAGTCACTATATGAAACCATTGTGATAAATAGAGCATTTGCTCATATAGAGCAAATGCTCTTTTTATCACAATGGTTTCAAACTACAAAATTTTAAATGTTTCTTTTCCTCTAGTTATTGCTCCTTTTCGGTATATACATTCAAAGAGGTTGGGTCTAAAAATAGCCTAGGAGAGAATGAGTTAAGACAGGTTCTACTGTTTCGCAGAGGAAAAAGGAACACGTGTCTAATAGATGAACTTGTCATGTGTGTCGTCTAAGAATTGGGCTCAAGGAACAATACTAAGGTGTAAGATTTAAGTGTTACTTATCTACTGTTAGTAGATCAATCACTTTACTTATAAAGGTGCAAAATTTACCGTCAAATCTCAGCTAGGAATATCTCCCCATAGCTTGGTGATATTTATTTCACTCTGTACAACGCTTGCATGACGTACGGGTGATGAAATCACAATGTTTTCAGTCATACTGAATCATTTAGAACCAGGAGATAATGTCATGGCAGACAAAGGGTTTATACTTAGAAAAAGTACTCTAAGCACACCGGCCGTTTTCAGGGTAAAAGTAAATTTGCATTGGAATAAATTAAACAAAATAGTCAAATGGCTGACTGAAGATACACATTGAACAAATAAATTAAGAGAATCACTTGTGTGACAATGTCACTAACAGGTTTAGCATACCAGTTGTGGACGTTTGCTTCTTCTTTCCATCACATCATCTGGTAATAAAAGTAATAAACGGCACAATAATACCGTAACGCTAATATATGTCAAATGAGTAAACTTATTTTCTATAACAAACAGGCATGAAGTGGTTGTTTTGCTTGTAAATTTCCTGATAGCAGGGATCAGCATAATAACGCAAAAGCCTTTGCCGGAGAAAATAAAATGTTGATTGCTTGTAATGTCCTCAACGTTCATTCTTTTCGAATTTAGAAGTTGAACATTACACAATGTAGACTTGCCTTGATGTTTGTAAAATTCTACATTTTCTTTTAGATAACATATTTGTACGTTATGGGGATACCATATATCGTCAAATTTTTGTATAACCATGGGTACAAATTGGTTTTATATTGCTAAGACAGGGAATTTATGTAAAGCTTAAAACCTGATACACAAGCTAATATTGTTACTGCTTTAATAAAACTTCAAGGTATTTAGACGATATTTTACATTGGGATAATCCTTATTTTGAAACTATGGCTTCTTCAGTTTACCCAAACGAACTAACTTTAAACAAAGCGAATCGATCCGACATTATGGATTCCGTTTTAGGTTTGAAGTTTCCCATCACAAATGATAACGTTTCTTCAAAACTACACGATAAAAGGGAATATTTTAATTTCAACACTGTTAATAATCCTTTTCTAGATGGACATGTGTCCCGTTCTAAACATCATGGGGTTTATATTTCTCAACTTATTCGGTCTGCACGAGCCTGTTCTTTGCTAGAAAACTTTAATAGTCGTGATTTAGTTATAAATGATGAACATTTGAAGCAAGGTTACAGATATAATAAAAATCGGATTGTTTTCAAACTTTCATTATCGACACTTACCTCTCATTGGCAAATTTAAATGTAATCTACGGACGTTACTGCAACAAGGCATTTCTCACCCAGAATTCTAAGTTGACGTAATCTACACATTTAGGATCTTTTGGGGTCATATCCATGTTCATGATTTGTTTATCAGGCGCATTAAAACCTTTAGGAAGAATGGTTTTGACCCCATTATATATTATATTACAACGCACTGCATCTTTGGTTACTGACCCCTTTACAGTAGGTAGTCATGTTCCCTCTTTGCTTGCGCGATGACAGACCAATAGTAGCACTCTATGATGGTACACTCTTAAACCCTGGAACAGGATGAGCTTACCAGATTCATGTATTTCAGCAAAGTCATTGAGTACATATTTGACGGACTTTCACAGTTGTTTTTATCTTATGTTTTACACATTCTCCTGTGTTGATTGTCTTTCATGTAGTTGGGAAATCTCTCTGGAATAACTTTATTTAGACCAGTTTAAACCACTAGTGGTGGTTTTCCCACTGACCGTTCCAAAACGGTATTCCCTTTGATACCCTTACTTTTATGTGTGTATGCGCGCGCGTGTGTGTGTTGTGTGTGTGTAGTTATGTGTGTGTGTGTTTATGTGTGTATGCGCGGTTGTGATATGCACACCACACAAGGAGGTCACTATAATTCCAACTCCAACTATTAACAGCTATCTGTGTCACAATTTGATTATAACAGTTGTGATTTCATGTTGACTTCCATTCATAATCTTTAATATATGACATTTCCCATTGATCACACATCCATCTATTGCAGGAAGAACTGAAAGAACATAAAAAACATGAAAATGGAAACTTTGCAATATCTCCTCAAGGAATGGTCCAATTGTCGTCAAACTTGCTCGGTGTATTTGGTATCCAAGTACCTCGCATGGGGTTTGTTTTCGGCAACTTCCGCGCATTTTGTCGGAATATTACGGGCATTTTTACTTAGGTTGCTGCAGTCTGATTAGCTGATTGGTTTCCGTACAATATCTCCACAAAGAACGGTCCAATTTTCACCAAACTTGATCAGTGTACTTGATATACAAGTACCTCGCATTGCTTTTATGTTCGGCAATTTCCGCCTTTTTCGGAGTAGTATGAGCCTTTTCACTTAGGCTGCTGCAATCTGATTAGTTACATGTAGTTGATTTCCGCGCAATATCTCCTCAGGAAATATTCCAATTTTCACCAAACTTGCTCAGTGCACCAGATATCCAGGTACCTTACAGGGGTTATGTGTCTGGCAATTTATGCACGTTTTTTCGGAAATTTATTGGCATAGGTATTCATGTATGGGCAGCTGCAAACTGATTAACTGATTGGTTTCCACGCAATATCTCCTCAAGGAACTGTCCAATTTTCCCAATAATTGCTCAATGTACTTGATATCCAAGTATTTCGCACGTGTTCGGCAATTTCCGCTTAGTGTTTTGAAAGTTATTGGCGTTTTCACTAAGCCGATTTGTTCCTGTGCAATATCTCCTGAAGAAATGGTTCAATTTTCACCAAACTTGCTCGGTGTACTTGATAACCAGGTATCTCGCTTGGGAACGTGTTCGGCAATTTCGGCGCCATTTTATAAAATTACGGGCATTTTCACTTAGACTGCTTTAACCTGATTAGTCAATTGGTTTCCGTGCAATATCTCCTGAAGGAATTGTCCAATTTTCATCAAACTTGTTCAGTGTACTTGATATCAAATTACCTAGTAATTAACGGACGTTAATCAACACAAACAAACCTAGTATGGGTTATGTGGTTGGCATATCTGGAGATATTTATTATGATGCAATATGATATCTGAAATATTGTTTCCGTGACATAACCTCGGAAAGATTGGCCCGCTTTCTATCAAACTTGCTCATTATACATGTATGCTTATTATTCAAGTACCAAGCAAGATTGCCCAGCTAGGCAAATTACATGCATATTCACTTATGCTGCTGCAGTTCTGCAGGAAAATCAGGCTTACAATATGCAGGCGTATGCGATACCTCCTTCGCGGGGCCCTTCCTTGACAGTAGTCTGGTTGATGATGGTCAGGGTGAATGATATTTGTGACCCGATTCATGCTTTTGTAAAGAAGAAAATTTCTTTTGAAATTTAACCCATTCCCTTCTAGCCAATGTATAGAAATGAAATTCATCTCTTTGAATAAATCTACTGAATATGAGCATTTACTAGAAAAGAAATTGTTTTAGAATTGTATTTTAGAATCGTAACGTCAATGGTTTAAGTTAGATTTGTCATGAGCTGCTATCCATCAACATGAAATTGAATCCTGCTAGATAAGATTTTCATGATTATTTATCTCAAGTCATTCTGCAGCACTATGCGCATATGAAGAACTAAAAGTACAAAAATGAGTCATGCAGGAAACACCACATACAGAACAAATAGTCGCCCGAACAGCAACACAAGGAAACAGCAAATGTACATAACTATAAAAACAACAAGAGACGCACAAAGACAGAACAAACATGCAATAGCGGGAAGATGGAAGTACCGCCTTGGAACGGTCAGTGACAAAAGTCACTGGGGGGTTAAACCGGTTTATGGGCGCCCAACCTCACACTTATTCCATCCCCACCCTAAAAGACAAACAGTGTAAATAAACGTATCCTCTCTCCGACTAATCTACAACAACCGCGACGGCAAATACAGTGGTAAAGTGCATGTATAACGAAAACATTTAGGTGAACAAACTGTATCCACCTATCGCTAGTGTACTCAATGATTGAGCTGCAAACAGAGTAACTGTAGAAAAGTAATAAAGGGTACGACAAAAACGAAATAGTACAGATATCCGACCTTCTCCTTCCATTTCTGGATTTAAGAGGTCGCCTTCATAGAGTACTAAACCTTTCTTGTCGGCGTACATGCAAAGAGGCCAGCGTGATTGCCAACTGTAAAAGGGTTCACAACCAAACATGCAGTATGTTGTAGTACTACAGGATCATATCCCTTTTTAATGATTTTTTTAATATATTTGATGAACAAAGTGAGAAAATGGGTATGTCCAATAATTTTACGAAGTTTGTTAATCACATCACCATAAAATTCAGGATGTGAAATACCGTGTCGCAGAAGCGCCTTGAGATTACATTGGTACTTGCCAATAAGCGAGAGATTTCGATAGTAAAATTTAGAGAAAGTTTTTCTTAGTTTATGGTATCTATATCCTTGCTTAAGCAGTTTCTCAGTTAAAATGAGATTTCGACTGTTAAAATCGTCAATAGATGATCAAGCGCTAGCAAAACGAATAAGTTGAGATATATAAACCGCGTAAGATGGAGCCCGGGGAACATCCCCGTCAAGATGAGGAAAATTAACAATATTAAAATAAAATTCATCTCTTTTGTCATATATTTTAGAAGAAATCATTCCATTATCAATTTTAAGGTCGAGATCAAGAAACGCTGTACAATTGTCGGACGGGTTAGCTTTATTCAATTTGAGTTCTTTAGGATAAATTGTAGGAATCAGAGCATCACAGAAAGGGTTATCTAAGTTAAAAATATCATCCAATATCGACAAGTTTCATTGAAGGCTTTTATAGGATCTTGTGAATGAGGATTCAAACGCAACATGAAATCTCTCTCATAGCAGTACAAAAACAAATCTGCGACAAGTGGAGCACAATTCGTACCCATAGGAATACCAATTACCTGACGGTATATAGCATTCCCATAACGTACAAATATGTTATCCAAAATAAAGGTTAGTGATTCGCAAACTTCTGATCAAGTCCAATTGGTGTAATATTTCATTTGCTCGTCAGTAAAGAAAGCTTTTTCAGTATTACATGCCAAGAATGATGTTATTTCCCGGGCAAATACTTTCTGGATTAAGTTTGTAAGCTTATCCTTAATTAAAATATGGGGAAGAGTTGTGTACAGAGTAGAAAAATCGTACGTGCTTACAGTGGATGTAAGATACCTTTTGTTCTTAAGTTTGTTTAAGACTTCTGAAGAGTTCTTAATAGACCAGAAGAGATTTATTCCAGAAGTCCAAAATTCTGTTTAATTCTATTTATTCCTTTCCCTGTTGAATATTCATGTAATGAATAATGATATCATGAATATTGGTACAAGTAGACATAATAGTCTGATCTTATATAATTTCATAAGCAAGCAGACCATATCCTGATCAGACAGTCGTCAGAACTGAGTCTATCTTTTTGAAAAGGCGTGAAAAAGTGTTTTTGTGAAGGAAAGGGTTATCTCAATTTCACATGTTTTGTTTTCATTGACCAAAGCTACAGTGTCTATTGCCCCTTCACAATAAAGCCAATTCCTGTGCAAAACAGGTTGAATCCTGATTAGTTAATAACTGTCTAAACCAGTATCAAATTGTACTCATCAACTTTGCCAGTATGTTCTGCCTATGAAAAGTTAACGGACGTCCTAATATCGAACTTATCTCAAAGTCACCCTAGCTAAACAAACAATGTAAATATATGTTCCCCACAACATAGAAGACGGCAAGCACAGGACAAAATGTAAACAGCATAACAACAACTGTGAAGAAATGATATCATGTATATCAATTGGCTATAATTCTAAAATAACACACGAACACACGAATATTTAAACAAGACAGAAAGTGTACAATTACATCTATATCATGTAAACAAACAGAGT